>OY731408.1:8345878-8363357 GCA_963425845.1 Sphenostylis stenocarpa
GTTAAAAATAAAGTATTTTATTAAAGGTTTTTTAAAAATGCTTATTTTATCTAATAGTATATAGGCTTTATCAAATTTAAATGTTATTGCTGCTTTTGCCAACAAGTTTTTATTTGATTGTTCATTAGAAGGGATTTTTGAAAACTATACGCGATATTTTATTAGAAGGATTTTTGAAAACCTTACGCTGATATTTTAATTGATATAGAATTGATATAATCGATTAAAATGACTTAGAATATTTTGAATAGTGCTTCAGCAGAATTTTAATCGATACACACTCGAAATAATCGATTAAAATAACTTGAAGTGTTTTGAAAGTTGTGTCAGTATTTTAATCGATACAAATGCGAAATAATCGATTAAAACAACTAAGAGGTTTTTCCATAATGTTTTAATCGATTAAAACAAGTATGTTATCGATTAAAATAACTTAGAAAGTTTTATGAAATCTTTTGGCAGAATACTAATCGATTAAAATGTGTTTCAATCGATTAAAATAACTAAGTGAATTTTTTCCAAAGTGTTTTAATCGATTAAAACAGATTGTTATCAGTTAAAATCACTTAGAAAATTTTATGAGAATGTTTAACAGTATTTTAATCGATTGAAAGACGAAACAATCGATTAAAACAATTTGTAAGATTTTTTACAAAGAGTTTTAATTGATATAAATGTTGTCGTATCAGTTAAAACAAATCTGAAAAATAATCAAGAACATTTTAACAGATTAAAAGAAGTTTTAACAGATTAAAACAATACTTTTAATAGATTAAAAGATTATTTTAACAGATTAAATAAACCAGCCGTTTGGAAAATCTTCTATATAAACAGAGTTGCTTGAACATTTTAAAACACATCTTTTGGCAATCAATCAAGCAATCATAAGTGCTACTTTCAAGAGAGAATCGCGCTAGTTTTGTGAAGTTCTTAGAAGTTATTTCTTGAGGCAATATTTGCATTCTTTTGGAGAAGAAACTCATTCTGCAGAGCTGCATAAACCTGGTTTGGGTGTTCTAGTTTCTTCTCTTTGTTTCTTTATTTTGTTTTACTATATTGTGGGTGCCGGGAATTGTGGGCACTGGTTTCTGTGGCTGGAAATTGGCTGCAGGGTTGGTCAAGAACTGAAAATTGGTTCTTGGTGACGGTTTAGGTGCAAGGACTGGAATTTTGGTTCTTGTGATAGATTGAGTGTGGGATTGAAATTGTAATCTGTAAAACGTTCAATCTAGTGGAAACCAGCTTGAATTTGGCTGGAAACTGGACGTAGCCCTGGGATTGGGTGAACGAGTATAAATCTTGGTTGTATCTTTCTAAACCTTTCTCTCTTTAATTCTATCACTGCCTTTACTTTGATTGTTTGTTGTGTTTGATTCAAGAATTAATCGAGAATTCTTAATCTTTGAAATAGATAATCTGTAATTTGCGAAAATCTTTCAAAGATCAATTCACCCCCCTCTTGATCTCAACCTACATTTTTAACAAGAAAGTGGTCGGTCTTCTACCCGTCCTCACCCGCGCTCAAAAGGCTAAGAAGATGGAACAACTTAAAGAGAAAAATCACAAACTTACCACCAAGCTTAACTCGTCGAAGGAGCAAATGGCTCAAATGATGGAGATGATGCGTTAACAAAGTCTTCACAAAGAGGGTTCTCAAAGTGAACATGCCTCCCACCATGAGGAAGAAGAGGAACCCATTTTTGAACATGAATAGGAAGCTCATGTCCAATCCGACAGAGGACAGTGCATATCAGTACTCCTAAGATTTCCAAACAACGAGATTATTGCTCTCGAAGAGAGGTTAAGGGCCATAGAGGGTCATAATTTTGATATCAAAGAGGTGGCCGACATGTGCCTTGTTAAAAATATTCAATTCCCCATAAATTCAAGATTCCAGCATTTCCCAAAGTACACGGAATGACTTCGTCCTAAAAGCCATGTTACAATGTACCGTCATAAGATGGCTATGTATGTCGATAATGAGAAGCTCCTTATCCATTGCTTTCAGGAGAGCTTGGCTGATACAACTCTAAACTGGTATATGCAATTAGAAGGAGGACAAGTCCAGACTTGGAGACAATGGTTGGTGCTTTCCTCCATCGTTATAAATATAATATCAACTTGACCCCATATAGGTCGATTTACAATTACCGAGTAAGAAAAATGACGAGTCCTTTAAGGCATATGGCCAGCGGTGGAGGGAATTGGCAACCCAAGTAGAGCCCTCTCGTCGGATAAGGAAACCACATCCATGTTTACCAATTCCTTGGATGGTCCCTATTACGACAAAATGATAGGGAACACGTTGAGACTCTTTGCAGCATGTGGTAACTATAGGAGTAAGAGTGGAGCAAGGACTAAAAAGTGGAAGGATTGCGCAACCTTCTTCTTCCACGACAACATTTAAAAAGTCCTTCACAAGAAGAAGGAGGGAGTCGTAAATGCTATCAATTTTGCCACTCCTTCTTGAAGCACTTATTGGATTTGATGAAGACATATAAAGTTTATAAAGTTTATTTTGTGGGTGTGTAGGTAGATAGGTTATAGGTTTAGAATTTAATCTCTTGATAGTTTTAGTAGATCTTGTGATAAGCGCCTATAAATGTTGTATTTCATAGAACTTATCTTATTGCATGAAAAACCAATCTTTAACCAATTGAAAACCTTCTGTCGGTGTTTTAACTGATAAAGCTTCGATATAACCGATTAAAATCACTTAAAATGTTAAGAGAAGTGTTTTTGCAAGTATTTTAATCGATACAACTTGGTTTTAATCGATTAAATCCACTTAACATTCAGGATGATCGATCAGAATGCAATTATGACCAATCAGAATCAGATATAATCGATCAGAATTGAGTTATGACCGATCAGAATCAGATATGATCGATCAAATTGAGTTATGACCGATCAGAGCTTTTTCAATCGATTAAAACACGCTTCAATCGATTAAAACAACTTAGAAAATTTCTACACAGCGTTTTAATCGATTAAAACTTATTTTTATCAGCTTAAAATCACTTTGAAAATTTTACAATAAAGTTTTACAGTATATTAATCGATTGAAACATGAAACAATCGATTAAATCAAATTAGAAGATTTTTTGTAAAGAGTTTTAATTGATACAAACGTTGTCAGTATCAGTTAAAACAAATCGTTAAATAATCAAGAACGCTTTAATGGATTAAAAGAAGTTTTAACAGATTAAAACTACACTTTTAACAGATTAAAACTACACTTTTAACAGATTAAAAGATTTTTTAACAGATTGATTAAACCAAGTAGTTTTGAAAATCTTCTATAAAAACAGTTTGGCTTGAACATTTTAAACACAACAATTGAACATCAATCTTTAGCAATCAAGCAAACAAACTTTAGCACTCTTTCAAGAAAGATTCGCGCCAGTTTTTGTGAAGTTCTTTGAAATTATTTCTTGAGGAAAATTGCTTTCTTTTGAAGAAGAAACACACTCGTAGAATTGCATAAAACTGGTTTGAGCATTCTAGTTTCTTCTTTTCATTTCTTTACATTCTTTTTGTATTGTTTGGTGCCTGGAATTGTGGGTGCTGGTTTCTCTGTAGCTGGAATTTGGTTGTAGAGGTTGTCAAGAACTGGAATTTGGTTCTTGGTGAAAGGTTAGGTGCAGGAACTGGAATTGTGGTTCTTGTGGTAGATTAAGTGTAAGATTGTAATCTGTAAAACATTTGATCTAGTGGAACCCAGCTGAAATTTGGCTGGAGACTGGACGTAGCCCTGGTATTGGGTGAACCAGTATAAACACCGGTGATATCTTTCTAAATCTTTCTCCTCTTTTAATTCTGTTGCTGCGTTTATTTTTGATTGCTTGCTTAGTAATTCAAGAACATATCTGAAATCTTATTTTTACAAATAGATAATCTGTTATTTGCAAAAATCTTTTAAAGATCAATTCACCCCCCCTCTTGATCTAAAACTACTTTTCTAACAGATGTATTGTATCCACCATAGAATTAGAGTAAACTGGGTATTTGTCATCAAGGACCATATGATAAAAGCAAAAAGGCTAAGTGATTTTAGGTATCCCTATGCAATCTTAATTTCTAAATTTCTAACTCATTTTGGTGTTGACTTAGAAGGAGAATTGGCTGAAATCGTGCGCGCCCACAAATGAGATTAACAACTCCATCCTTCATAAAATGGGATTCATTAAGATTGATGGTGATTGGATTTCAAAAGAAGAAGTTGGGAGAGAAGAAGGAGAAGAAGAAGAAGAAGAGGAAGATGATGAGAATATCTGGTGCTCCAAGTGTCGTTGAAGCAAGACAAACGGACCCTATGGAAGATGACATGGCTCGGCTAGTCTCCTTTAGAAATGATTCCTTATGTGGCACAACCTGACCGTGGCACGCCTCTTTCACGAGTTCGAACAGAATATGCTCGCATCAAATGACCGAAATGGAAACAAATCAAAGGAGGCACATGGAGATGACATATGCTCTACAAGCTCGCCAAGCATCGGCTTTATGAAGACTCCATTACCGGATTTCAGCACATTGATAATCAACTAGAAGATATCTTCAACAGAATTGGAGACCTCCAATTCAATCGAGGTCCCTGGGATGGTGATGAGTGAAATTTCTTATGCTTTCTTTCACTTGTGTTTTTTTTTTGTGTTAATTTTGGGTACCTACATGGTACTTATGGCTTGTAATTGAACACTTTTTGATGAAGTCAAATAGGGGGAGAAGTATTCGCTTATACCGACACTACACACACATCACAAAATCATATGTCTCTGTTGACACTACACACACATCACAAAATCATATGTCACCGTTCGTTATTGTTTATGCAGGTGCAGTGGTTATTTGTCTCCATCAAATAGGGGGATATTGAAGCACTTGTTGGATTTGATGAAGACATATAGAGTTTATAAAGTTTATTTTGTGGGTGTGTAGGTAGATAGGTTATAGGTTTAGAATTTAATATCTTGATAGTTTCGAGTAGATCTTGTGATAAGCGCCTATAAATGTTGTATTTCATAGAACTTATCTTATTGCATGAAAAACCAATATTTAAGCATTGAAAGAACAAACTGAGTTTTTCAATCATGTTAAAAGCGCTTCAATCTGTTAAAATCACTTAAAATAGGAAATGTATATATACAGCCAAAATTTTAATTGATTGAAACACGTAATCAACAGAGTTAAAATGTTCTTGATGGTTTTTCCATATTAAGGGTTTCGCAGTATTAATCTGTTGAATTGAAAAATCAATAGATTAAAATGTTCTAGTCATTTTTCATTTCAAAAGTATCTCAGAATTTTAATCTGTTGAAATCAAGTTCAATATGTTGAAACAAAGAGATGTCATTTTTCATTTTAAAGTATCTCAAAATTTCAATCTGTTGAAATAAATTTTAATCGGTTGAAACAGAGAGATATCATTTTTCATTTTAAGGTATCTCAGAATTTCAATATGTTGAAATATATTTTAATCTGTTGAAACAGAGAGCTACCATTTTTCTTCTAACTGTTTCAATCCATTGAAAGCTCGAATTAACCAATTGAATGAGTTTTAAATGAAATCAATCGATTGAAACATCATTTTAAATCGATTGAATCTATCGATCCCTCTCTTTTACTCTATAAATACAGCTTTTGATTTCTCTTTCAAATACACAATTTGGAAAACGATTGAAAGCAATCTTGGAGCTCTCATATTCGTGTTTTTATCCGAGCATTCATAAACATTTCATATCATAAGGCGTTTTGATCAAGATTGTTGAAAGATCTTCAAGAGAGAAAGTTCCGAGTTAGAAATATTGCTTCGGACTTCTATATTGTAAAAGTTGCAGTCCAGGTTTATTCTTTTCATATACTTGTACGAATTCTAATTGTGTAGATTGGGTTTGAATCACGCACTGGTTACGATGAATCGGGTTTGGTTGCTGGGTGGTATTTCAAGAGTCTATCTTGTGGTGTTGTAAGGTAGTTCTTGGGGTAGATTGGTGTATATCTACTGGTTTGTATTTTCACTTAATATTAGTGGAACTTGGCAGATTTGTCAAGAACTAGATGTAGCTCTTGGGAAGAGTGAACCAGTATAAACTCTTGTGTTGTATTTCTGCTTTTATCTCTTTTCATTTCTGGTTTATATTCTTGCTTTGTTTAAAACCAAATCTGCCTAATAAAAGATTGGATAAAGATTAATCATTCATCCACAAAGAAAGAGTATTTTTCGAAAAAGATTTCTAAAGTTCAATTCACCCCCCTTCTTGAACTCAACCATTAATTCTTACACTTCTTCCTCTTTGCAGCAAACTAAATCATGCAGACAAGAGAGGAAATTCACTCTCATCCCAACCTCTTATGGAAGTCTGTTATTAAAACTGCTAGACGCCAAGCTCCTGGCACGTGTCCCTCCAAAGAAGATGGATCCACCATATCTGAAATGGTACAAGCCTAATGAGAACTGTGATTATCATTCGAATGCTCCGGGACACTCCGCGGATAATTGCTTAGCCTTAAAACATAAGGTCCAAGATTTAGTGGATGCAGGATAGATCACCTTCGACGCCTCTACTCCAAAGGTGGATGACAAGCCTTTATCGAAACCAGAGTAAAGGGCGGGATAGAGAAGGCCAACTAACTAGGGCTCCTCGTTTTGAACATCTTTTGGTTTTAAAAAATATAATAATAATAAAAACTTTCGATGTATCTCTCATGATTTGTGCTCATGATCACAAGGGTTTTTTTATTAAAATGGGCTTTGTAAATACTTTTCCTTTCATCAATACAATGAGCCATTTGTTATTATATTCGTATTCTTTCTCATTCTTTTCTCTCTCATATTTTCTCATATTTAATAAAAAATCTATACCAAAGCATAACCATACAGTCATGTCTATGATTGAAAACTATCTACGGGATCCGAAAGCCGAAGGTGAATGGGTTGAGTCGATACAGTGAGGAGGGGACCATTTCCCTAGACATGGGAAAAAAGCTCAATTGATACAACCTCATCAGGAAAAACTGAGGCCATCAATTTAGGACAAGGAGATAATAAGAAAGAAGTAAATATTGATACCCAAATCGATAATAACGTCAGGGAAGGGTTGATACAATTATTAAGAGAATATGTGGACATGTTTGCATGGTCTTACCATGACATGCTTGGAATTTATGGGAGCATAGTGGAACACAGATTACCATTGAAAGAAGGATTTCAGCCAGTTAAGCAAAAGCTCAAAAGGGTAAAGCCCAAATGGTCCTTGAAAATTAAGGAGAAAGTAGAAAAACAGCTTGGATGCCAATTTTCTAATCGTGTCCAAATACCCCGAATGGCTAGCAATCATTATTACGAGTCATAAGGAAAAATTAGAGTGTGCGTAGATTATAGGGATTTGAATCATGCAAGTCCAAAAGACGATTTTCCCTTACCACATATTGATATGTTGGTAGATCATATCACTACGAACACTCTCTATTATTTCATGGATGGATACGCGAGGTAACACCAAATTAAGTTGGTCTGTCGAAGGTAGAGAAAAACCTCCTTCATTACACCATGGGGTACATTCTGTTATAGAGTAATGTCGTTTGGACTCAAGAACGCAGGAGCCATCTATCAAAGGGATATGGTAACATTATTTCACAACATGATCCACAAAGAGATTGAAGTTTATGTGGATGATATGATTTCCAAGTCCAAGAACAAGATGGACCATCTCCAATATTTGAGGAAGTTATTCAACCGACTTCGAAATACCGCATTAAGCTAAATCCCGCTAAATGTACTTTCGGAGTACGATCGGGTAAACTCTTCGGGTTCATCATCGGTAAAAAGGGAATTGAGGTAGACCCTGATAAAACAAAGGAGATTTTGGAAATGCCCCCACCAAGAACATAAAAAGAAGTCGAGGGTTTTTGGGCTAGATAAATTACATTACACTGTTCATTGCACAATTAACCGATAAGTGTACACCAATTTTCAAGTCTGTTGCGTAAAAATCAACCGACAGTTTGGAACGATGAGTATCAGCAAGCTTTTGAAAAGATTAAGGTGTGTTTGACCAATCCCCCAGTGTTGGTACCACCCACCGAAGGAAAACCTCCGATCCTTTATCTTTTAGTATTCGACGAATCTATGGGATGTGTACTCGGTTAACAAGATGATACTGGAAAGAAAGAACAAGCCATATATTACCTCAATAAGAAATTCCTAGACTATGAGACCCGCTATACACCACTCGAAAAACATGTTGTGCATTGGTATGGGCAACTCAGTGTCTTCGACAAGTATATGGTTAGACACACGACCTGGTTGATTTCCAAAATGGATCCAATCAAATATCTCGTTTGAAAAACCCGCTTTGACCGGAAGGATAGCTAGGTGGCAAGTACTCCTCTTAGAATTTGACATCGTTCATGTCACCCAAAAAGCTATCAAAGGTAGTCCTTTAGCATATTACCTGGCACATGGACCAACCGACGAATATCAATCCCTTCAAGACAACTTTTCAAATGAGCATATAATGCATATCCAACATGAAGAACCCGAAAATAATGTGTGGATTATGTTTTTCGATGGAGCCTCGAACCTACTTGGACACGGGATTGGAGCTATTTTAATATCTCCCGAAAAGATATATATCTCGGTAACAACCGAGCTGAACTTTGATTGCACAAACAATATGGCTGAATATGAAGCCTGTGCTTTAGGTATCCAAGCAGCTCTAGATCATGGGGCAACTAAGCTCAAAATATTTGGTGACTCATCCCTTGTCATTTATCAACTCAAGGGTGAATGGGAAACCAGGAACTCCAAATTAATCCCTTATCCAGAGCACATTCGTAATATGATTTCGAGGATAGAAAGCGTCGGCTTCAAGTACATCCCTTGGGAAGATAACCGTGATTGCGGATGCACTTGCTACATTGTCATCCATGTTTGCATTGGAACAAGAACATGAGATGCTCGTCATCCAAGTCGAAGGCATGATAAACAAGCCTTTTGTATGACAGGAGATAGCGAAAAAGATAAATCCCCTTGGTATCATGAGATAAAGTGATACCTGACAAAGGGAGAATACCCTGAGGGAATTAATGATAATGACAAAAGGACCATTCGAAAAAGGGCTATAGGTTTTACGTTGATTGGAAAAACCCTTTATAAAAAGAATTTTGATTCCACTTTGTTGAGATGTATAGATCACGAAGAAGCCTAGATTCTAATTAAAGAAATTCATGAGGGAATTTTTGGGACTCATGTGCCAGGGCATGTCATGGCTAGGAAAATTCTCGGAGCGGGATATTTTTGGTCCACAATTGAAGGAGATTGCCATCGGTATGCTAGGAAATGTCACAAGTGTCGGGTTTATGCGAACAATGTTCACGTCCCACCAGTACCTCTCAATGTTATGGCTATACCTTGGCCATTCGCTATGTGGGGCATGGACGTTATTGGACCCACCGAACCTAGAGCATCCAATGGTCATCGTTTCATTTTGGTGGCCATTGATTATTTACTAAATGGGTAGAGGTCGCGTCTTACGCACATGTGACCAAAAAGGTGGTGAATACTTTCGTCAAGAGGAATATTATATGTCGATACGACATCCCACATCGTCTAATTACCGATAATGGAACCAACTTGAATAATAAGATGATGGAGGAACTATGCCTGGACTTCAAAATTCAACATCATAATTCCTCTCCTTATCGACCTAAGATGAATGGTACATGTAGACCTCAAAATAAAGAGCGAGAAGACTTTCGTTCGAAAATGGGCAAGGCCTAGAAGGTCCCTAGGATAGATCAATAGGCCCCATATTAGAGTAGGAAGGTTTTTTGTACGGGAAAAATAAGAAATTCCACCTAGAAGGCCGAGACTCGTCGTCTCGTTTGGCGAGACCGCAGCCTCGCCACTTGCCAATGGCGAGACCGCGATCTCGTTTTGCGAGACAGACCTTCTCGTCAATCCCCAATGGCGAGATTGCTGTCTCATTTGGCAAGACGACCTTCTCACCATTTGCCAAGGGCGAGACCACCGTCCTATTTGGTGTGACGGCAGTCCCAACCTTGTCGGGCGAGATGGCGGTCCCAGACTCGACAGTGCGAATTCCTATAAAAAGGGGGGCGATCTCATCCTTTTCACAACATTCTTCCACTTTCCCTTCCGCAACTTTCTCAAATTCTTCTCCTAGGATCCCTCCGAAGCATTTCCGAGTTTCTTAGTACTCTTAGTGAGCGTTTTCTAATGTTGCGAGAAAGAGCGATCGACACCGTAGAGCGTGGAGGCCGCCAAAAGCGCCTTTCTTTACCAAAAATACTAATACAAAAGTTTACTTCGAAGGTTCCTACACTTTCTATCCTCTTTTACCGCTTTTTTTATACATCTATCCGTGCATTAACCGTTAGGGTCATGTAGTCGATACTTTAAATTCCACGAGATGAATAAATAAGGGTAAAAGCGTAATTTTAGAGTTTTTTATAAAATAAATGGTCCATCATAGGGAACCCGAAAGGGGCGTTGTAGGGAAACTAATACCTCCCCTATGCATAACTAACTCCCTTACCCAACTCGGTTGTAATGGCCAAAGTTGGTTTTTTAAACCAACGCCTTCTTTTTCTTACTTTTCCAATATTTCCGGATAAAACATTGGTGGCGACTTCGAACCCTTTTCGAAAACCTTACCTTTAGGTCCAGCCCAGCTATCGGACAACCTAAAGGCGTTGTAACATCACTTTAAAAAACGCAAGTCGAAGCAAAACCATTGCATCGCTCCGACCGCCTCTTTTAACAACGACGACAGTGCAGTAGAGGCAGCCAATAAGAACATAAAAAAGATCGTCCAAAAGATGGTCAAGACCTATAAGGATTGGCATGAAATGTTGCCTTTTGCCCTTCACGGTTATCGAATGTCTATAAGGACGTCCACAGGAGCTACTCCGTTCTCCCTTGTATATGGTATGGAGATTGTACTTCCAATAGAGGTTGAAATACCTTCCCCTGCGAATTATAATGGAAGCAAAATTAACAAAAGTCGAATGGGTTCAAAGCCGATATGACTAGCTAAATCTTATTGAAGAAAAATGGCTAAATATTATATGTCACAGACAAGCTTATCCAAAGAAGATCAAAAGGGCTTATGACAAAAAGGTCCACCCTCATACTTACTAAGAAGGGGATCTAGTGATAAAGAAATTGCTTCCAACCCGTAAGGATAAAATTGGAAAATGGGCCGCGAACTACGAAGGATCCTTTGTAGTCAAACGAGCATTCTCGAGAGGGGCACTTATCCTCACCAACATGGATGGAGAGGAACTTCGATACCCAATAAACTCGATGCGGCGAAGAAGTATTACGCTTGAAGATATTGCTCTAGACCCGTCGAGAATGAAAACCCGCAAAGGGCGTCCTTGGGCAAAAGATAGAGTCTATATCCCTCGCTAGGATACGTCCTAGGCAAAAGTAGAGGCCAAACAAAAAAACTAAGAGCATTCTTTTGGAAGCAAGCGGTCCGCATAGTCTTCACTCCGAGCTCGAGCATTTCAACTCGAAACAATTAGGACAACAAAGGGGGCGAGATATCATGGACATGACTGTTTAAACTTATACAATATAACCAACCCTAACCATCCATTCTTCTAAATACCTTTGCAATCCTTCTATAAAAGAAATAAACTTTTGCTCATTTATTAAAAAAATTCCCTCTTATTTCCTTTCTCTTGACCAAATATTATGGAAATGACTCTTTATTGATAAATTATAAATATGTGCAAAGACCTTTAATCAAAGATCAAAACATGCATCTAAAAAGAGGAAGCATAAAAAATATAAGAAAAGAATAAATGCCTCGCTAGGATATTCTTAGGTAAACAATAGGGTAGCCTCGCTAGATCAAAAACCCCAAAAGAATGATCTAGGCAAAAGATAAGGCAAAAACCCCCTAAGATATTCTAGGCAAAAATTAAAGCAATCAGCTAGATCGAAAACCCGTAAAGGGCGGTCTAGGCAAAAGATAGGGCTAAAACGAAAATATGAATAGGAGCCCATTAGCACATTCATGAAGGTCCAACAGGAGAAAACCGGTCACTTTTCTAGATAAATCAAATAAACAAATAGATTGCATTTAGAACATCCACACACAAAGTAGTTGCACAAAATGACTTTGTCACAATCAATAAAAAATAAGAACAATAATCATGCATATACGGAGACTAGGCTCCATCTTTGTGATTGAAAAACAGACAATGCTAGAAGAATAAAAGAGCTTCAGGAAATCCAAAGCTCCAATCATTCCTCCTCCCGTTCAAGAAAGAGAAGACGCAACAAAGAAAAGCAAAAGAAAAGGCGTGATTATCCCCAAGAGGATCCTTGCCTACTCTGAAGGCAACAAAAATATTACCCCATGACTCAACATCACAGCCACATGAGTCATCAAGCATATTCATCCAGAGTCTCCGCCACACTTCCCAAAGGAGAATAAGGACTTCAAAAGTCCATAAACAACTAAGGATTCAGAATTTTCGTCTTCCCAAGTGGTTCAATAAAAAAGAGAAAATCCTTCATTCCCCCATGGGGCCAATAATAAAAAAAAAATTATCCCCAGTGAGCCTATCAGCAAAGGTAAAATTACAAGTTTACATCCTCAAGGAGTTATTTGCCTATCCAACATGGATATTCCCCAGTGGAATACATAGGCAAGATTTGGCAAGAAAAGAGCCAATATCCCCAGAAAGGGAAGCCAGCCTATTCAGAGGTAATACAAGCCCAAACGTAAAGTCTTCATCATTATTGAAGCATCCACCTACTCAAGAGGCATTAAATAAAAAATCAGCGAATCCTCAGTGGACTCTTGCCTAAGTCAAGAGGCAAATCATCAATAATCCCTGACAACCAACGAGTCGGATGGCTATCAGAAGAAAGCCAAAAACAAAGAATTCTCGGCAAGCTGGATGACTAACCAGAAAAATCAAAAACAAAATTCTCAAATAACTACTTCCCATGGAGTTGGCGCATGACCAGAAATAATAAGCCGCCAACATATTTTTAGTCCAGAAGAAAGGACTCATAACCAGATGAGGGTTCGTACTCATCAGCCACAGGATTGACTACCAAAAGGAGCATCCTGGGGTTTCAAGGTCATCAACCAAAAGAACCTTACAGAAGGGGGTTCGCACCTGATAAGTCTTACAGAAGGGGGCTTATCATCCATGAGGGTCTTACATAAGGGGATTCCTCAAACCGGCAAAGTCTTACTGAAGGGGGCTCGTCGGCTTTCAACCTGTTGAGGCTTTGTACTCACAAGAGCCTTACAGAAGGGGGTTCGGACCTGGTGGGGGTTGGTACTCATAAGAGTCTTACAGAAGGGGACTCGGACCTGGTGGGGGTTTGTACTCACAAGAGCCTTACAGAAAGGGGTTCGGACCTGGTGGGGGTTGGTACTTACAAGAGTCTTACAGAAGGTGACTCGGACCTAGTGGGGGGTTTGTACTCACAAGAGCCTTACAAAAGGGGGTTCAGACCAGATGAGGGTTCATTCTCATCAAACTAGGTAAGGGTTTGTACCTACCAAACCATTCATCATCCAGAGGATAAAAAACATCAGTAAAGGAACATCCGAAGGATGATCGGGCAAGAGGGTTGTCGTCGCCGTCAAAAAGAGGTGGTCGGAGCGACGTGATGATTCCGACTTTCCAATTTTTGCTTTTTTATGGGTGATGTTACAACGCTTTTAGGTTGTCTGATAACCGGGCTGAACCTAGAGGCGAGGTTTTTGAAAAGGTGTTCTTGGACTGTCCGATAACCGGGTTAGCCCAAGAACTAATTTAAAGGGGTTCTTATGGAGTCGCCACCGATGTTTTTACCGGAAACATCGAAAAAGGGGTAAAAAAGGCATTGGTTTTCGAAAACCAATTTTGGTCGTTAAAACCAGAGTTAGGTAAGGGAGTTAGTTACGTGTAAGGGAAGTTTTAGTTCCCTTACGACGCCCCTTTCGGGTTCCCTATGATAGGCCAGGTATTTTATAAATAAACTTTTGAAAAGACGCTTTTACACTTTTATTTGCGAAACTAAAATAATGACTACATGGCCCTAATGTTTATTATACAATTTAATCATAAAAATAAAGACAATAAAAGAGAGGGAGAGAGTGAAGAAACCTCCGAGGCAAGCTTTTGATTAATACTCTTGAAAGTAGGGTGCGTTTTGGCAGTCCTTCGCTCTTTACAACGCCGAAAACTCTCTCGAAATGCTATAAAAAGCTCTAAAAAACTCTCAGAAACTCCGGAAATGCTTCGGAGAGGCTTTAGGAAGAGAATTTGAAGAAAGTGTAGAAGGGAAAGTGGAAGAACTGTGTGAAATGAGGGGGAGCGCTCATTATTTATAGGGATTAGCGTACTGTCGAGTCGAGACGGTCGTCTCGTCCGACAAGGTCAAGACGACCATCTCGACATTCGGGACGACGGTCTCGACTTGCAAAAGTGGCGAGACCGTCGTCTCGCCAAACAAGACGACGGTATCAACTTTTCCAGAAACGAGAAGGCCTTCTCGCCAAACGGGAGGGGGGTCTTGCCATTTGCAAGTGGCGAGACGGCCTCGACTTGCAGCAATGGCGAGACGGCGATCCCGAAAAGCGAGACGGCGGTCTCGACCCC
Organism: Sphenostylis stenocarpa; assembly: GCA_963425845.1. Lineage (NCBI taxonomy): Eukaryota > Viridiplantae > Streptophyta > Magnoliopsida > Fabales > Fabaceae > Sphenostylis > Sphenostylis stenocarpa. The sequence goes on from OY731408.1 coordinate 8,360,522, forward strand.
TGAAGGCGAAAATCCTTATTTTTTTACAGAAAATCCTTCCTATCCTAGTATGGGGCCTAATCGTCTCTCCTAGTGGCTTTTAGGCTTTGTCCATCTTCGAATAGGAGGTCTTCTGCTCTTATTTTGAGGCCGGGCAAGATTTGGGGTCTACAGCTGCCCCCCCTTTACCTGACCAGTCGACTGCTGGCCTGCGTGCCAAGAAGATCGACTAGAGGGTAAAGGAGTTGACCCTCTTGTCCAATTACCCTTCGGACGTCCCGTCTTGCAGCGGTTGATCTTCTGGGGAAAATTGTGTTGTGCACCTCCAGGATACTCCTTCTGACGGTAGCCGATCCCTTCAGTTGACACATGGTAGAACCTTAGGATACTCCTTCTGACGGTAGCTGATCCTTCGGTTGATGGGTATAAACCCCCCATCAGGCTGGTAGTTACAACCCACTGTGCGTAGGACTGGATGAGTATGAACCCCCCATCAGGCTGGTACAGTCCACTGCATAGGACTGGTGGTGGTGGCGGCTTACTGCTCAGGTGGCTCATGTGCCGAGTGTTGAGATACTTTCTTTTGTCTTTGTTTTTGTCTTTTCTGGGAATGGTTGTCCGGTTTGTGCCGGTGATTCTGTTGGTGTTCATCCAGCTTTGTTAGCTGCTGGGATGGTCTTGTTTATTTTTGTCTGACTCTTGCTTGGTTTTTGAAGAAACTCTTGGTCAACGTGATTGATGTATATTTTTGGTAAAGTCGGTGAAGTCTTACCGGGATACTTTTGGGTGCTTCCTATTTTTCGAATGTAAGCACAAAGCTAATCTTTTTATATGAATGCTTTTTGGTTTTTTATTTGCCTGAAGTATTTTGTTTGCTTTGATTTTGACAAAGTTATTTTCGTGCGACTATTTGTGTGTGGATGCTCTTAATGCAATTTGTTTTTAGTTGGGGCACCTAGAAAGTGACTGGTACTTTCTTTGCTGTTTTCCGTGATTATTCTTATGAAATTTTGTTTTAGCCCTATCTTTTGCCTAGACCGCCCTTTGCGGGTTTTCGATCTAGTGGGCTTCCCTTAATTTTTGCCTAGGACGTCTCAGCGGGCTTTTTCCTTTTTATGAAGGCCTTAACTTTTGCCTAGACCACCCTTTGTGGGTTTTCGATCTAGCAGACTGCCCTATTCTTGCCTGAGACTGTCCTAGCAGGCGCTGTTTATTTTGATCTCTTTTCTTTTTCTTTCTTATGCTTTCTCGTATTGCTTGTTTTTATGCATGCTCATGTTTCGTTAATACAGAGACATTCTCACAAGTAGGTCAAGAGAAGAGAAGAAATTTTTTATTGATATAATCGAATGATTTATTTTTATAGGAGGATTTACAAAGGAATTTATAAGCAGGGATTGATTTTCTTCTCGTAGGCTTTCTTGATCTTCTTTTGATAAACTTACCCCCGATATATGGCGTTCAACCATTTTTCTTCTATTAGGTTCAGCTAATCGTACTGGCTTTGGACTCATTTGGCTTCTGTTAATTTTTCTTCTGTAACAACTCGTAGGGAGGGTATTTCGACCTCTATTGGTAGTATGGCCTCCATGTCGTATACGAGGGAGAACGGAGTGGCTCTTGTGGAGGTTCGTACAGAAGTTCGGTACCCGTGTAAGGCGAAGGGGAGCATTTCATGCCAATCTTTGTAGGTTACTACCATCTTCTCGGATGATTTTCTTAATGTTCTTATTGGCTGCCTCAACTGCACCATTCATCTTAGGTCGCTACGGAGAGGAATTGTGGTGTTGAATTTTGAAGTCTTGACATAATTCCCCCATCATCTTATTATTGAGGTTGGTCCCATTATCAGTAATGAGCCTATGAGGGATGTCGTACCGACATAGAATATTTTTCTTGATGAAGGTGGTCACCACTTTTCTAGTCACATTCGCATATGATGTTGTCTCAACTCATTTGGTGAAATAGTCAATGGCCACCAAAATAAAGCGATGAGCATTAGATGCTTTGGGCTCGATGGGTCCGATGACGTCCATGCCCCACATAGAGAATGGCCATGGTGTAGCCAGGGTACTGAGAGGTGCGGGTGGTACTCAAATATTATCGGCATAGATTTGGCACTTGTGACATTTTTTGGCATATTGGTGACAATCTGCTTCCATTGTGGACCAAAAATACCCTGCCCTTAAGATCTTCTTCGCCATGACATGCCCAGGTGCGTGGGTCCCAAAAGTTCCTTTGTGGATTTCTCTTATCAAGGTTTGGGCTTCTTCATGGTCCACACACCTTAAGAGAGTGGAATCGAAACTCTTTTTGTAGAGGGTTTCTTCAATTAGCGTAAACCCTATTGCCCTTTACGAATGGTTCGTTTATCGTTATCATTGATTCCTTCTGGGATATTCGCCCTGTCGCGCGTCAAAACGAGGCTGGCTCGGAGCGATGCGATGGTTCCGAGCTTTCCAATTTTCGCATTTTTATTGGTGGTTGTCGCCGCCTCCCCAAAAGGGGCGGTCGAAGCGACGCGATGGTTTTTTCGACCCTCTTTGATTTTCGCGTTTTTTATTGGTGGTTACAACGCCTTTAGGTTGTTCGATAACCGGGCTAACCTAAGGGCGAGGTTTTGAAAGTATCCCTGGGTTGTCCGTTAACCGGGCTAACCCAGTGGACTTATTTAATTTGGGTTCTATGGAGTCGCCACCGATATTTTTACCATAAACATCGGATAAGGGGTTTTAAAAAGGCGTTGGTTTTCAAAAACCAACTTTGGTCATTAGAACCAGAGTTGGGTAAGGGAGTTAGTTACGTGTAAAGGAAGTGTTAGTTCCTTTACGACGCCCCTTTCGGTTCCCTATGATAG
>OY731408.1:8363457-8735619 GCA_963425845.1 Sphenostylis stenocarpa
GTCAAAATCAAAGAAAAAATAATTTTCTTCAAACAAGAATAATAAACATGCATATAAGGAGGATAGTCTCCATGTTTGTGATTGGAAATAAAAGGCGCCAAAATCCAGCCTCTAAATAAAAATCAAAATCGCGATAGAAAAAGGCAAAATCAAAATTATCTTCAGCAAAATAAGGAGCTTCAAAGAAACTAGTTCCAACCATCAACCTTCTACGCCAATAAAAGAAGGAGAAGAAAAGCCAATGGAAAAGGTTTGATCATCCTCAAGAGGATCCTTGCCTATTCAAAGGCAAAAAAACACTCCCTGACTCAACACCACCACATGAGTCGTCAAACATAAATCACTTGGAGCTGCAACCAGCATCCTTCCACCCAGAAAAGACATCAACAAAGAAGAAAGGCCGACGGAAAGGCTCGACCGTCCCCAAGAGGATCCTTGCCTATTCCAAAGGCAAAACAAAAAATTATTATTACTCCATGACTCAGCTTCATTACCACATGAGTCATCAAGCAAACTCATCCAGAATCTCCGCTTCATTCCCCAAAGGAGAATAAGGACTACATAAGAGTCCATCAAAGAAAATACGGAGTCAAATCCTCCACATCACTAGGGGGCAACAGAAGGAAAAGAAAGAAAAACTTTTTCATCCCCTAACAGAGGCCACTACAGAAAAAAAGGCCAAATAAATGTCTCTAAACAGAGCATATCAAGAAAAATCTCCACAAAAAAGGAAAAAACAAAAATTTCCATCTTCCAGATCAAATAAGAACTTCACAAAGCCAGGAGCCAGAACTCCATCATACCCCCAGGAAGCCAACAAATTCCCCAGGGCCGATAAAAAGGAAAAAAAAGAAAACCTCTTCATCCCCAGCAGAAGATAAAAACCCTGTGTGCACAAAAGAAAAAAGGCACACGCATCCAAAATCAAAAATCCAAAATCGCAAAAAAGAGAAATCGTGAGAAAAGGGTAAAAACCCATTCCCCAGCAAAATAAGAGCTTAGGCAAAACCAGCTCAAACAACAGCAGCCAATAAGGAGTCGAAAAACTCCATTTCTCCCTAAAGAGACAATTCAAGACAGATCTCCGGAATGAAATTAATCCCCCAGTGGATCATCAACAAAACTACCCCAGTGAGCCTACGACAAAGGCAAGCTACAAAATTACATCCACAGGGAGTTAATCGCTCATAACGCCCAAAGACGGATATCCATGGTAAAGCATAAAGCCTCCACTTGCAACAAGCAAGCAAAAAACTAATATCCCCAAGAAATGGGAAATCAACCTATGTAAAAGGCAATCCGAACCCTCAAAGTCTTCACCATTATTGAAGCATTCGCCTAATCAAGAGGCACAACAAAATCCCCAAATGAATCTTCGCCTAATCAAGAGACACAATCAAGAAGAGAATTCAAAATCCCCAGAGGATTCCTGCCTAAAACAAGAGGCAACCAACAAAAAATCCTCGGCAAAGCCGGATGGCTAAATAGAAAAGCCAAAAATCAAGAATCCCCGGCAAAAGCCGAATGGCTAAACAGAAAAGCCAAAAATCAAGAATCCCCGGCAAAGCCGGATGGCTAAATGAAAAAGCCAAAAACAAAGAATCCCCGGCAAAAGCCGGATGGCTAAACAGAAAAGCCAAAAATCAGAAATCCCCGGCAAAGCCGGATGGCTAAACGAAAAAGCCAAAAACAAAGAATCCCCGGTAAAACCGGATGACTAAAAGAAAAGTCAAAAAGTTAAATCAAATATTCCCCATGGAATGGCCGCATGAACAGAAACAATAAGTCGCCAACATATCTCCAAAAACAGATAATCACAGGATTAACTACCAAAAAGTACATCCTGAGAACCTTGCAGAACGGGGTTCGGACCGAGTGGGGGTAGGTACCCATCAGAGCCTTGCAGAACGAGGTTCAAACCGGGTGGGGGTAGGTACCCATCAGAGCCTTGCAGAACAGGGTTCGAACCGGGTGGGGGTAGGTACCCATCAGAGCCTTGCAGAACGGGGTTCGGACCGGGTGGGGGTAGGTACCCATCAGAATCTTGCAGAACGGGATTCGGACCAGGTGGGGGTAGGTACCCATCAGAGCCTTGCAGAACGGGGTTCGGACCAGGTGGGGGTAGGTACCCATCAGAGCCTTGCAGAACGGGGTTCGGACCAGGTGGGGGTAGGTACCCACCAGAATCTTGCAGAACGAGATTCGGACCAGGTGGGGGTAGGTACCCACCAGAACCTTGCAGAACGAGGTTCAGACCAGATGAGGGTAAGTACTCATCAGAAAATCTAGCAAAAATGCAGATTCGCACCGGGTGGGGGTAGGTACCCACCAAAACCTTAAAAATAAGGTTTGTACCGGATGAGGGTAGGTACTCATCAAAACTTAGCAAAATGCATTAGGTGGAGTAAAAATACTCACCTAAGCATTTCAAAAAGGGGTTGCAAAGACCTTACTTCTATTAGAGGATAGTTCAGTGTTGAGCACCTCGGAAGTAAGTACCCACAAGAGTTTAGTAAAATGCGAACTCATACCGGGTGAGGGTAGGTACTCACCAAAGCCTTGCAAAACAAGGTTTATACCTAATGGGGGTAAGTACCCACAAAAGTCTAGTAAAATACAGACTTATACCTGGTGAGGGTAAATACTCACCAGAGCCTTATAAAAGGAGGCTCAAACCAGATAGGGGTTGGTACCTATCACAATATTTATCATCCGGAGGATCAGCAAGGAGCAGCATCCGAAGGATGACCGGGCAAAAGGGTTAACTCCTTCCCCTACCAACTAATTTTGTCGGCATATCAAGCCGACAAATTAGCTAGGCAGGTGAAGGGGGGGCAGCTGTAGACCCCTAATTTTGCCCGGCCTCTCAAAATAAAAGCTAGGGAAACTTCATACAGTTCACCCAGCTTCATATCAAAGAAAAACCGAGAAAGACCTCCCGCAACAAGACGGAGTTCACCCATCCACACAATAAAGACTAAAGAGACTTCCTACACGAAGATAAAGCTCGCCCGACATCTTAATGAAGGCCAAGAAGACTTCCTATATGAAGATAAAGCTTCAACGGACATACATCGGCATCAAACGACGTCCGAAAAAGGAAAGGAAAGCTTCCCGGGGGTCCCAGAATGCAAAAACTGGCCAAGACAGGTTGGGACATCCGTCCCAAACTGGGATAGCCGTCCCAAACACCAAAAGCCAAGTGAGACGCACGTCTCACCTTTGGGACGCACGTCCCAAGCCACAAAATTCAAATGGGACGACCTTCCCAAACCCAACTGGCCGTCCCAGCTTGGCTCAGTGCAAATTTTGCAGTTGGGACGGCCGTCCCAACCCAGACGGCCGTCCCAAATTTCCAGGCAGTGAAATCTATAAATAGGAGCCTCATTTGTCATTCTCCACACCCCAGACAACTCCAAGACTTGTCTTCTTCTCTCCCTCCTTCGAACGATCTCTCTGATTGCCTTTAATAGGTAACAATCAGTTAAGGAATTTGTATTCCGGCATTCGATTCTTCTAGAAAATTTTAGTCGAGTCGAGTTTATTCGAGAGAGGAGTCGTTGTAGAGTGAAGGATTTCCGCAAAGCGTCCTCTGTATAAAAGACTTATAATATAAAGCTTGCTTCGGAGGTTCTTCTCAATTCTCTTCCCTTTTATTGCTTTATTTACCGCTTTCTGTATGCAATGTAGATAAAACCATGTAGATAGCCATATTTAACGAATAAAATAGGGTAATAGCGTAATTTCTTGTAATCTTTACTTAAATGAATTAATCCGTCATAGGGAACCCAAAAGGGGCGTTGTGGGGTGCTAATACCTTCCCCACACGTAACTAACTCCCTTACCCGACTCTGGTTATAATGGCCAAGTTTGGTTTTTATTAAAATCAATGCCTTTTTCTCCTTTTCCAATGTTTATGGTCAAAACATTGGTGGCGACTCCAAAAGAACCCTTTTCGAAAACCTTGCTTCTATTAGAGGATAGTTCAGCGTTGAGCGCCTCGGAAGCAATGAACATATTTTTAACAAAAAACGCGAGTCTCAACCATCTTTTCGCGACCGCTCGCATTAACGTTCGAGATGTCCCAGGACGTCAGAACGGACGGCGGCGACAATTGGCCTTCCTTTGTCATGACCTTTTCTTTTTGGGCATCCGTTGGGGATGAAGGGTTTTCTTTTTGGTGATCCACCAAGGAATTAGTTGACTTCCTGGGTGTAGACCCCTAATCTTTCCCGGCCTCAAAACAAAGACTAGAAGACCTCCTTTTCGAAGATGGGTGAAGCCTAAGAAGCCACTAGGAGAGACTATTAGGTCCCATACTAGGATATGAGGGTTTTTTAGCACAAAAATAAGGATTTTCGCCTTTTGAGGTCGAGACCGCCGTCCCAGATTTGGGACCGCCGTCTCGCCTTGCGCAAATGGCGAGACCGCCGTCTCGCCACTCCTGCAAGGCGAGACCACCGTCTCGACCTTGTCAGACGAGACTGCCGTCTCGACCTGACAGGCGCGAATCCCTATAAATAGGGCCTCCATTCCTCTCATTCCACACAGTTCTTCCTCCTTCTCTCTAGAAATCTCTTCAAATTCTCTCACTAGAATCCCTCCGAAGCATATATGGAGTTTCTGAGCGTTTCTAAGAGTATTTTTGAGCGTTTCGAGAAGTTTCCGGCGCTGTGTAGAGTGAAGGGCTACCGCAAAGCACCCTATTTTATCAAAGAATTAATAGAAAGCTTGCTCCGAAGGTTTCTACTTTCTTCCTTTAACTTTTATCGCTTTATTTAAATTATGCAATAGACATTAGGGCCATGTAATCATAATTTTAAATTCTGCAAAATAAAAGGGTAAAAGCGTATTTTTTCGGTTCATTTACTTAGAATAGTTGGCCTATCATAGGGAACCCGAAAGGGGCGTCGTAAAGGAACTAACACTTCCTTTACGCATAACTAACTCCCTTACCCAACTCTGGTTCTAACGACCAAAGTTGGTTTTTCGAAAACCAACGCCTTTTAACCCCTTTTCCGATGTTTCTGGTAAAAACATCGGTGGCGACTCCAGAGAACCCTTCAAAACTAGCTCTTGGATTAGCCCGGTTATCGGACAATCCAAGAGCACTCTTTCGAAAACCTCGCCCCTAGGTTCAACCCGGTTATCGGACAACCTAAAGGCGTTGTAACCACACCAATAAAAACGCGAAAATTGGAAAGTCGAAACCATCACATCGCTCCGACCGCCTCGTTTTGATGGCGACGATAGATGGCGACTCCACTGGGGAAGCCTAGAGAGTTGATCCCATTTAGTGATGGGCCATCTTAAAAATAAATAAACCAAGAAAATTACGCTTTTACCCTGCCTTGTATTATAACATGTTTTATTGCTTGGCTTTAATAACTGTTGTCTGTTTATACTTACGCAATTGTTTGAAATACAAACTATACACAAACCCTTGCACACTACAGTTCCCTCTATACCCGGGGGCAAGTGAGAAATCCATAGGGAGTGGGTGGCAGGTACGGTTCGCTATAGTTAGGGCCTTGTGCCCACCAGTGTGATCGGAAACCACCACTCAAGGTGATAACCTTCCTCTTTGGCCACAAAGACTGACTATGGCCTTAGTGCTAAGCATGGTCGGAAGGCTGGAGAGTGGGGACCCTATAATGGGGGCACCTTGGGGGCCTTAGCCTTGGTGAAGACAGTTAGAACCTACCTTCGCCAATGCACTTTTCTGCAGAAAAATCCTACCTCGTGATTAAAACGACTTCTCGCCTGTTCGTGGATGATCGAATTATGTGTGCATACGTTTGTTGCATTTGTTTGTTGCATGACATAATCAAACAAAAACGGCTATAAAATATTCCTTTGCAATAAACACCCTTATCTCGGATAGTCTGCCTTTTAGCTAGCCTGGTTTTAGGTTCTTTGTAAGCTAAGTAGCCACGCAGTTCCGACAGAAGAGATAAGGGACGCTAAATATTTTTCGCATAAAGCCATTTTATCTCGGACAGTCTGCCTTTTAGCTAGCCTAGTTTCAGGTTCTTTGTAAGCTAAGTAGCCACGCAGTTCCGACAGAAGAGATAAAAGGCTATAAAATAAAATAAAAATAAAAATCCAATTTTTCTTTCCTTTCCTCGATTTTAAAACAATAAATGGGACCTTACTAAAAAATATTACACTCATATAGGTAGTTTATTTTTCAAAAAATATACGTAAATACCATACGAAACATGATAAATGATAAACACTCACATTCATTTGAATAAGCATCATTTTCATAAAACATGCATTTTGGTTTTAGAAAATGGAGGGGACTAGTAGACAATTGAAGAAGGTGGATATTCCCCGATACCATACTGAGAAGTTGGAACGGCTTTGCACGGTAATGCCACCGGAGGTCCGCGCCGATTTTGAGAAATCCTATGGACGGATTCTCGACCTGCTAAAGATCTGTGTCGATCAAGTGTTCCTCAAGGTATTAATTCACTTTTGGAACTGCAGTCTGCGATGCTTTGAATTTCCGCAGTTTGATATGGTGCCAACCTTAGAGGAGTATGAAATTATGTTGAAATGACCCAAATCAGCTGGGGTCCATATCCGCCACGGGGCATATACTCCTGCAGCACAAGTCGCTGCCATCATCCAACTGCCTTTCTGGCAGACCACCCTGATAGGAAAAGGGAACATCCAGGGTTGGAAAGTCTCAATGTTAGAAGACTGCTGCTCTTCACTACTATTTGTGTGGGGCATTACACACTTTTACGCCTGTAGTCACATGGGAATGTTCCCCGATCCTTTGAGAAGCTTCTCCAAAATCCCTCTCCAACGACGCTTAACTTCAGAATGGAGGGACGAGTTGGGACAAAAGGACGCCAACAATTTATCCTGGGCATGCCCTTGGTTCCGACCTAGCCCAGTCCTCATCAGATGTGGAGACTATCCGAACGTACCCTTGATAGGGCTCAGGGGTTGCATAGCCTATTCATCCAGAGTAGCTATGAGACAACTCATGAGAACCCAAACTACGATTTCTCGAGGGGAACTCAGAGGACTGTGTTTCTTTGGAGACCTATGCACAATCGCCAACTCACTAGCCGTGAGAAAAGCATGGGAGAGACCAGTCTATATGGGAGATAGAGAGCTAGGAAAAGCTCGAGTGGCTGTCTCCAATGACTATGAGGTATGGAGAAAAAGAAGAGGGATGTCTCAACCATCCACCTCACTCATTACAAATGCCAACAGTGAAGAGCTGCAAGCTCAAGTCGACGCCTTGACCCAGAGGATAGAAATCATGGGAGCCCAGATGAGGGCCCTTGAAGAAAAAGAGCAAGAATCTATCCTCACCATAGATGGTCTGCAAAGGCAATGCAAGAAAAAGGATCATGAAATAGAGCGCCTCAAGGACCAATGTGCTGACTCTAACGAGCAAGCTATCCGAGCATCCAAAACTGCCAGAACAAGCTCGGATAGCCAAATTCAAGAAATCACTGCCAAGACAGCACACCTTGAGGCCGAATCAGCAAAACAGGCTCAAACGATCAAGGAATTGTCGCAAGAACTCACCAAGACTCGGTCAAAAATATGCCAAGAGCGGGAGGCCAATCGGAGACTCAACAGAAGTCTCACTGAGCTACGCTGTAAGGAAAGAGACGGGCTAGCTCAGTACGGCCAAGTACTTCAAGATAAGGACAGAGCCCTTGCAAAACTCGATGAACTACAAGCCTTGGTCGTCCATCAAGAGGCGAAGATCAAAGAGGCTCAAAAGTACAGTGAAGATATGAGCCAGGCAGTTCAGAAGCAAAGCGAAGCACTCGCTCGTCACGTCCGGGAAGCCGAAAGAGAATTGTATAGAGATCAAGACCCGCTTGTGGGTTTCTTTAGGCTTTTCCGTTTTTGCCAAAAGTTGCTTCGTAGTATGGAGTAGGGGAATGTACACCTTCTAATGAATGAATGAAAATTTTCTTTTATTCAACAATTGTCTACTTGCATGCATCCCATTCATCTGCATATTTAATTTCCCCTCCTTCATGCTTAATAAATAAGATAATAAAAAGGAAGGATTAAACTGACACGTCTTCCAAATTAGAAGAATGGAGAGAAAGCCACTCCTAATAAAGCTTTCCCCAATGGTCGACTCGCCACAAGAGGAAAACATGCCTCGACCGTTGGTCCTCAGAAATAAAGAAGAGGGGGCAAGGACGCAAGTGCGGCTATTTATGCCACGTCCTTTCCCCTACGAATCAAATAAAGCTGTACCTTGGAGATATGGACAATCTTCACCAATAAAAGAGGATATCACGAACATAGCCGGCATCGGGGGCATGCCTAGAAGTGGAAGAATCTACTCCCCCAAGGACTCACAAAAGGATGTCCTCAGAAATAAAGGAAAAAATAAAAAGACCGAAGAAGAAAAAGAAAATAAAGAATCCAAGGAGGAGACGGAAGAATTACTCCAGTTTATAAGGCAAAGCGAGTATTCCATTATAGACCAGCTCAATTGTACACCTGCAAAGATAACACTGTTATCCCTAATAATGAGCTCGGAACCGCACAAAAATGCTCTGCTGAAGGTCTTGAGCGAAGCGCATGTGCCTCACTCCATATCTCAAGAAAAAGTTGAGAGGATCGTTGGCCACATCATGGCAAGTGATCACCTCATGTCGCCGCCGTCAGAAGAGGCGGTCGGAGCGACGCGATGGTTTTTAATTGACTCGTGTTTTCTTTGAAAGAAATGGTTCAACGCCTTTAGGCCGTCCGATAACCAGGCTAGACCTAAGGGCGAGGTTTTCGAATAGGTTCGAGGAGTCGCCACCAATGTTTTAACCTTAAACACTGAAAAAGGTAAAAAAAGAAAAGGCAGTGGTTTTAGAAAAAACCAACTTTGGCCATTACAACCAGAGTCGGGTAAGGGAGTTAGTTACGTTCGGGGAAGGTGTTAGCACCCCCACAACGCCCCTTTCGGGTTCCCTATGATGGACTAACTTAGAAAATAAATACTTAAAGAAATTACATTTTTACCCTATTATTTGATCTACTTGCAGAATTTAAATATCTACATGGCTCTACTATCTAATGCACACAAAGAAAGCGATAAAGAAAGCATTAAAAGAGACAAAGAATAGAGAAGAAACCTTCGAAGCGAGCTTTATATTAACTCTTCTAAAACGTGAGGACGCTTTTTGGTAGTCCCCGCACTCTACAAGCACGCTCCTCTCCGCAAAACAAAGAAAAGTCACTCAACCGAGGGCCGGATGCCTCAAAGAGAGACTTCCTTAACCGATTTCAACCTTAACGGAAATCGGAAAGCTCCCTCGAACCCCGAAATAATGCTCAGGGTCACTCTCAAGTGCCAAAAAGCTTCCAAGAGAGTGGAGGAGTGGAAAAGGTGTGAAAATTCGGAGGAATGAGGTCCCTATTTATAGGGATTCGGGCCTGGAAAAGGTGGACGACCGTCTGGTCAAAGCGGACGGCCGTACAGGGCAAAAAGTGGCCATGGACGGCCATCCATGTAGTGTGGACGACCGTCCAAGCTAAGTGGACGGCCGTCCATGGCCTTAAAGTTGCCATGGACGGCCGTCTGCTTGTCATGGACGGTCGTCTGCCTGCTCTGGATGGCCATCCGCCTGTTCTAGACGACCATCTGCTGTCTCTGGCGGATTTCCCGATTTTTAATGCCTCTAAAAACCCTTCCTATCCTAAATGGAACCTAGAACAATCTACTAGGGACTTGATAAAGTCTTAACCATCTTCGGAATGGGCGATCTTCGACTTTATTAGGAGTCCGGGCAAGATTTGGGGTCTACAGCTGCCCCCCCTTTACCCGACCAATTGACCATGGGTTAACATACTATGAGGTCAATTGGCGGGTGAAGGAGTTAACCCTCTTGCCCGGTTGTCTTTCTGGATGCTGCTCTTGCTGTGGAGGCTGACCCTTCGGACGATATGCTGTGAGGCTTCAAGATGCTCCTTCGGTGCGGTAGCTGACCCTTCGACTGACACGTAGAGACTTTCGGGATGCTCCTTCGATGCGGTAGCTGACCCCTCGGACGAGAGTATGACCCCCTATTAGGTTAGATGCCTCAGGATGCTCCTTTGACGCGATAGCTGACCCTTTGGCTGTGGTGGCGGCTTACTGCTTCTGGCCATGTGCCAACTTTGCCTGTGTGTAGGTCTTTGTCTTCAGGTCTTTACCTTTCCTGAAGAGGTGGTGGCGGCTTACTGTTTCTGATCATGCGCCAACTCCATGGGGAGTGATTGTTCTTGACTTTTGTGTAGTCATCCAGTTTGCCGGGGATTCTTCGCTTTTGGCTTTTTTGTTTAGTCATCCAACTTCTTTACTGCTGGGGATTCTTGATGAATGCCTCTTAGGTAGGCAGGGATCCATTGAGGATTTGTTGATTCTGGTGACGCCTCTGGGTAGGCAGATATGTCGTTGAGGTTCTGATAGTGCCTCAAATGCTTCATCAGAAGTGAAGACTTTTTGCTGTGATGTTTTGCCTCTGAATAGGCTAATATTCCCTTTTGGGGATGTTGGCTCTTGATGATGCCTCTGAGGATATGACTGTGAAGATTGCATTTGGGTGTGAATTCTTCTTTTTGGTGATCCATCAAAGATTTGGTTGACTCCTTGGGGATCAGATTTTGATAACCCTTTGGGGGAATGGGGTCTCGGCTCCTTAATTGATATGGGTGCGAGCTGGCGTCGTCAAGCTTTTATTCTTGCTGGGGAAATGGAATTCCTTGTTTTCTTCAATCGTCCGACTTGTTGGTTGCCGGGGATTTTGATGATTGCCTTTTGGTGTAGGCAAGAATTTGTTGGGGATTCATTGGCCTTTTATTGGCGATGCCAAGATACTTCATCGAAAGTGCAGACCTTTGGTTTGCGTTGTTTTGCCTTTGAATAGGCGGATCCGCTCGGGGGTAGAATTTCTCTTGGAGACTTGTTTTGGGTTGCTTCTTGTTTTCAAACACAAGCATGGAGCTAGTCTCCTTGTATGCATGAATTCTTTTTGTTGTGTTTCTGAAGCGATTATTTTTATTTTTACTTTTTGTTTTGACAAAGTCGTTCTGTGCAACTACTTGTGTGAATGCTTTTTTAAATGCAATTTATTTTTATTTGGTGCATCTAAAAAGTGACTGACATTTCTTGCTGGACCATCGTGATTATGCTGATGGGCTCTTCTTTCATTCATCTCTCCTTTTTTTTATTAAGCCCTATCTTTTGCCTAGACCGTCTTTTTGTGGATTTTTGATGTAGCGGGCTGCCTTAATTTTGCTTAGGATATTTCAGCGGGTTTTGACTCTTTCTCTATGCTTTCTTGTATTGCATGATTATGATTTATTCAACACAGAGGCATTTTCATAATTTGGTCAAGAGAAAAGAAATGAAAGACAACTTTATTGATATGAACAAATAGTTTATTTCTTACAGATGGTTTTTACAAAGGGATTTAGAAGCATGGCTGGCCAAGGTTGACTACACTGTATAAGCTATAACGATCATGCCTCTGATATCTGCCCCCCTAGTTCTCCTAGTTACCTTAGTTGAGACGCTCGAGCCTGAAGTGAAGACAATGCAGAGGTTGCTTGCTTCTGGAAGGACGTTACCTTAGTTGCCTTTCGGTTTTTTGCTAAGGTAACCATTGCACTTTTTATTTTCATCTTTTTTTTTTTTTGAAGCCTCTAAGTTTTTCCTAGGACGTGTCCTAGCGAGGCGTGCGGATCCTAACTTTTTCCCAGGACACCTTTTTGTGGATTTTCATCATGGCGGATCACGATCAATGCCTTCAAGCGTGATACTTCTTCACTGCATCTGATTTGACTGGGTGCCGCAGTTCTTCTCCATCCATGTTGGTGAGGATAAGAGCTCCTCCTGAGAATGCTCGTTTGACCACAAAGGGTCCCTCATAATTTGCCGCCCATTTTCCGATTCTATCCTTCTGGGCCGAAAGCAGTTTCTTTACTACTAGATCCCCCTCATGATAACTGTGGGGTTTGACTTTTTTGTCGTAAGCCCTTTTGATTTTCTTTTGGTAGGCTTGTCCGTGACATATGGCGTCCAATCATTTCTCTTCAATGAGGTTCAATTGATCGTACCGATTTTGGACCCATTCTGCTTCTGTCAACTTTGCTTCCATGATGACTCGCAGGGAGGGTATTTCAACTTCTATTGGTAATACGACTTCCATGCCATACACAAGGGAAAACGGAGTGGCTCCTGTGGAGGTCCGTACGGAAGTTCGGTATCCGTGTAGGGCAAAGGGTAACATTTCGTGCCAATCTCTATATGTTATTACCATCTTTTGGATGATTTTCTTGATGTTCTTGTTGGCCGCTTCTACTACACCGTTCATCTTGGGTCGGTATGGAGAGGAATTGTGATGTTGAATTTTAAAGTCCTAGCATAATTCTTCCATCATTTTATTGTTCAAATTGGTCCCATTGTCAGTAATGAGATGATGGGGGATGCCATACCGACACAGGATACACTACTAGAAAATATACTTTCAACGTCGCTGTTTAACGTCGGTTACATCTTAGCCGACGTTGAACATGCTTTCAACGTCGGTTGGTCAAAAACCGACGTCGAAAGTCGAATTTTGACACATTCTACGTCGTTTTAGCATGCCCGACGTGGAAAGTAGGCTTTCAACGTCGGTTATACCCTAACCCGATGTTGAAAACCCTTCTGAACTCATTATGACCGATCAGAATACAAATATGACCGATCAGAATCTGATGTGATCGATCAGATTTTAATTATGAGCGATCAGAAGATTTTCAATCGATTAAAAACACGTTTCAATCGATTAAAATCTCTTAAAGTGTCAGGATTCTACGTCAAGTTGGCTTTCAACGTCGGTTATGCCCTAACCCGACGTTGAAAACCCTTCTGAACTCATTATGACCGATCAGATTACAAATATGACCGATCAGAATCAAATGTGATCGATCAGATTTTAATTATGAGCGATCAGATCAGAAGTTTTTCAATCGATTAAAAACATGTTTCAATCGATTAAAATCTCTTACAGGGTCAGGATGATCGATCAGAATCCAGTTATGACCGATCAGAACTATTTTAATCGATTGAATCTCATTTCAATCGATTGAAATATATGACTGGAGATAAAACGAGTTTCAACGTCGGGTGTGGGTATAACCGACGTCGAAACCCCGTTTTCCCATTAATAGGCTACCATTTTTGTATCTCCCCTTACTCTCCAACATCGCGCCCACTCCCCTTACTCTCCAGCATCGCGACCACCACCTACCACCGTGATTTGGACTCTCCGGACGCCCTCCCTCACGTTGCCACCGCGCACCGCGTGACACCCCCGCCGCAGCACCTCCACCCCACTGCAGCTTCCACCCCACCGCGACGCTAGTCGCCCACCGCGACGCTAGCAGCCTCCACCCACATTGCATTGCATCCTAACGCCACCACCCCATTGCATTGCATTGCAGCCTCCAACCACATTGCATTGTCCGCTCACCACAGCCTCGACCCTAACGCCGCATTGCATCCTCCACCTCCACCCCAGTGCAGTGCCGCTCGTTTCTCTATGGTGCGAACCTTCATCGCTGCCTTAAACCACGAGTACGATGTTGTTGCACTTATATTTGTTGGGCAAAGTCATACAATTTTACTTACTACATTTCATAGGTAGAGATTGTTAGTCATTTGCCGTTAACTGTTGATTCAATTCTTAGTCATATTATAGTTTTTTTCAATGTATTGATGATGTGTACAATTATACTTGAACTGCTTGAATATGCCCGTGGGGCTTTTTATTGTCAGGTTTCACTGTGTCATTTAAAATTGTTGCCAAAAAACAAAGGAAACTCTGCCGGATTTTTGTTAGAAATTAATCATGAAGTGTGAATTCTGAAAACTACATATAACAATGTAGTTATATAAGTGATGGTAGTAACAATGAAAAC
Source organism: Sphenostylis stenocarpa (assembly GCA_963425845.1). Classification (NCBI taxonomy): domain Eukaryota; kingdom Viridiplantae; phylum Streptophyta; class Magnoliopsida; order Fabales; family Fabaceae; genus Sphenostylis; species Sphenostylis stenocarpa. The sequence goes on from OY731408.1 coordinate 8,377,393, forward strand.
TCTATAATTTCAATTTATACAAATTTGGTTTTGACCAAAAAATAGACGAAATTCTCGTTGAAATTTCGTTACAAATTAATCTACTTTGGTATAGATTTCATTAGAGATAACGATTATTAGTAATAATCGTTTTATGGGTTTCTCATTTGTAGACTCCAATTCCAAAATGGATCGAAGTTGGGTAAATACAAGTCGTATTTCACAAGAGTATGAGAATGGAGTTGAAGAATTTTTGCGATTTGCCGAACACAATGGCACCAAGGTTAATGGAAAATTGTATTGTCCATGCGTTAACTGCGTTAATGGGAGAGTACACACACTAGAGACAATACGGGAACATCTTTTATGTGATGGGATAATGAAGAATTATAGCCTATGGACATGGCATGGTGAAGTGATTGATAAACCAATAGTAACACAAGCCGAGGAAGAGGAGGATATGACAATGGAAGATCGAATAGAAGACATGATTCGTGATGTAGGTCAAGAGAATTTTTTGCAAGCACATGTCGTTGTCTATGATAAATTGAAGATAGATTCGGAGATACCTCCGTATGCTGGATGTACAACATTCACGCGATTGTCGACTGTATTGAGATTGGTCAATTTGAAGGCCAAATTTGGTTGGAGTGATAAAAGTTTCACCGAGTTACTAGAAGTTTTGAAAGATATGCTCCCAAGCGATAACACCTTGCCCGATTGTATGTATGAAGCCAAAAAAATACTTTGTCCAATGGGTTTACGAGTATAAAAAGATACATGCTTGCCCTAATGATTGTGTATTATACGTAAAAGAGTTTGAAAGCCTACATGAGTGTCCAAGATGTGGTGTATCGCGTTACAAATTGAAAGACAAGGATGATAATAGCGAATGTATTGATAGAAAGAGACCTCCCGCAAAAGTTATATGGTATCTTCCAATTATTCCAAGATTGTAGCGATTGTTTGCCAATGGAGAAGATGCCAAGAATATGATATGGCATTCAACCGCACAAAAACGTGATGGATTGCTTCGTCATCCAGCCGATTCTCCACAAGTGGAAGAAAATTGACTCGCCTATTTCCAAGTTTTGGCAGTGATGCAAGAAATGTTAGACTTGGACTAGCCACAGACGACATGAATCCTTTTGGTAACTTAACCAAGTAATCACGACTCATGGCCAGCTTCTTTTAGTGATTTACAACCTTCCACAATGGTTGATTTTCAAGCGCAAGTACGTGATGTTATCCATCATGATTGCAGGTCCAAGACAACCGGGTAATGACATAGATGTTTATCTAAGTCCGTTAATAGATGACTTAAGGCTATTGTGGGAGGAAGGAGTGGATGTGTTTGATGCATATCAACAGCAGAGCTTCAAGTTACATGCAATGTTATTTTGTACTATCAATGACTTCCCAACATATGGAAACTTGAGTGGGTATAGTGTCAAGGGTCATCATGCTTGTCCTATTTGTGAGGAAGATACAAGCTTTCTACAATTGAAGCATGGAAAAAAGACTGTGTATAATAGGCACGTAAAATTTCTTCCACATAACCACCCATATCGAAGATTGAAGAAAGCTTTTAATGGTCGACAGGAAGATAAAATTGCCAAACAACCTTTAACTGGTGAACAAGTTTATGAACGGGTTAGAAACATTAATGTTGTCTTTGGAAAGACTAAAAAACAGTCGTCTGATAAAAGGTTGTGGAAAAAGGGATCAATTTTCTTTAACCTTCCATATTGGAGTCATCTAGATGTGAGACATTGCATTGATTTTATGCATGTGGAGAAGAACGTATTTGATAGTCTCATTGGCACACTATTGAACATTAAAGGAAAAACAAAGGATGGAGTCAAAGCTCGTCAAGATCTATGTGAATTGGGAATACGTCCAAAATTACATCCAAGACCTGAAGGCAAGAGAACATATTTACCACCAGACTTGTCACACATTGTCAAAGAAGGAGAAGACTAGTTTATGTCGGTGTCTTCACAAGTATTAAAGTGCCACAAGGATACTCTTCAAATATTAAGAGTCTTGTGTCCATGAAAGATCCGAAGCTAGTTGGGTTAAAGTCGCATGATTGTCACGTTTTGATGCAACAACTCTTACCCGTAGCTATACGTGACATATTGCCAAAGAATCTACGACATGCAATTATGCGTCTTTGTTTCTTCTTCAATGCTATATGTGCCAAAGTAGTTGATGAAAAATCATTGGAGCAGTTGGAAAATGAAGCTGTGGTTATATTATGTCAGTTGGAGATGTATTTTCCTCCATCATTTTTTGATATTATGGTGCACTTAATAGTTCATCTTGTAAGAGAGATAAGACTGTGTGGTCCGATTTATTTGAGGTGGATGTACCCAATTGAGCGATGTATGAAGATCTTTAAAGGGTATACAAAGAATCCATATAGACCTGAAGCTTCTATTGTTCAAAGGTATATTGCAGTAAGAAGCTATAGAATTTTGTTCTGAATATTTAGGAAAGGCCCTAGCAATGGGTGTACCTACTCAACGACATGATCATAGAATAAATGGTAAGGGCACTCGTGGGGTCAAAATACAATCAAAAAATGCTAGTGAGTTGACCAGGGCACACTTGTATATTCTAAACAACACGAGATGAAGTTCTTCCTTACATATCTCGCTCATCAATCAATATTGAAGACCCTCAACCCCAAAATGAGTGAGCGGTGGTTGGTTAATGAACATAATAATACTTTTGTTAGCTGGTTTAAAACAAAAACCTTTTTCGAGGACAATGCATCCGATACTTTGAAATGGCTAGCACATGGTCCTAAACAGAACGTCGTGACTTGGACTCGGGTATGACATTAACAAATACTCATTCTACACAAAGTTACAAGATGAAAAAAGTACAGTCCAAAATAGTGGAGTATCTATTGAGGCGACATCCATGCACTTTTCTAGTTCAAAGGATAAGAACCCAATTATGGCATCTATGAGTTACTTTGGAGTGATTGAGGAGATTTGGGAGGTTGACTACATTCAATTCGGAGTTCCTATATTCAAATGTAAATGGATTGATATTAATACTGGTGTTCAAACTGATGAAATGGGATTCACTTTGATAGACCTTAAGAAGATAGGACATAAGGAGGAACCATTCATAATGGCGTACCATGCAAAACAAGTTTTCTATGTAACTCGATCCATGTAATGACAGATGGTCAGTGGTACTCCAAGCAAAAGGGAATGATGTTATGCATGAAGAAGATGATGAATTAGATGATATTATTAACATCCCCACTCCATCACGGATGCCTAGTAGTATTGATGATATGCAAGAAGATTTGGTTCATGCTATTCGTAAAGATCATGATGAAGGCATATGGGAAAACTTAACTATTTAAGTTGTGTTCATAACTAATTTGTGTTTATATTGAAAATATGTGATACATTGTGTTTATATTTCAAATATGTGATAAATTGTGTTTATATTCCAATTTATGAAAAAACTTAACTTAATTTTTTTTTTTAACAGGCAAATGGCATCTCGTCCACCATCTCCTCCATCATCTCCTCCGGCATGTCCACCCCCCCCCATCTCTAAAGAGGACTCGACAAGCCACACGGTTGAAAAAGTTGACCGTTCGTCATATGACAGGAGATAAGTTGGTTGTCGGTGTGGATCCAAAGACCGGCAAAATATCGTGGCCCACATCACACTCAATTTAGGTCGTACTTGGGTACTCTTGCTAGAGAAAAGGTATGTAATTTTTTAGAGTTTTTAACTTGTTATGCATATATGGTCAAGCATATGTAAATGGATTGATATCTAACGTTTTAAGTTCATAATTAGGTATCTATTTTGCATCCATCTTGGGATTATGTGGAGGAGACTTGCAAAAATTTAATTTGGCAAGATATTTTGGTGAGTTTTGTTAACTCGTTAAATTATGTTAAGTTAAGTTAGATCCTAAACTTTGTTATCCTAATTTATTTTGTTGTTTTTGCAGTAATCACTTTGATATTGTTAACTCGAACAAGTTAGGAGAAAAGTCATGTCATCTATTGCCAAAATGTGGAGGCAATTCAAGTCGACATTGACTTCAAAATGGATTTTTAATGACCAAGCCATTAGCAAAGGATTAACTCCTTGTCAGCGTTATGGCATAGATGAGGAAACTTGGAAGCAGCTTTGTCGGAGTAGGACTGGTCCACAATGGGAGGTATGTTACTATTTAAAAACTTTGGTATGTTTCCATATTGTCTTATTAATTTAGCACATTGTAATATGATATTATGTTGCAGGAGAAGCGAATAAAAGGAAAGGAGATTCGGAGGTCGAATGTGGCCCCCACTGTCTCGTCTCATGGGGGGTATGATTTGTTGACGCAACGCATGATGAAGGAGAAGGCTAAACTCGAGAAGCCGAGTTAGCCTCTTCCGGTGTAAGCCAGGAAGAAATTTCCCCACCATCTCCTCCAAAACGTCATGAAAAATGGAAGAGGGCTCTGCAAAAGCCCTCCGGTGAAATGACCTCGGAGGAGGCCCGCTTGATTGCCGAGCGGATTGTAAGTGAAATTAGTTTCTTTCAACCTCATTAACCATGCTTTGTCATTCATCAATTTTTTTTTACAATATATAATGCTCAATTGTAGGATTCTTTAGAGGAGCAAGATAAACAGGGAACATTCGTTCCCGTGGTCGTGAAGATATATTAACTACTGCTATTGGACGCCCGGAACACCCAAGGCGTGTTCGTGCCGTTGGAGCCGGTGTGGGTATTCGAGCATATTTTGGAGCTCCATCATCGGACCATACCCACACAACATCATTGAGCCAGCAGGAGATGGCCAGATTGGAGGAGAGTCTAACAATGAAGCCGAGACCAGCGATGGTTGAAGAGCCGACAGCGACGCCGACACCGCCCATTACCGCACGAGTTCGAGGAGGAGATGATGCGTGTATTTGGTTCAAGTCTAGCATCCATAGGTGTCACACAGCCTACCCACCCACCTATGGATGTTCCTCCTCCATCTCGCCGCACGAGTTAGCACTAAGGGTAGTCAGTGCTCGAGCCAAATACTGCTGATCAAGACCTTCCTCGCTACTAATCGGGAGGTTGTTGTTGTTGTTGCGGTACATCGACCACTCGTGTATGTGTGGATGATATCTTAATGACAAAAATTCATGTGCATATTAAATAATTAATGTCTTATTTTTGTGTAATCGAGTCAGTGTGAATTTTATGTTGATGAGGATGGATCCGAACCATGATTGGTGGCGGTTGGTTCAATTGAAGAGGGGGCCTCTACAATTCATAGTGTGCCTTTAGCACCTAACTTGGCCAAAGTGGTCATTGAAGAGGTTCGAGATGCTTATGCTCTTGTACCTGTGCCTACGTACGAGGTGATGACAAGTGGGACAGGCCCTCCGCACCTTCATTGCATGACCTAGACATCTAATCAGGCCTATTTTGAAAAAGGTTTGCATATACTTTCGTTAATTATCATATGTAGTCTCGGTACTGTTTTTTATTATTTCTCAAGTCAATGTTATTTTATGTAGGATGTTCGTAAGCCACCCTGGTTGCCTAAACCGGTTCCTACTTCCCATACTAGTAAAGGTAAGGAAGTAGATGTCCCGTAAAATCCAATTTTTCAACTACTATCTCGTTGTCCCACAGCTTGTATATTCAATCTTTTCAAGTGAAGTGGGATGTTGATAAGTTAGGGGTAGACAATAAGAACTTTCCCCTTTACATTGACCACACCGATGCTCGTGGAGATAGCAGCTTGGCAATCGGTGTCTAAACATAGCAAGTGTTACAATTTTGGACAATGTAAGTATTTATTTTTATTTACTAATTATGTTATTTGAAGTTATCGTCATATTTAATGTACATTGAACTGGCTACTTTAGGATGCTGAATGAATTGTCGGAGGAACAACGCACCCAAGATGTGTATGGATTTTTTGAGCCCCAATCCATACAAAAATCAGGAAACAAGAGAGAAGAAGTTCAAATATACATCCAAAATTGGATGATGAAGTCAAGGAAGAAAGTTTACTTGGGTGCTTACCACCATCAGTAAGTATTTAAGCGTATGAAATTATTCGTATTAAATTTTATAGTGTATTGTATTATCCTAACTTTTTGTAATGTAAGCGTAAATCATTGGCGGTTGTTGGTTGTTTGCCCAAAGCAGAATGTTGTGGCTTGGTTCTCGCTCACTCGGGCAAGAAACCTCGATGCAGATCTTAAAAACATTGTAAACAGGTACACATTCTTATAATAATTTAAACAATTATTAATTGTTTTGTTACTTAATTGTTTCATTATATCTTGTATTGCACAAGTGCATTTAAGGTTTGCAATACAATTGATGGAGTACACACAAGCAAAAGCACGACTCCAGATTGGATTTTTGTTAATGTAAGTCCTTTTATATTTATGTATTATATCATTCATTTTATATGTCAAATTAATATATTATATTTTGTAGTGTAATAGGCAACCAGGATCTTATGAGTGCGGATATTATGTTATGCACTCGGATGTGGCTGATTGTTGTTAGCAATATTGAGGATACATGGAATCAGGTTTGCTTAAATTTAGTATTCAATAAAAGACCCAAGTATTGTGTCATTGGATACTCGTTAAATTATCTTTTTTCTTGTAACAGGTATTTTCAGACAGGGAAGCATTGCCCATAGAGACCATTGACGATATTAGAAACACATGGGCCGATAAGTTTGTTAAAGTTAGAAGTAGGCAAGTTTAGTTATTAATTTAGTACTTAGTTTAGTAGTTAGTTTAGTAGTTAGTTTAGTTGTTAGTTTAGTAGTTAGTTTAGTTACTTTACTAGTTAGTTTACTAGTTAGTTTATTAGTTAGATTAGTAGTTAGTGTATTTGGTAGATAAGTAGTTGGATACACAATAATTTTGGATACAATTTTATTTTTGGATGCACATTCAATTGTTTATATCTTGTACATTGTCTGCCTGGGTTGTATTCAAATTTGCAGGTATGTATATATACAAACATTGGGTACCCTGTATAAACAAATCGTCCATTTAAAAAAAAATAGACTTTCTATGTCGGTTCATACCATAACCGACGTAGTAAACCCGTACTCGCTTGAGCGACGAGTGTACTCGCTTGAGCGACGACAGCTTCAAACAAAGGGGACTCTCGGGTTCCATCTCGCTTGAGCGAATAGTGGACTCGCTTAAGCGACGAAAGCTTCAAACAAAGGGGACTCTCGGGTTCCATCTCGCTTGAGCGGCGAGTGTAATCGCTTAAGCGACGAAAGCTTCAAACAAAGGGGACTCTCGGGTTCCATCTCGCTTGAGCGACGAGTGTACTCGCTTAAGCGATGAAAGCTTCAAACAATGGGGACTCTCGGGTTCCATCTCGCTTGAGCGACGAGTGTACTCGCTTAAGCGACGAAAGCTTCAAACAAAGGGGTCTCTCGGTTCAATTTCGCTTGAGCGACGAGTATACTCGCTTGAGCGACGAGTATACACTTTCAACGTTGGGTATGAATAACCGACGTTGAAAGCCAAAACTTTCAACGTCGAGTATAGAGAACCGACGTTGAAAGTGTATACTTTCAACGTCGCCTGATACAACGTCGGTTGTATAACAAACGTTGAAAGCCTTATATAACCGACGTTGAAAGACATATCTGTAGCAGTGATATTTTTCTTGACGAAGGTGGTCACTACTTTCTTGGTCACATGTGCGTAGGATGCTACTTCTACCCATTTGGTAAAGTAATCGATGGCCACCAGGATGAAGCGATGGCCATTGGACGCTTTGGGTTCGATGGGTCCAATAACATCCATGCCCCACATGGAAAAAGGCCATGGTGTAGCCAAGACGTTGAGGGGTGCCGGTGGGACATGAACATTGTCAGCGTAAACTTGGCATTAAATTTGTGACATTGCTTGGCGTATTGATGACAATCACCTTCCATCGTGGACCAGAAGTATCCTGCCCTTAGGATCTTTTTTGCCATGACATGCCCTGGCGTGTGGGTCCCGAAGGCTCCTTCATGAATCTCCTTAATCAGGATTTGAGCCTCTTCGTGGTCTACACACCTCAGCAGGATGGAGTCAAAATTTTTCTTATAAAGGGTTTCTCCAATCAGCGTGAACCCTATAGCTCTCCTCCGAATGGTCCTTTTGTCGTTATCATTAATTCCCTCGGGATACTCACCCTTCGTGAGGTATCGCTTGATGTCATGATACCAAGGGGATTTGTCTTCCTTGCTAGTTACGGCCATACAAAAAACTTGTTTATCATGCAGCCTTATTTGGATGATCGGTATCTCTCGTTCTTGATTTAAGGCGAACATGGATGACAAAGTAACGAGAGCATCTGCGAACTGATTGTCTTCCCGAGGGATGTACTCGAAAGTGACGTCTTCCATCCTTGAAACCATATTTCGGATGTACTCTAGATATGGAATTAATTTAGAATTTCTGGTTTCCCATTCCCCCTTCAGTTGGTAGATAACAAGGGATGAGTCACCGAAAACTTTGAGCTTGGTCACCCCATGATCTAGAGCTGCTTGAAATCCTAGGGCGCAGACTTCATACTCAGCCATGTTATTGGTGCAGTTGAAATTTAACCTAGCCGTCACTGGGATGTACTTCTTTTCGGGGGATATTAAAACAGCCCCTATCCCATGTCCAAGCATGTTTGAGGCTCCGTCGAAGAACATAGTCCATGCATCGTCTTTGGGTACATCATGTTGGATATGCATGATGTGTTCGTCTGGAAAATCGTCTTGTAGGGATTGATATTCGTTCGTTGATCCATGTGCTAGGTAGTCTGCTAGGGGACTACCTTTGATAGCTTTTTGGGTGACATAGACGATATCAAATTCTGAAAGGAGTACTTGCCACCTAGCTATTCTTCCAGTCAGGACGGGTTTTTCAAACAGGTATTTGATTGGATCCATTTTGGAGACCAACCAGGTTGTATGCCTAATCATATACTGCCTGAGACGTTGAGTTGCCCACACCAATGCACAACAAGTTTTTTCAAGTGGTGTATAACGGGTCTCATAGTCTAGGAACTTCTTGCTGAGGTAGTATATGGCTTGTTCTTTCTTCCCCGTATCATCTTGTTGACCGAGCACACATCCCATAGATTCATCGAGTACCGATAGATAAAGAATCAGAGGTTTTCCTTCAACGGGAGGCACCAATACCGATGGATTGGTTAGGCACAACTTAATTTTCTCAAAAGCTTGTTGAAAATTTTCATTCCAAACTGTTGGTTGGTTCTTGCGCAACAGTTTGAAAATGGGTGTGCATTTGTCTCTGAGTTGTGCAATGAACCTTGCAATGTAGTTAATCCAGCCAAGAAATCCTCTGATCTCCTTTTCAGTTTCCGGTGGGGGCATTTCTAAAATCGCTTTTGTTTTGTCGGGGTCTACCTCTATTCCCTTTTTGCTGACGATAAACCCAAGTAGTTTACCTGACCGTACTCCAAATGTACACTTGGTCGGGTTTAGCTTCAGTTGATACTTCCGAAGTCGATCGAATAATTTCCTCAAATAGAGGATATGGTCCATTTCGTTCTTGGATTTGGTAATCATGTCATCCACATAAACTTCAATTTCTTTGTGGATCATGTCGTGGAATAATGTTACCATGGCTCTTTGATAGGTAGCCCCAGCGTTCTTGAGTTCAAAAGGCATGACTCTATAACAAAATGTTCCCCACGGTGTGATGAAGGAAGTTTTTTCTCTATCTTCGATGGCTAGCTTAATCTGATTATACCCTGCATATCCATCCATGAAGGAATAAAGTGTGTTCGTGGCGGTGTGGTCCACCAACGTGTCAATGTGTGGTAGGGGAAAATCGTCCTTTGGACTTGCTCGGTTAAGATCCCTGTAATCTACACACACTCTGATTTTCCCATTCTTCTTCATGACTGGCACAATATTTTTGGGCCATTCAGGGTATTTGGACACGATCAAGAAATTAGCATCTAGTTGTTTCTGTACTTCCTCCTTAATTTTCAAGGACCAATCGGGTTTCATCCTTCTTAGCTTTTGCTTTATTGGCCGGAAACCCTCTTTTAATGGTAGTTTATGCTCCACTATGCTTTCGTCGAGTCCAGGCATGTCATGGTAAGACCAAGCGAATACGTCCGCATATTCTTTCAATAACCGAATTAACCCTTCCCTGATGTCACTATCGATTTGGGTGCCGATACTCACTTCCTTCTTATCGTCCTTTTGTCCCAAATTGACCATCTTTGTCTCTTCCTGATAAGGCTGTATGGAGCGAGATTCTCTTTCCAACAATCTTTGCATGTCCAGAGAAATGGTCTCCTGCTCACTGTCGGATTCGACCCATTCGCCTTTGGCTTTCAGATCCCACAGAGATTCATCAATCACAGACATGATCATTTTAAGGGTTCTGTTTTAGGTATAGATTTTATTATTCAGTTATTTTGAAAGAATAATAAATAGAAGAGGGAAAAGAATAAATGTGAATATGGATGAAAAATGCCTCATGTATTAAAATAAAGAAAGGGGTACAAAAATGCCCTTTTAGTCGGTGATCTCACGGCCACGGGCTGGGACCGCAAGAAATACAAAGAAAGCTTTTAAAGAAAAAGACATAACCCTAACAGCTGGTCCTTCCTATCCAACCCTATCACTCTGGTTGCGACAGAGGCTTGACTTCTATGTTGGGGGCTGGAGCATCAAAGGTGACCCATCCGACGTCTATTAAATCTTGGACCTTATATTTTAAGGCCCGAAAATTCTCTACTGAATGCCCGAGAGTGCCTGAGTGGTAAGCGCATTTCTCATTGGGCTCATACCACTCAGGGTAAGGTGGGTCCACCTTTCTTGGCGGGATGTATGCCAGGAGCTTGGCCTCCACCAGTTTGGACAGTAAATTCCCATAAGAAATTGGAATGGGAGAGAACTTCTTCTCTTGCCTCTGGGATTGCCTAGCTGTCTTCAAGGAAGAAGAAGGAGTGCCGAGGTTGATAGCGTTTACACTCCCTTCTTTCTTCCTGCCCAAAGTTTTCTTGAATGACGCGTTAGAGGAGGAAGGTTGCATTATCCTTCCACTCTTTAATCCCTGCTCCACCCTTTTGCCTATGGTGACCACGTCTGCGAAGAGGGTTGACGTGTTCCCTATCATTTTGTCGTAATAGGGTCCAGTCAACGAGTTGATGAACATAGACACGGTCTCCTTGTCTGATGGCGGAGGCTCCACTTGGGCTGCCAAGTCCCTCCATCATTGGGCGTACGCTTTAAAGGATTCATCGCCTCTCTTGCTCAGTGCTTGGAGATCTGACCTATCGGGGGTCAGATCGATGTTGTACTTATAGCGGCGAAGAAAGGCGTCTGCCAGCTGCTTCCAGTTTTGAACTCGCCCCTTCTCTAACTGCATGTACCAATTCAGAGCTGAATCGACCAGGCTCTCCTGAAAGCAGTGTATTAGGAGTTCTTCGTTGTCAGCGTAGGGAGCCATCTTGCGGCAGTACATAGTGAGATGACTCCTGGGGCAAGTCATTCCCATGTACTTTGGGAAGTCTGGAACCTTGAATTTCGGAGGGAAACGAATGTTCTCAACAAGGCACATATCAGCAACCTCCTTCACATCAAAGCTATGCCCCTCTATAGCCCTAAGCCTCTCTTCTAGAGCGGAGATTTGTTGCTTGGAGACTTCAGGGGGCTGGATGAGCACCTCCCTTGCTTCCGAATGCATATGGGCCTCTTCTTCTTCTTTCTCCTCATGGTGAGATGCGCGGTCACCATGAGTGTCGCCCTTATGGAGGCTCTGCTGGCGCATTGACTCCATCAACTGCGCCATTTGTTCCTTCATAACGTTAAGCTCAGCGGTGAGCTTACGGTTCTATTCTTCTAGTTGCTCCATTGCTTTAGCCTTTTGTGCACGGGTTCGGATCCCAGAAAGACCAGCCACTTTCTAGAATGCACATGAATTAGGGTTTTTATGAATGATTGGTATGGGATAGATATGCCTCCTAGAATGAGTGTATTTATGCATGCATCAGTTCAAAAGGGCGACAAATGTTCAAAATGGCATAACTTTGGACTGGGATGTCCGATTTGGACGTACAATATATCAAAACGAAGAGAAAAGGGTGAAGAACAAGGCTGCAAATTCTCGAAGGGGATTTGGCCCGATAATTTTCCCAAAAAAAAAACGTTTCTAAGACCCACTTTTCAAGGGTTTATTAAAATGATGCATATGCAGACTCTCCTTATGCATTTATTTTCTCCTTTGGTTTTTCCGCTTATAACATGATGTGATATGAATGAGACGACTTTGTCAAAATTCTTTTTATAAATGTTTTGATTTTATTATTATTATTATTTTATTTATTTTTTAGCCTTTTATCTCTTCTGTCGGACTGTGTGGCTACTTAGCTTACAAAGAACCTGAAACCAGGCTAGCTAAGAGGCAGACTCGTCCCGAGATAAAAGTGGTTTATTGTGAAAATATTTTTGAGATTTTATTATATATATATATATATATATATATATATATATATTTTGTATGATTATGCTATGCAACAAACAAATGCAACAAATGAATGCACAAACAATTCACTCATCCGCGAACAGAGTGATGTTTAATTACGAGGTAGGGGTTTCCTGCAGAAAAGTGCATAGGCAAAGGTAGGTTCTAACTGTTCTCACCAAGGCCAGGCCCCCAAGGTGCCCCCATTATAGGGGCCCTTCAATTTCCCAGTCTTCGAACCATGCACGGATGTCCGTGTCGACGTTCTTAGACCAAGAAAAAGAAATTTATCACCTTGAGTGGTGGTTTCCGACAACGACCTGCTTGCACTATGACACATACCACGGTCGGCCGTACCTGCCACCCACTCCCTATGTGTATTCTCTCTTGCCCCCGGGTATAGAGGGACTGTAGTGTGCAAAGGTTGTGTACAGTTTTATTTCAGCCAATTGCAGAAAATATACAACAATTATTAAAGCCAAATAGTAAAGCAAGAAAGGGTAAAAGTGTAATTTATAGTTTTTATTTCCTAAACTAGTCCATCACTAAATAGGATCAACTCTCTAGCTTCCCCAGCAAAGTCGCCATCTGTCACCACCGTCAGAAGAGGCGGTCGGAGCGACGCGATGGTTTTTAATTGACTCGCGTTTTCTTTGAAAGAAACGGTTCAACGCCTTTAGGCCGTCCGATAACCGGGCTAGACCTAAGGGCGAGGTTTTCGAATAGGTTCGAGGAGTCGCCACCAGTGTTTTAACCTTAAACACTGAAAAAGGTAAAAAAAGAAAAGGCAGTGGTTTTAGAAAAAACCAACTTTGGTCATTACAACCAGAGTCGGGTGAGGGAGTTAGTTACGTGCGGGGAAGGTGTTAGCACCCCCACAACGCCCCTTTTGGGTTCCCTATGATGGACTAACTTAGAAAATAAATACTTAAAGAAATTTTTACCCTATTATTTGATCTACTTGCAGAATTTAAATATCTACATGGCTCTACTATCTAATGCACACAAAGAAAGCGATAAAGAAAGCATTAAAAGAGACAAAGAATAGAGAAGAAACCTCTGAAACGAGCTTTATATTAACTCTTCTAAAACGTGAGGACGCTTTTTGGCAGTCCCCGCACTCTACAAGCACGCTCCTCTCCGCAAAACAAAGAAAAGTCACTCAACCGAGGGCCGGATGCCTCAAAGAGAGACTTCCTTAACCGATTTCAACCTTAACGGAAATCGGAAAGCTCCCTCAAACCCTGGAATAATGCTCAGGGTCACACTCAAGTGCCAAAAAGCTTCCAAGAGAGTGGAGGAGTGGAAAAGGTGTGAAAATTTGGAGGAATGAGGTCCCTATTTATAGGGATTCGGGCCTGGAAAAGGCGGACGACCGTCTGGTCAAAGCGGACGGCCGTCCAGGGCAAAAAGTGGCCATGGACGGCCGTCCATGTAGTGTGGACGGCCGTCCATGACATCTTTTTGCCATGGACGGCCGTCCAAGTTAAGTGGATGACCGTCCATTGCCTTAAAGTTGCCATGGACGGCCGTCTGCTTGTCATGGACGGCCGTCTGCCTGCTCTGGACGGCCATCCGCCTGTTCTGGACGGCCATCTACTGTCTCCGGCAGATTTCCTGATTTTTAATGCCTCTAAAAACCCTTCCTATCCTAAATGGAACCTAGAACAATCTACTAGGTACTTGATAAAGTCTTAACCATCTTCGGAATGGGTGATCTTCGGCTTTATTAGGAGTCCGGGCAAGATTTGGGATCTACACCTCACCTTCACAGAGGAAGAACTCCCCCTCGAGGGATCAAACCATAACAAGCCCTTGCACATCTAAATCAAGTGCAAGGAGTACCTCATCGCCAAAGTTCTTGTGGATAACGGGTCATCCTTAAACGTGATGCCCAAGTGCACACTAGACAAGTTGACTATCCAAGGAACCCATCTGCGCCCAAGTAGCACCATCGTTCGAGCCTTTGACGGATCAAAGCGAGAAGTAGTGGGAGAAGTCAATCTGCCAATTCAAGTCGGACCCATTATCTTCGACGTCAATTTCCATGTAATGGACATTACTCCAGCATACAGTTGTCTCCTCGGCAGGCCTTGGATTCATGACGCTAAGGCAGTACCTTCGACGCTCCACCAGAAAGTCAAGTTCGAAGTGGGTGACAAATTGGTCACGGTCCAAGCAGAAGATGATATCCTGATCAGTGGACCGTCCACCCAACCTTACGTGGATGCGGCTGAAGAGGCCCTTGAAACATCTTTTCAAGCGCTCGAAATTGCCAACATAGAGCGACTTCCCAAAAACACAAAGGTAGCCCGCATGATGATGAAGCAGGGTTACCATCCTGGCCAAGGACTGGGGGCAGATTCCCAAGGCATAAGTGAACCCCCAAAATTCAAAGACAATCCCTTCAAGCATGGCCTAGGGTATGACCCTACCAAGGGCCAAGCAGAAAAAGGAAAAGGGAAGTCCCCCCTCCGCACACTCAAGCAAATTTTCCGAAGTGGAGGGATGCAAGCGTCAAGAGCTACCCTAGTCATTAGGAAATCTTTTTCTTCATTTAAGGGATGTAAACCCCATGATTGTTAGAGATTATCCCCCGGGGCTAGCCCGACCCCCGGGCATTTTAGGGCACATATTCCCTTATTAATTAATAAAGAATACTTCTTACAATCTGCTTCTCTTCTTGCTATTTCTGACTAGACCTCACAATAACCTTGTCTAAATAAACGAAAAAAAACAAAAAAGGGAGAAGAATAAAAAAGCGCATCCCAAATAATCAACATTCGCCATTGCCATTACAATAAAGCTAGTTGATTAGAAGCACCGAATAAAGGCTCTACCTCACCATAAAGAAAGTCATGCTTCGTCAATATTGTGAACAAAAAATAAATACAAAAAAAAAAGAAAAAGCCCATAGAAGCCAAAGGCCAAAGAAAAGGGCAAAATACCTGGTAGGAAACCCACTAAGGGGGCTACGCAAAAGATAGGGTGAACCCTGTCGCCGCCTCCCCGAAAACGGGGGCGCGATCGGAGCGACGCGATGGTTATTTCGACCCTCTTTGATTTTCGCGTTTTTATGGGTAGTTACAACGCCTTTAGGTTGTCCGATAACCGGGCTTACCTAAGGGCGAGGTTTTCGAAAAGTGTCTTTGGGTTGTCCGATAACCGGGCTAACCCAAGGACTTATTTATTTTGGGTTCTATGGAGTCGCCACCGATGTTTTTACCGGAAACATCGGAAAAGGGGTTTTAAAAGGCGTTGGTTTTCGAAAACCAACTTCGATCATTAGAACCAGAGTTGGGTAAGGGAGTTGGTTACGTGTAAAGGGAGTATTAGTCCCTTTACGACGCCCCTTTCGGGTTCCCTATGATAGGCCGGCTTATTTTATTGATAAACTAGAAAAATACACTTTCGCCCTTTTTATTCTGCGGAATTTAAAAGTATGACTACATGGCCCTAATATCTATTGCATAATTCAAGATAAAAACGGTAAAGGTGAAGGGAGAGAATTTGAACCTTCGAAGCACGCTTTTTATATTAATTCTCTAAAAAATAGGGTGCTTTATGGCAGCCCTTCACTCTACAAGACGTCGGAAAACCTCTCGAACGCCGAAAATCACTCTTGAAAGCACTCAAAAGCTCCGGAAATGCGTTGGAGGGATTCTAGAGAGAAGTTTTTAGAGAGAAGGGAGAGCTATGCAGCTGTGGTGTGTGGAAATGAGGGGGGGAGAGCACCTATTTATAGGTTTTTGCGCTGTCAGGTGGCGAGACCGCCGGTCTCGTCTGACAGGGTCGAGACCGCCGTCTCGACCTGTCAAAATGGCGAGACCGCCGTCTGGGTGAACGAGACCGCCGTCTCGTCCTTCGTAGGTGGTGAGACCGCCGTCTCGTTAAGCGAGACGGCGGTCTCACCTCCTACGTGAAGCGAGACGGCGGTCTGGGTTGTCCAGAAGGCGGTCTCGTCCCTTCAAAGCGAGAAAACTTATTTTTTGGTACAGAAACTCCCTCCTATCCTAGTATGGGGCCTAATAGTCTCTCCTAATGGCTTGTTAGGCTTGTCCATCTTCAAATAGGAGGTCTCCTGGTCTTTATTTGGAGGCCGGGCAAGATTTGGGGTCTACAGCTGCCCCCCTTTATCCGTCCGATCGACCGCCGGCCTTCCGTGTCGGGACGATCGACCGGGGGTAAAGGAGTTGACCCTCTTGCTCGGTTGCCCTTCAGACGTCCCGTCTTGCGGCGGTTGATCTTCTGGGGAAAACTTTGGTGTTTGTGCACTTCCGAGATACTACTTCTGACGTAGCCGATCCCTTCGGTGAAAACATGGTAAGACCTCAGGAACTCCTTCTGACGGAGCCGATCCTTCGGTTGATGGGTATGAACCCCCCATCAGGGTGGTAATTGCAGTCCGTTGTGTGGGACCGGTGGTGGTGGCGGCTTACTGCTCGGGTAGCTCATGCGCCGATGTGAAACCTTAGGATGCTCCTTCTGACGGTAGTCGATCCTTCGGTTGATGGGTATGAATCCCCCATCAGGCTGGTACAGTCCGTTGTGTGGGACCGGTGGTGGTGGCGGCTTACTGCTCGGGTAGCTCATGCGCCGATGTGAAACCTTAGGATGCTCCTTCTGACGGTAGCCGATCCTTCGGTTGATGGGTATGAATCCCCCATCAGGTTGGTACAGTCCGTTGTGTGGGACCGGTGGTGGTGGCGGCTTACTGCTCGGGTAGCTCATGCGCCGATGTGAAACCTTAGGATGCTCCTTCTGACGGTAGCCGATCCTTCAGTTGATGGGTATGAATCCCCCATCAGGCTGGTACAGTCCGTTGTGCAGGACTGGATGGGTATGAACCCCCCATCAGGGTGGTACAGTCCGTTGTGCGAGACTGGATGGGTATGAACCCCCCATCAGGGTGGTAGTGCAACTTACTAATCCGGCTCGAGCACAGATCAGGCGCACCTCTCTAGAGAGTGCTTCTTGTGTTGAGTTGACTGCTTTTCGGATTTTTTGAATAGTCATCCGGGTCACGTCGGGGGTTTTATTGGTGTTCATCCGGCCTTTGATTGTCGGGGATCCTTTTGTTTTTGTTCTTTTGGTAGTGATCATCCGTTCCTGGCTGGTTGGTCGGATGGATTTTGGTTTTGTTTGACTCTTGTTTGGTAGTCGAAACTTTGTTGGTTGGTGTGATGGCTTAATCCTGCCTTTTTCTCGCGGTTTTATTTCATTTTTCTCGCAATTTCAGGATTTTGGCTTTTTCCTTCTTTTTACTCTTAGTTTTTCCTTTTTTGTTGCACTGACCTCTGGAAAGGATAATGAAAAGATGCACGAAATAAAATTTTCATTCATGAGGAAATTTTATTACATCCCTATATATATTTTGGAGCTACTATCCCTAGGGGCTATCTTCTGGGCCCGATCCCTGGGGAGGGTAATGCTGGTACATATGATATCTGAAGTCCTCCTGCTCTTGGACTTCATCCTGGTACCTTTGCTGAAAAGTCGCCCAATCCTGGCGCATGCTTTGTTGGTGCTGGTACATTTCCCCGATCGGGTGTCAAAGGCCTCCTACCTTTGGGACAATTGCTCCACCTGTTTGGGATAGCTGCTCATGCCTCCGGGACACCTGTTCTTGCCTCACAATCATACCTGTTGAGCCGTTGGCATAGGTCGTTCATGTGGAGGTGCATGCCGGCGAAGTCGTCCGTATATCGGGGCGGCCGCTCGCTGCCGTCATTGCTGCTGGACGTCGGGAGATGTAGGCATTTCCTGCATCACATCCTGGAGTTCCAATGCGAAATCCAGGGTGGGGTGGAGAGCCAGCTGGTTCCCTCTGCAGATCAGCATTCCCATGCTGACCAAGATCGACCCGCCGATGGATTTGGGTCGCAGATTGTGGGCCAGCTCTTCCCGGCCAGGGCACCCAAACCTTTCTGCTAAGGGGGTGATGAGGGGAGCAACGAGGACGGCCCCCGCAGATCTGTTCCCGAAGTCCTTGAGGGCTCTCAGGAAGAAGTACCCGGGGTTGCAGCGCCGCCTTTGGCTCATGCAGTATAGTATGAAGAGGTCAGGGAGGGATATTTTGCCCTGACTCTCTTTCCTCCCGTGTATAGTTCCAGCCAGCAGCTTGTGGCAGATGCGGAGTGCTGGGGGAAGCGCAGATCCCCTCATCAGCGTGGGCAGCGTGGTGGCTCCCGTGAGCTCACGCCACATCTCGGCAGCAGTAAGGTGGGTGGGCCGTGAGCAGATGGCGTCACGGTACTCCTGGGTCATGGCCTCCTCGGGCCGGACGAACCCGATGGCCACGTTGAATTCTCTGAGGGTGGAAGTCTGGTACTGCCCACCCATAAAATATGTCACCATCTTGGTGGGCTATAGGCCCGGGACCGTGGAGGGGCTCTCGGAGTAGGAGACGGAGGCTAAGAATTCCAACACCGCCTGTGGGTACACATGTGTAGGTGGTGGTTGCAGCAGGAATCCCCACCCAATGCTGTCTAGATGGGCCCGGACGTCGTCCTCCCATCCGAACTCAGCCAGGATGTTAAAATCCAGCTTGAGCATAGGGTGCCACTGGTAGGTCTGGATGTTCTCAAGACGGGCTTGGTGTTGTGGCGCTAGCTGGGAAGGGTCCTGGGGTGGCGGTGCTGCGGAACTACTAGCACCAGCGGTGCTCCTTCTCTTTCTGGAAGCGCTTCTACCAAACATCTTGACTAGAGGGGACCTGGGGGTGCAGGAGTTGAGGGAGAGGAGGTTCTGGAGGCGAAAGGAGTTGTGAGGAAGCCCAAAGCCGCGCTCCCTATATATAGGGAAAATTTCCAAATTGAGACCGCCATTTGGGTGGACGAGACGGCGGTCTCGTTTCTTCTCCAGGTCGAGACGGCGGTCTCATTTTTGCCGGCGACGAGACGGCGGTCTGGTTGGTCCAGACGGCGGTCTCGTCCTGTCGGGTAACCGAGACGGCGGTCTGGATGTCCCGGACGGTGGTCTCGTTTTGCGGAAGAGAAATTTTTCATTTTTTGTATTTTTATTTTTATTATTATATTTTATTTTTTTTTGAAAGAAGTAATAGGACCTGGTCTGAAAAACATTCTATGCATGCAATGTTTTTATGTTTTGATGTCCTATAATGCCTATTTTGATTAAGTTTTCGAAGGATTTAACCAACGTGCCTTGTTGCGCTGAAAGCCTTCGATTCGCTGCGTTTTACTCTTGGTTGTACCATGCCGGATTTTTTGTGACCAATGGGTAGTTTCTTTCTTCTTTTTTTTTCTTTCCCCCCCCTTTTTGTGTGGATCACTTTTGTCATGTAGTGTCCCTTTTTCCTTGCTTTAGGGATTTCAATCCTCTTGTTGACTATACGCCTCCATATTCCCAAATTAATTATTAGAATATTGTCGTGAGGGTCAAGAGAAAAGAAATAAAGGAGGTAAAAATCAATGGTTTGTGTTTTAGAGGGTTGATTTTTTTTATAAAAGGATTTGTAAGAATGGCTGGCTAAGGTTAAGTCTGGGTGTTTAGGCTTTGTCTAAGCAAACGTTTTTTCTTCTCTTTGTATTTGCGCCTATTGGTTTTGTTTCCATTGCTTTTAATTGGCTAGCTGATTTCCCTAGATCGCCCTTTGGGTTTTCGAACTAGGATACTGTGCTTTGGCCCTAACTTTTGTCTAGGTTCTCTCTCTTGTAAAATTTTGGAGGAATCCTAGCGGACCTTAGTTATAACCCTAACTTTTGCCTAGGCTACCCTTTATTGTCGTTTAGGTATCCTACCGAGTCGACCCTATCTTTTGTGTAGCCCCCTTGGTGGGTTTCCTACCGGGTAATTTGCCCTTTTCTTTTGGCCTTTGGCTTCTCTAGGCTTTTTCTCTCTTTTTTTTTGTCCACAGTATTGGCGAAGCATGACTTTCTTTATGGCTTCAGGTGAAGTCTTATTTTTATGTGCTTCTAATCAGCTAACTCGATGATGATAGCAATGATGAAAGTTTGATTATTTGGAAGCGCTCCTTATTCTTCTCTTTTTTTTTGTTGTTTTCTTTGTTGTTTACTTAGATAGGTTTATTTATGTGGTCCAGTCAGAAGTAGAAAGAAGAGAAGCAGATAGAAAGAATCATTCTTTATTAATTAATAAGGGAATATGTGCCCTAAGATGCCCGGGGGTCGGGCTCGCCCCGGGGGATAATCTCTAACGATCATGGGGTTTACATCCCTTAAACAAAGAAAAAGGTTTCCTAATGACTAGAGTGGCTTTTGACGCTTGCACCCCTCCACTTCGGAAAATCTGCTTGAGTGTGCGGAGGGGGGACTTCCCTTTTGCTCTTCCCGCTCGACCCTTGAAAGGGTTATATCCTAGGCCATATTTGTGAGGATTGTCTTTGAATTCTGGGGGTTCTCTCATTCCTTGGGAATCTGCCCCCAGCCCTTGGCCAGGATGGTAGCCGTGCTTCAACATCATACGGGCTACCTTTGTATTTCTGGGAAGCCGCTCTATACTGGCAATTTCGAGCGCTTGAAAAGATGTTTCAAGGGCCTCTTCAGCCGCATCCACATAAGGTTGGGCGGATGGTCCACTGATCAGGATATCGTCCTCTGCTTGGACCGTGACCAGTTTGTCATCCACTATGAATTTGACTTTCTGGTGGAGCGTCAAAGGTACTGCCTTAGCGTCATGAATCCAAGGCATGCCGAGGAGACAGCTATATGCTGGAATAATGTCCATTACGTGGAAATCGACGTCGAAGATAGTGGGTCCCACTTGAATTGGCAAATTAATTTCTCCTACTACTTCTCGCTTTGATCCGTCGAAGGCTCGAACGATGGTGTTACTTGGGCGCAGACGGTCCCTTGGATAGTCAACTTATCCAATGTGCATTTGGGCATTACGTTCAGGGACGACTCGTTATCCACAAGAACTTTGGCGACGAGGTACTCCTTGCACTTGACTGAGATATGCAGGGGCTTGTTGTGCTTTGACCCTTCGAGAGGGAGTTCTTCCTCTGTGAAGGCGAGGTGATCGCTTGCCGTAATGTGACTGACGATCCTTTCAACCTTTTCTTGGGATATTGTGTGAGGTACATGCGCCTCGCTCAAGACCTTCAGCAGGGCGTTCCGGTGCGGTTCCGAGCTCATTATTAAAGATAGTAACGTGATCTATGCAGGCGTACGATTGAGTTGGTCAATAATGGAATACTCACTCTGCCTTATATACTGGAGTAATTCCTCTGTCTCCTCCTTGGATTCTTTACTTTCTTTTTCTTCTCCAGTCTTTTTATTTTTTACTTTATTTTGGAGGACATTTTCTTATGTGTCCTTGGGGGAGTAGATTCTTCCACTTCTAGTTGTGCCCCCAATGCCGGCTATGTTTGTTATTTCTTCTTTTATCGGTGAAGATTCCCCATATCTCCACGGTACAGCTTTATTTGACTCGTAGGGGAAAGGACGTGGCATAAATAATCGCACTGGCATCCTTGCCCCCTCTTCCTTATTCTTGAGGACCAACGGCCGAGGTTTATTTCCCTCTTGCGATGATTCAACTGTTGGGGTGAGCTTTATTAGGAGTGGCTTTCTCTCCATTCTTCTGAGTTGGAAGACGTGTTAGTTAATCCTTCCTTTTTATTATCTTATTTATTAAGTGTGAAGGAGGGGAAATTAAATATGCAAATGCATGCTCATGTATGCAAGTAGACAAGTGCGAAATAAGGAAAAAGATTTCATTAATTCTTTGAAAGGTGTACATTCTCCTATTCCATACTACGAAGCGTCTTTTGGCAAAAACGGAAAAGCCTAAAGAAACCCACAGGCGGGTCTTGTTTTCTTTGTAATTCTCTTTCGGCTTCCCGGACGTGGTGAGCGAGCGCTTCACTTTGCTTGTGGATTGCTTGGCTCATTTCTTCGCTGTATTGTTGAGCCTCTTTGATCTTTGCCTCTTGATGTATGACCAAGGCTTGTAGTTCATCAAGCTTTGCAACAGCTTGGTCCTTCTCCTGAAGTACTTGGTCATACTGAGCTAGCCCGCTTTTCTCCTTGATGCGTAGCTCATAGAGGCCTCTGCTCAGTTTTCTATTGTTCTCTCGCTCTTGGCGGAGATCTATCTGAGCCTGGAGGAGCCCTTCTGACAACTCCTTGATCTTTTGAGCCTGCTGAGCTGATTCCGCCTCAAGGTGTGCTGTTTTGGCGGTTATTTCCTACAGTTGGTTATTCGAGCTGGTTCTGGCAGTTTTGGACGCTCGGATAGCCTGTTCATTAGCGTCAGCACATTGGTCCTTGAGGCGCTCTATTTCATGATCCTTTTTCTTGCCCTGCCTTTGTAGACCGTCAATCGTGAGGATAGAGGCTTGTTCTTTTTCCTCAAGGGCCCGTATCTGGGCTCCCATTATCTCTACCCTCTGGGTCAAGGCATTGACTTGTGCCTGCAGCTCTTCGTTGTTGGCGATTGGCGCGGGTGTGTTGGATGGTCGAGCCATCTCTCTTCTTCTCCTCCATGCCTCATAGTCACTGGTGACAGTTACCCGAGCTTTTCCTAGCTCTCTGTCTCCCATATAGACCGGCTTCTCCCACGCTTTTCTCACGGTCAGTGAGTTGGCGATTGTGCATGGGTCTCCAAAGAAGCACAGTCCTCCGAGTTCCCCTCGGGAGATGGTAGTTTGGGTCCTCATGAGTTGCCTCATAGCTACTCTAGGTGAGTAGGCTATGCAACCCCTGATTCCTATCAAGGGTACATTCGGGTAGCTCCCACATCTGACGAGAACTGGGCCGGGTCGGAACCAAGGGCAGACCCAAGATATGCTGTTGGCGTCCTTTTGTTCTAACTCATCCCTCCATTCTATAGTCAGGCGTCGTTGGAGGGGGATTTTGGAGAAGCTTCTCAAAGGGTCAGGGAATATCCCCATGTGACTGGAAACGTAGAGGTGCGTGATGCTTCACACATAAAGCAGCGAAGAGCAGCAGCGAAGTGTTCTTCCTTGCTTCTGACGGCAGAAATCTACCGAGAGCAAGGTGTCGGCAAGAATAGCAGGCAGGGGACTCTTCGAGTTCACGTCCCAAGCGAAGAAAGCGTCCATGACGGCTTGATCTATCGTGTCAAGGTGGAAGGGGAACAGGATCGTTCCGAAGATTATTAGCGCCAGGGTTTTATTGAAGGCAACCCACTCTGCCTTTTCAGCCAGGTAGGACAGGTGGTCTTCTAACATCGATACTCTCCATCCCTGGGTGTTCCCTCTTCCTATCAGGGTACTTTGTCGGTACGGTAGATGGATAAGGGCAGCGACTGGTGCTGCAGGAGTATACGCCTCATGGCGGATATGGACCCCAGCTGATTTGGGCCATTTCAACATTGTTTCATACTCCTCTAGGGTAGGCACCATGTCGAACTGCGGAAATTCAAAGCACCGCAGACTGGAGTTCCAAAAATGAATCAGTACCCTGAGGAAGACTTGATCGACACTAATCTTTAAGAGGTCCAAAATCCGTCCATAGGACTTTTCAAACTCAGCGCGGACCTCCGGTGGCATCGTTGCACTAAGCCGTTCTAGCTTCTCAGTATGGCTTCGGAGAATATCCACCTTCCCCACTTGTCTACTTGTCCCCTCCATTTTCTAAAACCAAAATGTATGATTTGATGAAGATGACGTTTTTTGAATGTGAGTGTTTATTTTACTATTTATCATGTTTTTCTACATGATGTATGGTATTTGCGTATTTTTTTTTTGAAAGAATAAACTATCTATATGGATGTTTTATGAGTGCAATATTTTTGGACCAGGTCTTATTTGCAAATTTTGAAAAAATGGATTGTTATTATTTTTATTTGTTTATTTTTATTTTATAGCCTTTTATCTCTTCTGTCGGAACTGCGTGGCTACTTAGCTTGCAAAGAACCTGAAACCAGGCTAGCTAAAAGGCAGACTGTCCGAGATAAAATAGGGCTTTATGCAAAAGAATATTTAGCGTCCCTTATCTCTTCTGTCGGAACTGCGTGGCTACTTAGCTTGCAAAGAACCTGAAACCAGGCTAGCTAAAAGGCAGACTGTCCGAGATAAGGGTGTTTATTTGTAAAATATTTTTTGGTGATTTTGTTCTGTTGTTTGTTTATGCTATGCAACATACAAATGCAACAAACATATGCACACACAATTCGACCATCCCCGAACAGGCGAGACTTCGTTTTTATCACGAGGTAGGGTTTTCCTGCAGAAAGGTGCATTGGTCGGGGTAGGTTCTAGCTGTTCTCACCAGGCTAAGGCCCCCAAGGTGCCCCCATTATAGGGTCCCCACTCTCCGGCCGTCCAACCATGCTCAGCACTAAGGCCGTAGTCGGTCTTGTTGCCAAAAGAGGAAGGTTATCACCTTGAGTGGTGGTTTCCGATCACACCTGGTGGGCACAAGGTCCTAACTCGCAGCGAACCGTACTCGCCACCCACTCCCTATGGTTATCTCACTTGCCCCCGGGTATAGGGGGAACTGTTGTGTGCAAGGGATTGTGTGCAGTTTATATTTCAAGCAATTTGCAAGTATAAACAATCAACGATTTATTAAAGCCAAACAATAAACATGTTATAAATACAAGTTAAGGGCAAAAGTGTTATTTTCTTGGTTTATTTATTGTTTAAGCCGACCCATCACTAAATGGGATTAACTCTCTAGGCTTCCCCAGTGGAGTCGCCATCTGTCGCCGCCTCCCCGAAAACGGGGGCGCGATCGGAGCGACGCGATGGTTATTTCGACCCTCTTTGATTTTCGCATTTTTATGGGTAGTTACAACGCCTTTAGGTTGTCCGATAACCGGGCTTACCTAAGGGCGAGGTTTTCGAAAAGTGTCTTTGGGTTGTCCGATAACCAGGCTAACCCAAGGACTTATTTATTTTGGGTTCTATGGAGTCGCCACCGATGTTTTTACCGGAAACATCGGAAAAGGGGTTTTAAAAGGCGTTGGTTTTCGAAAACCAACTTCGGTCATTAGAACCAGAGTTGGGTAAGGGAGTTGGTTACGTGTAAAGGGAGTATTAGTCCCTTTACGACGCCCCTTTTGGGTTCCCTATGACAGGCCGGCTTATTTTATTGATAAACTAGAAAAATACACTTTCGCCCTTTTTATTCTGCGGAATTTAAAAGTATGACTACATGGCCCTAATATCTATTGCATAATTCAAGATAAAAACGGTAAAGGTGAAGGGAGAGAATTTGAACCTTCGAAGCACGCTTTTTATATTAATTCTCTAAAAAATAGGGTGCTTTATGGCAGCCCTTCACTCTACAAGACGTCGGAAAACCTCTCGAACGCCGAAAATCACTCTTGAAAGCACTCAGAAGCTCCGGAAATGCGTCGGAGGGATTCTAGAGAGAAGTTTTTAGAGAGAAGGGAGAGCTATGCAGCTGTGGTGTGTGGAAATGAGGGGGGGAGAGCCCCTATTTATAGGTTTTCGCGCTGTCAGGTGGCGAGACCGTGGGTCTCGTCTGACAGGGTCGAGACCGCCATCTCGTCCAACGAGACCGCCGTCTCAACCTGTCAAAATGGCGAGACCGCCGTCTGGGTGAACGAGACCACCGTCTCGTCCTTCATAGGTGGCGAGACCGCCGTCTTGTTAAGCGAGACGGCGGTCTTACCTCCTACGTGAAGCGAGACGGCGGTCTGGGTTGTCCAGAAGGCGGTCTCGTCCCTTCAAAGCGAGAAAACTTATTTTTTGGTACAGAAACTCCCTCCTATCCTAGTATGGGGCCTAATAGTCTCTCTTAATGGCTTGTTAGGCTTGTCCATCTTCAAATAGGAGGTCTCCTGGTCTTTATTTGGAGGTCGGGCAAGATTTGGGGTCTACAAACCTGGTAGGACACCCAAACAAAAATAAAGGGTAGCCTAGGCAAAAGTTAGGGTTACAAAAATAAGGTCCGCTAGGATTCCCCAAAAAAAAAATACAAAAAGAAGGAACCTAGACAAAAGTTAGGGCTAAAACACAATATCCTAGTTCGAAAACCCGAAGGGCGATCTAGGGAAGTCAACTAGCCATAAAAAGCAATGGAAATAAAACTAAGGCGCAAGTACAAAAAAGAGGGAAAAACGTTTGCTTAGACAAAACCTAAACACCTAAGCCCAACCCTAGCCAACCATGCTTACAAAAACCACTTTCTAAATGAAAATCAACCTTCTAAAACACAAACCATTGAATTTACCTCTTTACTTCTTTTCTCTTGACCTTCACAACAATATTCTAATAATTAATTTGGGAATATGGAGGCGTATAGTCAACAAGAGGATTGAAATCCCTAGAGTGAAGAAAGAGGGACACTACATGGCAAAGAGTGCTCTACAAAAGAAAAAGAAAAGGAAAAAACAGTTATCCTTCGGTCACAAGAAGTCCGGCAGGGTACAGCCAAGCACAAGAACGCAGATCAGAGGGCTTTCGACGCTACAAGACATGTCAGTGAAATCCTTCTTAAAAACTAATTGAAATAGGCATTATAGGACATCAAACATGAAAACATTGCATGCATAAAAAATGTTTTTGAACCAGGTCCTATTTCCTTTATTTTAAAAAAAAAACCTTTAATTCGAGATGGTCGTCCGGAATTTCCAGACCGCCGTCTCGGTTCCCAGAAATTCGAGACTGCCGTCTCGACCAGCGAGACCGTCGTCTCGACTTAGGCGAAAATGAGACCGCCGTCCCGCTTGGCGAGACGACCGTCTCGCTTAGACCCAAAGTCGAGACCGCCGTCTCGAGATCCCAGACGACCGTCTCGACCTGCATAATTTCGAGACCGCCGTCTCGCTTTCCCAGACGGCGGTCCCGGATCGGATTTTTCCCCTATAAATAGGGGAGGCGTGTGGAGGATCCCTCACAACTCCTCTGCACCCCAGAACCCCCAACTCTCAGATCTCTCACTTCAGAGCACTTTCTGGCCAAAATGTTCGGCAGAAATCAATCTAGGAAGAGAAGAGGCACTACCGGCGCTAGCAGTTCCTTGGCGCCAGCTCCCCAGGATCCTACTCAGCTCTCGCCACAACACCAAGTCCGCCTCGAGCACATCCGGGGTTATACGTGGCATCCCATGCTCAGACTTGACTTCGGCATCCTCGCCGAGTTCGGGTGGGAGGACGATGTCCGGGCCGACATAGATAGCATTGGGTGGGGCTTCCTACTGCAACCCCCACCTACCCACGTGTACCCTCAAGCGGTACTGGAGTTCCTGGCCTCCATCTCCTACGCCGAGGCTCCCTCTATGGTCCCAGGCCTGCCACCTACCAAGATGGTGAACTACTTTATGGGTGGGACATACCGGACTACCACCCTCGACGAATTCAATGTGAGCATTGGGTTTGTCCGGCCCGAGGATGTGCTAATTCGGGAATACCGGGCGGCCATCTGCAGCCGCCCCACCAACCTCACTGTCGCCGAAATGTTGGAGGAACTCACCAGGTCGCCCACGCTGCCCACGCTGATGAAGGGGTCAGCACTCCCCCCAGCCCTCCGCATTTGCCACAAGCTGCTGGCTGGGACTGTCCACGGGAGGAAGGAGAGACAGGGTAAGGTAACCCTCCCAGACCTCTTCGTACTTTACTACATGAGCCAGAGGCGACACTGTAACCTTGGCTATTTCTTCCTGAGGGCCCTTAAGGACTTCAGGAGCAGACCAGTGGGAGCCGTCCTCGTGGCTCCTCTTATCACCCCCCTGACAGAGAAATGGGGGTGTGCTGGCCGGGAAGAGCTGGCCTCCAACCTGCGATTCGAATCCATCAACGGGTCAATCCTGGTCAGCATGGGGATGCTGATGCACCGTGGGACCTAATTGGCCCTTCATCCCTTGCTGGATTTTGCGCTAGACCTCCAGGACATCGTGGCAATGCACGATCTCCCAACACCTCCCGACTTCCAGCAGCCACATCAGCACCAACAACCACCACAATACACAGATGACTTTGCGGGCGTGAACCGCAACATCTGCAATCTGCGCCAGCAATTCGATCAAATGTCTTTGCGGCAGGAACAACTGTCCCTTAGGCAAGAAGCCTTTGACACCCGGCTGGAGACGATGTACCAATATCAGCAGGGAATGCGGCAAGACTAGACAACATTCCAGCAAGAATACCGCGATGAAGCCCGGGAGCAAGCAAAATTCCGGGAACATATGTACCAGCAATTCCCCTATCAAGGATCATCTCCAGAAGATAGCCCTTAGGGATAGTACTTAAAAAATGGTTGTAATGAAATTTTCCCTTATGAATAAAATCTTTATTTCACGCATTCATGGCCATCCTTTTTTCAAAAGTCAACATAACCAAAAAATAAAGCTAAAGAGTAAAACGACATATGCTCAAGAAAAAGCCAAAATCCTAAATCGCAAAAAAAAAAGAGATAAAATCGCGAGAAAAAGGCAGGATTAAGACAAGCCATCTCCTCGACCAACAGAATTCGACAACTGAGTCGAACAACAAACAAGGATTGCCCGACCAGCCAGCAAGAGTCGGGTGATCACCACCAAAAGATAAAAAACAAAGAATCCCCAGCAATCAACAAAGCTGGATGAACACCAACAAAATCCCCGGCACAGACCGAACGACAAACATCTCCAAAGAAGACCAACACAAAGAAAGCACGCCTCAACGCTCGGCACATGAGCCACCCGAGCAGTAAGCCGCCGCCACTACCAGCCTGATGGGGGGTTCATACCCATCCAGTTCAACACACAGTGGATTGCAACTACCAGCCTGATGGGGGGATCATACCCATCCAGTCCAACACACAGCGGACTGCAACTACTAGCCTGATGGGGGGATCATACCCATCCAGTCCAACACACAGCGGACTGCAACTACCAGCCTGATGGGGGGTTCATACCCATCCAGTCCAACACACAGTGGACTGCAACTACCAGCCTGATGGGGGGATCATACCCATCCAGTCCAACACACAGTGGACTGCAACTACCAGCCTGATGGGGGGATCATACCCATCCAGTCCAACACATAGCGGACTGCAACTACCAGCCTGATGAGGGGTTTATACCCATCAACCGAAGGATCGGCTACCGTCAGAAGGAGTATCCTGAGGTTCTACCATGTGTCAACCGAAGGGATCGGCTACCGTCAGAAGGAGTATCCTGGAGGTGCACACCACAACTTTTCCCCAGAAGATCAACCGCCACAAGACGGAACATCCGAAGGGAGACCGGGCAAGAGGGTCAACTTCTTTACCTTCCAGTCGTTCTTCTTTTGCACAACAGGCCAACAACCGACTGGTCAGGTAAAGGGGGGGCAGCTGTAGACCCCTAATCTTGCCCGGCCTCAAAATAAAGACTAGAAGACCTCCTTTTCGAAGATGGGTGAAGCGTAAGAAGCCACTAGGAGAGACTATTAGGCCCCATACTAGGATAGGAGGGTTTTTTAGCACAAAAATAAGGATTTTCGCCTTTTGAGGTCGAGACCGCCGTCCTAGATTCGAGACCGCTGTCTCACCTTGCGCAAATGGCGAGACCGCCGTCTCCTTTGGCGAGACGACCATCTCGACCTTGTCAGACAAGACCGCCGTCTCGACCTGACAGGCGCGAATCCCTATAAATAGGGCCTCCATTCCTCTCATTCCACACAGTTCTTTCTCCTTCTCTCTAGAAATCTCTTCAAATTCTCTCTCTAGAATCCCTCCGAAGCATTTTCGGAGTTTCTGAGCGTTTCTAAGAGTATTCTTGAGCGTTTCGAGAGGTTTCCGGCGCTGTGTAGAGTGAAGGGCTGCCGCAAAGCATCCTATTTTATCAAAGAATTAATAGAAAGCTTGCTCCGAAGGTTTCTACTTTCTTCCTTTAACTTTTATCGCTTTATTTAAATTATGCAATAGACATTAGGACCATGTAATCATAATTTTAAATTCCGCAAAATAAAAGGGTAAAAGCGTATTTTTTCGGTTTATTTACTTAGAATAGATGGCCTATCATAGGGAACCCGAAAGGGGCGCCGTAAAGGAACTAACACTTCCTTTACGCGTAATTAACTCCCTTACCCAACTCTGGTTCTAACGACCAAAGTTGGTTTTTCGAAAACCAACGCCTTTTAACCCTTTTCCGATGTTTCCGGTAAAAACATCGGTGGCGACTCTAGAGAACCCTTCAAAACTAGCTCTTGGATTAGCCCAGTTATCAGACAATCCAAGAGCACTCTTTCGAAAACCTCGCCCCTAGGTTCAGCCTGGTTATCGGACAACCTAAAGGCGTTGTAACCACACCAATAAAAACGCGAAAATTGGAAAGTCGAAACCATCGCGTCGCTCCGACCGCCTCGTTTTGACGACGACGACACTGGGGATCCGATTTTGATGTTGATGTGAGCTGACCTTGTGAAGCTCTTATTCCACTAGGAATTTCTGATTCTTCCTTTTTGTAGATTTTTTGGTATGATCCGCTAGGAAATTTTATTCGGCCCTCTTTGTTGTTGCCTCCTTTAACCGTTGATGATGGTGGGCCTTTATGAACCCTTTATTCTCTGTTGGCGAATATGGCAGAGACTTTGAGTGAATATGCTTGATGACTCATGTGATGCTGAGTCATGGGGTAATTTTTGTTTTGGCTTTGGAGTAGGCAAGGATCCGCTTGAGGATGATCAAGCCTTTCCATTGTCTTTTTCTTTTTTGATGGGTTGTGCCTTCCTTTTATTGGGTGGAATGGAAAGTGTTAGAGCTTTGCCTTCTGGAAGCTCTTATTTCTTCTGAGTTATTTGATGACAACAACTCACTCTTCTTTCTTGAGGGAGAGCAATGTTTGAAGACTTATAATTTTCTTCGTGCCTTCTTTTTTTTGGGTAGAAGGATAGTGGTTGGAACTTTGTCTTCTAGAAGCTCTTATTTTTCTCTGAGTCACTTGATTATTGGTGGTGACTTGCTCTACTTTCGTGAGGGAGAGCATTATTTGGAGACCTATTTTTGGCGCTTCCTGTTTTCAATCACAAACATGGAGCTAGTTTCCTTATATGCATGATTATCATTATTTATGGTATTTTCTTAAAGAGGTTTTTATTTTTTTTATTTTTGGTTTTGACAGAGTCTCTTTGTGCGACTATTTGTATGGATGCCTTACATGCAATCTATTCTTTTATGAGATGCATCTAGAAAAGTGATCGACATTCTCCTGTTGGCTTCTTATGATTATGTTGATAGGCCTCTTTTATTCATTTTTTGTTTTTAATGCTTATTGTTCGAGAGATAGGACCCTATCATGCATGCAATGTTTGTGATATGCATCCTATAATTCTATTTCAGTTAATATTTCAAAAGGATTAACCAATGTGCTTTTGCTTCTAATGTGCTTTCGATGTGCTTCCGATGTCATGCTTAGCTGTACCGACTTTGTCGTCTCAGATTTTCCATGATCGAAGAATGGTTTTTTTGATTATAGAGTGACTTGTCATGTCAGTGCGCCCCTCCCTTTTCTTGGGGATGTCAATCCTCCTATTGATTACTATCTCCACATTTCCCTACTAATTACTAGAATGCGGTAGTGGTAAGGGTCAAGAGAAAAGAAGGAAGAGGATATTTAATTCAAAGGCTTGTGTTTTAGAATTGTTTTATTTTTGTCAAAAATGGTTTTTGTAAGCACGACTAGCCAAGGTTGGTTAGAGTGTTTAGGCTAGTTTAGACAAAGATTTTGTTTATGAGGTGGCATCTTAAATGATTATTCGATGGCGCCTATCATGACTGATTAACTTCCCTAGTCTGCCCTTTGGGTTTTCAGCCTAGGATGTTGTACAATGTCCTAACTTTTGTCTAGGTTTCCTCTTTTCTTGTTTTGGGAATCCTAGCGGATTTTATTTTGTAACCCTAATTTTTTCCTAGGTTATTATTGTTGTTCGGGGCTCCTTGTGGGTTTACCCTAACTTTTGCATAGCCCCTTAATGGGTTTCCTACCGGATATCTTGCCTTTTCTTTTTGGCCTTTAGCTTCTATGGGCTTCTTTTGATTTTTGTTTTGTTTTTTTTACACAACATTGACGAAACACGACTTTATTATGATGAAGTAAAACCTTATTTTGTGTTTCTAGTCAATCAGTGATGATGAGTGGTTTGATTATTTCGACGATGGCATATTTTGATTATTTTGACGTACTTTTGAAAATGTTTGCTTAAACATGGTTATTATGAGGTTTAGACATGAATAACAAGAAGAGAAACAGAGAGTAATAATGACATTTTTTATAATTAAAAGGGAAATATGTGCCCTAAGGATGCTCAGGGGTCGGGCTAGCCCCGAGGAGTAATCTCTAATAGTCATTGGATTTACATCCCTTAAAATTGGAAGAAGAACACCTAATGACTAAAGTTGTTCTCGACGCTTGGACCCCTTCGTTTGGGGAAATTTGATTCGAGGTGCGGAGGGGAGACTTCCCTTTTCTCAATGCAGCTTGATCCTTTGTAGGGTCATGCTTCAAAGGATTGTCTTTAAAATTTGGTGGCTCCCTTATTCCTTGAGAGTTTCTAATGAGCCCTTGGTTTGGCGGTATCCATATTTCC
The DNA here is from genome assembly GCA_963425845.1 of Sphenostylis stenocarpa. Lineage (NCBI taxonomy): Eukaryota > Viridiplantae > Streptophyta > Magnoliopsida > Fabales > Fabaceae > Sphenostylis > Sphenostylis stenocarpa. The sequence goes on from OY731408.1 coordinate 8,410,347, forward strand.
TCATCATGTGGGTCACCTTCATATTATTGGGGAATTATTTTCATATTGGAAAAATATATTTCAAAGGTCCTCTTCAGTTGCATCCATTTAAGGTAGGATAGACGACTTGCTGATCCGAATGTCGTCTTTAGCTCGAACCGTGACCAGCTTGTCGCCTATGGTGAGTTTGTCTTTTTGGCGGAGCATTGAAAGAACTGCCTTAACGTCGTAAATCCAAAGTCTACTCAATTTCTTCTTTGGATTATGTTTTTCTTCAGTCTTTTTATTTTTTCCTTTATTTCTAGGAGCATCATTTGGTAGCTCCTTGGGGGAGTAGATTCTTCCACTTCTAATCATGCCCCCAATGCCGACTATGCTGGAGATATCCTCATTGATGGGTGATGTTTCTGCGTATCTCTACAGTACAACTTTATTCGATTCGAGGCGTGAGCAAATGTAACAACATCCTTGCCCCCTCTTCTTTATTTACTCAGATGACCAACGATTGAGGCTTATTATCCTTCTTAGGCGGATCAACCGTTGGGGAAAACTTGATGATGAAAGGTTTGCTCTTCATCTTATTCCGATTCATGGAAAGTACATCGACTAATCCTTTCTTTTTATTATCTTATTATTGTTAAAGTGAGGATGAATGAATGCAATTTATGAATGCAATAGACGGTTGAAGAGATGATGAAAACAAACAATTTTATTTATTTCATCCAAACAGTGTACATTCCTCAATGCAATGTTTCAAAGTACATTTTTAAAAGCGGAAAATCCTAAAGAAACTCATAGGTGGGCTAAAATTTCTATGTGTTTTCTTTTTTGACTTCCCGTGCATGGCATGCGAATGCCCTATCCTCTTTACATGATATTGAGGAATGTCCACTTTCTTCAACTGCCTACTACTAGATGCATGTTATGAGGATGAAGTTTGGTGGATGCATGTATGCAAGTGTTTGTTTTTTTTTCCTAAATATTATCATGTTTTATTTCCTAACATGATGTATGATAGTGTTTGGGATTTTTGTATGCGGATGAGGGCATGAAGAATACTAGCCGCTTTCTAGAATGCAAAAGGAATTTAAGAACGTTTATTTTTATTTTGAAATGAAATGAACGATTAGTGTAGGATAGATATGCCTTAAGACAATGACTTTGGTATCCTCTTAAAGCTCACGCTTCACGTAGCACCATACCCAATTTGGTATAATGGTTCCTTCCTCATCATAGATTTGACAAAGGTCACCATATACCTTAACACACTTGTCTCTTCCTTATGGAAGATTACAAGCGCACTTGGGTCTCTTTCGCCTTTATCTTAGGGATATCTAATGCCCCCTAGAATGAATGTATTTATGCATGTGCTAGTACAAAAAGGACCTTTTATGATAAAAAAGGCAAAAAATATTCAAAGTAAGATAACTTTTGACTGGGATGTCTGATTTGGACGCACAACATATCAAAATGAAGAGGACAAAGTGAAGAATAGGTGGCAAGGGGATTTGCCCCAATAATTTTCCCAAAATATGCTCCTAAGACCCATTTTTTGAGAGATATTAAGATAATGTGTATGCGTACTGCATTTATTTCCTCTCTTCGTTTTACCACTTATGAAATGATGCGATATGAATGATACGACTTTGTCAAAATTCTTTTTATTGAATTTCGTTATGAATGAGTTTTATTTTTACCTTTTATTTGTTTTATTACCCCTTCATCTATTTTGTCGGTTCACGTGGCTACTTAGCTTACAAAGAACCTGAAACCAGGCTAGCTAAAATGTGAACTGTCCGAGATAAGGGTATTTATTATGAAAACGTTTTTGAGATTTTGTTTTTTATGTATGATTATGCTATGCAACAAACAAATGCGAAAAACAAATGCACAAACAAACAATTCACTCATCTGCGAACCGTGAGATGACGTTTTTATAACGAAGTAGGGGTATCCTGCAAAAAAGTGCATTGGCAAAGGTAGGTTCTAACTGTTCTCACCAAGGCCAGGCCCCCAAGGTGCCCCCATTATAGGGTCCCCTCTGTCTCCCAGTCTTCGAACCATGCATGGATCTCTGTGTCGATGTTCTCGGACCAGAAAATAAAGGGTTATCACTTGAGTGGTGGTTTCTGACAACGACCGACCGTACTTGCCACCCACTCCCTATGTGTATTCTCTCTTGCCCCCGGGTATAGAGGGACTGTTGTGTGCAAGTGTTTGTGTACAATTTTTTTTCAAAAATTGCATAAAGTAAGTATACAACAGTTATTAAAGCTAAACAGTAAAATCATGTTATAAAGCAAGGAAGGGTAAAAGCATAATTTCAATTTTTCATTTCTTAAACTAGTCCATCACTAAATGGGATCAACTCTCTAGGTTTCCCCAGTGGAGTCGCCATCTGTCGCCGCCGTCAAAAGAGGCGGTCGGAGCGACGCGATGGTTCCAACTTCTCATTTTCACGTTTTGGATGGCTGATGTTACAACGCCTCTAGGTTGTTTGATAACCGGGCTGGACCTAGGGGCGAGGTTTTCAAAAGGGATCTTTTTGGTTGTTTGATAATCGATCTGGACCTAAAAGCAAGGTTTTCGAAGAGGGTTCTTATGGAGTCGCCACCGATGTTTTTAGCGAAAACATCAGAAAAGGAAAAAAAGAAGGCGTTGGTTTTTTAAGAAAAACAAACTTTGGCCATTATAACCAGAGTTGGGTAAGGGAGTTAGTTACGTGTAGGGAATGTATTAACTTTCCTACGACGCCCCTTTCGGGTTCCCTATGATAGGTCGGTTATTTCGTAAATAAACTAAAAATGATGCTTTTACCCTTTTATTTGCGGAATTAAAAGATAACGACTACATGGCCCTAATTAATGCACATGTAAATGATAAAGCGATAAAAGAGAGAGAGATAGATTGAAGAAACCTCCGGAGCAAGCTTTGATTAATTCTTTGAAAGTTAGGACGCGTTTTGGAAGTCCTTCGCTCTACAATGTTGACATTTCTCTCTCGAAATGCTATAAAAACTCTCTACGAACTCTCAGAAAACTTCGGAAATGCTTTGGAGGGGCTCTAAGAGAAGAATTCTAAGAAATGCTAGAAATAAAAGTGGAAGAACTGTGTGAAATGGAGGGGAGAGCGCTCCCCTTTTATAGGGATTTGTGTCTATCAGGTCGAGACCGCCGTCTCGACCTTTCAGACGACCATCTCGTTATTTGGGACAGCGGTCTCATCTTTGACAAATGGTAAGAGGGTCGTCTTGCCAATCGAGAAGGTGGTCTCGCCATGGCAAGTAGCGAGACGGCCGTCTCACCAAATGAGACGGCGGTCTCGACTTTGCCATTCGGTGAGACGGCGGTCCCGATAAGCGAGACGGCGCTCTCGAACCTTAAGGTGGAAATCCTTATTTTTTCTGTACAAAAAATCTTCCTACTCTAATATGGGGCCTATTGGTCTATCCTAAGGATCTTTTAGGCCTTGCCCATCTTCGAATCGGAGGTCTTCTGCTCTTTATTTTGATGTCGGGCAAGATTTGGGGTCTACAACTGCACCCCCTTCACTTGACTAGCTGACTATTGGCTCAATATGCCAAAAGGATCGGCTGGAAGGTGAAGGAGTTAACCCTCTTGCCCGGTTGTCCTTCGATTGGTTGTGGTAGCCGACCTTCTGGAAAAATGTGTATGCTTATGGGATGCTCCTGCGGTAGCTGACCCCTTCGGTTGATGAGTACGAACCCCCATCTGGTTGAAAATCTGGTCTGAGCTCCCTTTCGTAAGACTTTGATGAGTACGCACCCCCATCTAGTTTGACGAGTATGAACCCCTGTCTGGTAAGCCCCCTTTTGTAAGGCCTGATGAGTATACACCCCCATCTGGTGTTTGATGAGTATGAACCCCAGTATGGTAAGCTCCCTTTAGTAAGGCCTGATGAATACACACCCCCATCTGGTGTTTGAGTCCACCTCGTGGGACTGGTTGCGACTTACTAATCTGGCTCACGCGCAGATCATGCGCACATCATGCGCAAGTTGATGGGTATGAACCCCCCATCTGGATGGTACAGTCCACTTTGTAGGACTGGTGGTGGTGGCGGCTTACTGCTCTAGCTCATGCGCTGGAGTTTGTGAGAGATGCTCTTCTTGTAGAGTCTTCTGGTGGTCATCCAGCTTGTTGATTGCTGGGGAGTCTTTTGTCTTGTTCTTTCTTTATTGTCCGACTTTGTTTGGTTGTCGGGAATTTTGGTCAATGAGGTCGTCCTGCTAGTTTGCCTTGGCTAACGTATCGTCTTTAATCCTTCCTTTTTCGCGGTTTTATCTTTTTTCTCACAACTTTGGATTTTGGCTTTTTCGGGACTAAGAGTAAGTATTTTTACTTTTTAATCTTGTTTGTTACGCTGACTTTTTTCTGAAAAGAGAGAGTAAAGATGAGTGGAATTTTTTTTTATTCATGATAAAATTTATTACAACAGTTATTTGGGGTAATATCCCTAAGACGGCGGTGGACTCGAGCCGGGAGACGATCTAGGAGGGGGGAACTGCCGATACATGTGTCTTTGGAACTCTTCCTAGCTCCGGACTGAGCTGAGATGTTCTTGCCGGAGCAGTGCCAGGTCTTGTCTCATACCCTCCTGTATTTGGCCGAAGGTCTCCAGCCGGGTCTCGAAGATATCCTGTCTCAGGGACATCTGGTCGAACGTCTGGTGCATGTCGTAGATGTTACGGTTGATGCCAGCGAAGTCGTCCCCGTACTATTGTTGCTGTTGCCGCTGTTGTTGTTGTTGCTGCTGCTGAAATTCTGGGGCGTCGGCATGTCCTGCATTGCCACCAAATCTTGAAGGTCCAGGTTCATGACGAGCGATGGGTGAAGAGCCATCTGGGTCCCTTGCTGGATGAGCATCCCCATGCTAACAATCATAATAGACCCGCTGATGTGTTCGGGTCGAAGATCAGAGGGGATGCTCTCTCCGCCGCGGCGCTCCCACTTCTTAGCTAGTGGGGTGATGAGGGGACCCATGAGGATGACTCCCACAGGACGACACCCGAAATCTTTAAGGGCCTTCACGAAGAAGTAGCTAAGATTGCACCGACGCCCATGGAGCATGCAGTGCAGGGCAAAGAGGTCAGGGTGGGTGACCTTTCCCTGACTCTCCTTCCGCCCATGAATGGTCCCCACCAGTAGCTTGTGGCAAATACGGAGAGCGGGGAGGAGAGCGGACCCCTTCAGTAGGGTCGGCAGGACTTGCGCCCCGGTGAGATCCTCCCACATCTCATCGACTGTGAGGGTAGGCAGCCACTCACAGACGGCTCCTTGATACCCTGGGGTTAGGATATCCTTGGGCTGTACGAAGCCGATGGAGACGTTGAATTCATCCAGCGTCGTAGTCTGGTAAGACCCATTCATGAAGTAGGAGAGCATCTTGACCGAAGGGATTCCTGGGATCATGGTGGGTAGCTCCATCAGCGTAATGGAGGCAAGGAACTCCATTACTGCCTGCGTATACATGCGGGTAGGAGGAGGCTGGAGGAGGAAGTCCCACCCGATGCTCTCAATGAATCCCCACACCTCGTCCTCCCATCCAAACTCGGTGAGGATGCGGAAGTCCAACCTCAGCATGGGATGCCAGGTATAGCCCCGGATGTGCTCGAGCTGGGCCTGGTGCTGGGGCGTTAGTTGGGTTAGGTCCGGAGGAGCCGGGGCTGCAGATGTGCTTGGGCCGGAACCCCTACCCCTCTTTGTAGAAGACTCCCCTCTATGCATTTTTTATGAGAGAGCACTAAGGAATGTAGAAAAATATGTATGAGGATGCAAAAATGGATGCCTAAAGCCAACCCCAAGGCCCCTATTTATAGATTTTCGTTTCAGGTCGAGAGTGCCGTCTTGGATTTTGGGACGACGGTCTCGATTTTGTGAGACTCGGGACCGCCATCTGGAACTTTGAGACGGCCTTCTCGCCAAGCGAGAAGGCGGTCTCGTTTTTGTCCAAAGCGAGAAAGCGATCTCGAAATTTGGGAAGGCGGTCTCGTTTCTACGTGGGTCGAGACGACGGTCTGAGAAGTCGAGACGGTGGTCTCGAATTTTAGAAGATTATTAATATTTTATTTTTTTGAAGAAATAATAGGACCTGACTCAAAAACATTTTATGTGTTAGAAATGTAGGCTGAGATCAAGAGGGGGGGTGAATTGATCTTTGAAAGATTTTCGCAAATTACAGATTATCTATTTCAAATATTAAGATTTCAGATCAATTCTTGAATCACACACAACAAACAATCAAAACTAAATGCAGTGACATAATTTAAAGGAGAGAAAGGTTTAGAAAGATACAACCAAGGTTTATACTGGTTCACCCAATCCCAGGGCTACGTCCAGTCTCCAGCCAAATTCCAGCTGGGTTCTACTAGATTGAATGTTTTACATATTACAACTTTAATCTCTCACTCAATCTACCACAAGAACCACAATTCCAGTTCCTGCACCTAAACCTCACCAAGAACCAAATTCATGTTCTTGACTAACCCTGCAGCCAAATTCCAGCTACAGAAACCAGTGCCCACAATTCCAGGCACCCACAATACAGAAAAGAAAGTAAAGAAACAAAGAGAAGAAATTAGAACGCTCAAAGCAGTTTATGACTCTCTGCAGTATGAGTTTCTTCTCCAAAAGAATGCAATTTTGCCTCAAGAAAGAACTCTTATGAACTTCACAAAAACTAGCGTGATTCTTTCTTGAAAGTAGCACTTATGCTTGCTTGATTGATTGCTAAAAGATGTGTGTTAAAAGGTTCAAGCAATTATGTTTATATAGAAGATTTTCAAAACTATTGGTTTATTTAATATGTAAAAATAATCTTTTAATCTGTTAAAAGACTTGTTTTAATTTGTTAAAACTTCTTTTAATCTGTTAAAAAGTTCTTGATTATTTTCCAGATCTATTTTAACTGATACGACATCGTTTATATCAATTAAAACTCTTTGTAAAAAATCTTCTAAACTATTTTAATCGATTGTTTCGTGTTTCAATCGATTAAAATACTGCAAAATATTCTTATAAACTTTTCTAAGTGATTTTAACTGATAACAATATGTTTTAATCAATTAAAACGCGTAGTAGAAATTCTCTTAAGTTGTTTTAATCGATTAAAACGCAATTTAATCGATTAAAATAATTCTGATCGATCAAAAACTCATTCTGATCGATCATATCCTCATTCTGATCGGTCATATGAGCAAAAACTTATCTTAATTCCCCTTGTTTAATTTAGATAGGAAATAATTTTACACAGATTTTAATTCATCAAAAAATCCCCCCCTGTTTCATTGATAATCATAAAAAATGTTATAAGAAAAAAAGTTTCCCCTGTTTCACACATATTAATATCATCAAAATATCTCCCTATTTCATTGATAATTATAAAAAAAATATTATAAGAGAAAAAAATCTCTCCCTGTTTCACACAGATTAATATCATCAAAATATATCCCTGTTTCATTGATAATTATGAAAAATATTATAAGAGAACAAAATCTCCCCCTGTTTCACACAAATTAATATCATCAAAATATCTCCCTATTTCATTGATAATTATGAAAAATATTGCAATAGAAACTGAGAACAAATTTGCACATATTAGTACATAAATCAAGGTAGAGAAGATAATGCATTACAAAGTGTCATAGAGAAGAATATCATATTAAGGAGAATCTATCTAGGATACCCAAGACAAATGAAGAGAGAGAAAGATAGGAGAATAAAATGATTATAGAAATAATGGAATGAAATGAAGTAGTTTCCCCAATTGCAGTCTTCTTATTTAGACAACTTTCAAATTCAAATCCATTCATATTCCAGATTTCAAAATTCAAATTCAAATTGCAACAAATTTCAAATTTAAATTCCAACAAATTCCAATTTCAAATTCAAATTTCTAATTCCATATTTCAAATTCAAATTTCTAATCCCAAATTTCAAATTCAAATTTCAAATTCCAATTCAAATTTAGTTTCAAACATCTCAAACTCCAAAAATTTCAAATTTCAAAATCTCAAACTACAAAATTTCAAATTTCAAAAATCTCAAATTGCAAAATTTCAAATTTCAAAAATCTCATACTGCAAATTAAAAAAAAAAATCTCAAACTGCAAAATTTCAAATTGCAAAATTTCAAATTTCAAGAATCTCAAATTGCAAAATTTAAAAAAAATCTCAAACTGCAAAATTTCAAATTTCAAAAATCTCAAATTGCAAAATTTCAAATTTCAAGAATCTCAAACTGCAAAATTTCAAATTTTCATAAATTCAAACTTTCAAAATTCAAACTTTCAACATAATTGATTATGACAACAAGAAAAAAATTCTGATTCTGATAATCAATTAGATGCTCAAATTATCATCTAGACATGTATAAATGTTTTGTTCCTTTAGGCACACATTCATATTTCCCATTAGATATGCCAAAATGTTTTATGTAACATCTATTTGATGTATGACCTAATTTCATGCAATAAAACACATGTTGATTTTCTTTGAAAAGGTCTATATGCATTTCTTAAAGTTTTTTAAACTGGTTTCACATCTGTTTTCCTTGAATCTTTCACAATAATAGTTTTATGAGGTTCTAGACTTTCTTTGGGTTTGTAACCAAGTCCAGTTTTGCTATAATTTCCTCTTTGATAACCTAATATCGAATCAAGATTTTCAGAAGATTTTGAAAAATTGCTTATTATTTTCTCTAACTTGAAAATCTTATTTTCCAAAAGATTACAATTTTCACAAGGTTTAATAACTTCTTTATTTTTAGATTTCTCAACATCTTTCTTTAAGCACTCATTTTCTTTTTCAAGAATACCAACAATATTTTCTAATGCATTAAAATTTTGCCTAAGTGCATTATATTTCTTAGATAACTTGGTAAAACCTTCATACATATCTTGATATTTTTTAAATGACTCATCATATTCATTTAAGGAATTTGTACTATTTACTTGTGACGAGGCTTCATCATCACTTTTTGTCATCAAGCAAATATTTGCTTCTTCTTCTCCATCACTGCTTTCAGAAGAACTCTCTTGTGTTGTGGAAGAATCATTATCCTCCCAAGCAATATAAGCTTTGTGTTTGCTCTTATAGATATCGTTCTTTTCTTTCTTCTTATCTTTCATATCTTTCTTAAGTTCCGGACAGTCTAGTTTGATATGACCAAGTTTTCCACATTTATAACAATGAAATTTATTTGTTTTCTCCTTTCTTTGCTGTCTCTTTTTCCTGTTCTTCATAAAGCGAGAAAATTGTTTAACAAAAAGAGACATATCAGAATCCGAAAACTTACCTTCATTTTCGCTTTCGTCTTGTGAAGATTTTTCTACTTTTAGAGCTATCATCTTGGCTTGATTCTGTTCACCATTCTTTAACCTTTGTAGCTCCATCTCATGTTCTCGCAACTTTCCAAATAGAGTAGCAATATTCATTTTTGTGAGATCCTTTGATTCTGTAATAGCAATGACCTTTGGTTGCCAATTCCTGTCTAAGGATTTTAAGATCTTTGTGTTAGAAAAAGAGGCTGAGATCAAGAGGGGGGGGGGGTGAATTGATCCTTGAAAGATTTTCGCAAATTTACAGATTATCTATTTCTCAAATTAAGATTTCAGACCAGTTCTTGAATCACACAGTAAGCAATCAAAAATAAATGCAATCACAGAATTAAAGAAGAGAAAGGTTTAGAAAGATATCACAAAGGTTTATACTGGTTCACCCAATCCCAGAGCTACGTCCAGTCTCCAGCCAAATTCCAGTTGGGTTCCACTAGATTGAATGTTTTATAGATTACAACCTTAACCTCACACTCAATCTACTACAAGAACCACAATTCCAGTTCCTGCACCTAACCTTTCACCAAGAACCAAATTCCAGTTCTTCACCTACCCTGCAGCCAAATTCCAGCTACAGAAACCAGTGCCCACAATTCCAGGCACCCACAATATAGTAAAAGAAAGTAAAGAAACAAACAGAAGAAACTAAGAACGCTCAAACCAGTTTTATGCAGTTCTGCAATATGTTGTTTCTTCTCCAAAAGAATGCAATTTTGCCTCAAGAAAGAACTTTGATGAACCTCACAAAAACTAGCACAATTCTTTCTTGAAAGTATCACTTTTGATTGCTTGATTGATTGCTAAAAGATGTATGTCAGATGTTATTTAAAAAGTTTAAGCAACTCTGTTTTTATAGAAGATTTTCAAAACTGTTGGTTTAATTAATCTGTTAAAATAATCTTTTAATCTGTTAAAAGTCTTGTTTTAATCTGTTAAAACTTCTTTTAATCCATTAAAACGTTCTTGATTATTTTCCAGATTTGTTTTAAGCTGATACGACAACGTTTATATCAATTAAAACTCTTTGTAAAAAATCTTCTAATTTGTTTTAATCGATTGTTTCGTGTTTCAATCGATTGAAATACTGCAAGATATTCTTATAAACTTTTTCAAGTGATTTTAACTGATAAAAAATCATTTTAATCGATTAAAATGCTTAGTACAAATTTTCTTAAGTTGATTTAATCGATTAAAATAATTCTGATCGATCATAACCCAATTCTGATCGATCATATCTGGTTCTGATCGGTCATAACTCAATTCTGATCGATCATATCTGGTTCTGATCGGTCATAAACCCATTCTGATCGGTCAAACAGCACACCAAGTGGTTTTAATCGATTATTTCGAAGTTGTATCGATTAAAATACTGCCAGAACACTTCTCTGAACATTTTAAGTGATTTTAATCGGTTATTTCGAAATTATATCAGTTAAAACACTGACAGAAGGTTTTCAAAACTTCCTTTAATGAAATCAATCGATTATTTCGAAAACATATCAGTTAAAAACCTGTTACAAAAGTGTTAAGAACATTTTAGTTGATAAAGCTTGTATACTATCAGTTAAAATAGTTAATTAAAAACCTTTTAATAAAACACTTTGTTTTTTACTGTTTAAACGCTTTTTAGAGGCATTTGCAAAATCTTTTAAATGAAGAAACCTCATGCAGCAGGGAGATAAAAATGATTATACCTAAGTAGAGATGCAGACTCACTAATCCCACTACTCTTTTATCTAAGTGACCTTTGACTGCCACAAAGTAGTCTTTGACTTCAATTTTGACTTCATCAAATCAACAAGATCTTTGCCAAAGTAATTCAATAAGATCTTCATCACTTTCAGTCTCCCCCTATTTGATGAAGACAAACACCTCTTTGAATAATAACTCTGCAGAAGAAGTCACTTGAATATATAGATTAGTGAGTATTCGAAAAATAATGATTTTCCCATTTCTCCCCCTATATTGCTACTCCCCCTAAGTAAGAGAAATCAATTATAAAAGCAAAGCAATATTTCTCCCCCTTTTGACTTCATCAAAAATAGGAAATAGAGGAATAAAGCAAATACAATGCATGGCGATTATCAAAATTTAGTTTTTGAAAACAGTAAAAGATTTGAACAAGATACCTTACTCATGTAAAAACCAATCAAAGTTGATTCAAACTTATCTTCATTAACACGTTTGTAATGAATACAATTAATACGTGTAAAGATAAGGGAATCATGCTTTAGTAGCATGTTGCAAGAACAGCCATTAACTAAAGCCTTTAATTTTTCTTTCCCAGAGTAATAATCGATTAAAAACAGGACGAAATCGATTAAAATGATCTTGTTGTTAGTTTTAATCGATTAGAATAATGTTTTAATCGATTAAAACAGTGATGAATTTCGAAAGTTTGAAACATAAGTTGATTTAATCGATTAAATCGACATTTAATCGATTAAAATAGTAAGAAAAATTTTATATAAGTGCTTTTAATCGATTTAAAGCTTGTTTTTATCGATTAAAACAACCAGTTTTGAAAAACTAAGAAATGTTTGATGCATCTAAAATTCCTAATTCGAGTGCGAATTTTGTAAAACCGATCACGAGCAAGAGGTTTTGTAAAAATATCTGCTAGTTGTTTTTCAGTTTCTATAAAGAAAATTTCACAATCACCTTTCAAAACATGATCTCTAATGAAATGATGTCTAATTTCTATATGTTTTGTTCTAAAATGTTGAATTTGGTTTTTAGTTAACATAATGGCCCTTGTGTTATCACATAAGAGAGGAATTTTTATGACAAATAAACCGTAATCCTCAAGCTGTTGTTTGATCCAAAGAGATTGAGCACAACAACTTCCAGCTGCAATGTATTCTGCTTCAGCTATAGAAAGAGCAATACATGATTGCTTTTTACTATGCCAAGAGATTAGACTGCTTCCAAGGAGATGACAGGTACCACTGGTGCTTTTCCTATCAAGCTTACACCCTGCAAAATCTGAGTCAGAGTATCCAATTAAATTTAGTTTGGACTCACCAGGATACCATAACCCAACATTTAAAGTTCCTTTGAGATATTTGAGGATTCTTTTTGCAGTAGTAAGATGTGATTCTTTTGGTGCAGATTGAAACCTGGCACACATACAAACACTAAACATAATGTCAGGTCTACTTGTTGTTAGATAGAGTAAAGAACCAATAAGTCCTCTATATTTAGTTTCATCAACAACTTTTCCTTTTTCATCAGAATCAAGATAACAATTTGTGGACATAGGTGTTGATGCTTCTTTGCAATGTTCCATCTCAAATTTCTTCAAAAGTTCTGTGCAGTATTTAGATTGATGAAGAAAACTTCCTTCTTTAAGTTGTTTAACTTGTAATCCAAGAAAGTAGTTGAGTTCCCCCATCATAAACATCTCAAATTCTCCCTGCATATCTTTGATAAAATCTTTACATAAAGATTCATTAGTGGCTCCAAATATGATGTCATCAACGTATACTTGAACCAGAATTACATCAATATTCAATTTTTTTAAGAATAAAGTTTTATCAACCAAACCTCTTTGAACAAAAACTTCTTCATTCAAGTAGCCATTTAAGAAAGCACTTTTGACATCCATTTGAAATAACCTGAAACTTTTTATTGAAGCATAAGCAAGTAAAAGTCTAACAACTTCTAATCTAGCAACTGGAGCATATGTTTCATCAAAATCAATTCCTTCTTGCTGATTATACCCTTTAGCAACTAATCTGGCCTTGTTTCTAGTGATTATACCATTTTCATCCATTTTATTCCTAAAAAGCCATTTTGTACCTACAATATTTGCATTATCTGGTTTTGGAATTAATTCCCATACTTCATTTCTAGTAAATTGATTTAATTCATCATGCATAACATTAATCCAGTTATTATCCTTTAATGCATCATATATGGTTTTTGGTTCAATTTGAGATACAAATGCCATGTGATTGCAAAATTTATTTAGAGATCTTCTAGTGGAAACTCCCTGATTTATTTCACCAATAATGTTGTCTATTGAAAGATTTCTTGGAGTTTTCCAATCTTTAGGCAGTTGTTCTTCAGTTTCTTCAACCTCTTCAACCTGTTTTTGAGAAGCTGTTGATTCTGGCAGTTTTAACTGATACATTTTATTAGTTAAAACATCATCTTTTGTGCTATACTCAGAAATATTCTGCATTTTTGGGTTAGTCTCATCAAATACAACATGGACAGATTCTTCTACAGTATTTAGCCTTTTGTTAAAGATTCTATAAGCATGGCTATTTAATGAATACCCCAAGAATATACCTTCATCTGATTTGGAATCAAACTTCCCAAGATTTTCTTTTCCATTGTTTAAGTCAAAAACCTTACTTCCAAATACTCTAAAATAGTTTATGTTAGGCTTTTTACCTTTGAATAATTCATAGGGAGTTTTCTTAAGAAAAGATCTGATTAAAACACGATTTAATACATGGCAAGCAGTGCTAACGACATCAGCCCAAAAATATTTTGGTAATGTTTTCTCATTAAGCATTGTCCTAGCTAGCTCTTCAAGATAACGATTTTTCCTTTCAGCTACACCATTCTGTTGAGGAGTTCTAGGAGCAGAAAAATTATGCTTAATACCATGCTTATCACAAAATTTATTGAAATTTTCGTTTGAAAATTCTCCTCCATGATCACTTTGAATACAAGAGATAAAATAGCCTTTTTCATTTTGAATTTGTTTCGCAAATTTCTTAAACAAATGGAAAGTATCAGATTTTAATTTTAAAAATAATGTCCAGGTAAATCTTGAGTAATCATCTACTATAACCAGTGCATATAGATTTCCTCCTAAACTCATAGTTCTAGAAGGACCAAAGAGATCCATGTGCAAAAGTTCAAGAGGTCTAGATGTCGAAACAATATTTTTCTGTGAAAAAGAATTCCTTACTTGTTTCCCCTTTTGACATACATCACATACTTTGTCTTTCACAAACTTAAGTTTAGGTAAGCCAACTACAAGATCTCTAGAAATCAGTTTGTTTAGATGATTCATATGAATATGAGCTAACCTCCTATGCCACAACCAAGAATCATTTTCTTTAGAAATTAAGCAATAGTTTTTAGCAGAATTAGTATCTAACATGTAAATATTGTTGATCCTCTTACCAGTAATCAGTACCTGTTCTGAATCTGATTTGATTATTTGACACTGATCTTGCCCAAAGACAACTTTGTGTCCTTTATCACAAAGCTGGCTAATACTAATCAAATTATGTTTTAAATCTTTAACATATAATACATTGTTAATAATACCTGATTCTGTGCATTTGATGTCACCAATTCCAACGATTCTTCCTTTGTTATTATCCCCATAAACAACAGTCCCACCATTCTTTAGTTTTAAGTTGCAAAATTTTGTAATATCACCTGTCATGTGTTTAGAACAACCACTATCAAGGTACCAGAGATCTTCAGTTTGTTTTGCCTGAAAAGAAATTAGTATAGTTGCAGTACAAAATGATACAAAATTGAAATACACAATTAATTCTGCACTGGAAGTTAAATTTTAATCGATTAATTTGATATTCAATCGATTAATCAAATTCTGGAGAGAATATATCAGAATAATAATCGATTTAAACGAGGAATAATCTGTTAATTTTATCCTTTTAATGATTTTAACTGATATAAATCCATTTTAATCGATTAAAACAGCTAAACTAAAAACCCTGAGAGCATTTTAATCGATTAATTCGTATTTTAATCAATTAAAACTGTACGGACAGCTTTTTTGATATTCTTTGTAAGTGATTTTAACCGATTAAAATAGTTTTGTATCAATTAAAATACTCAGATTATGAAACCAGAACTGAATTTGCTGTTATGAACACCAAGGGACTTCCAGATTTGTTCCTGCAAAACAAATTAGGCATATTTCTGGTACCCCTTTTTAATTGCTGGGTCCAATCATGTTATTTGAAATGACTTTTTGGGTATCCACTTCATTTTACCTTTAGGAATAGCATATTTCTTAATTCTACAATATTTCACAGAATGACATTTTTGCATGCAGTAAAAACATTTAATAAATGGAGATGAAACAGATTTACTATATGCAAAATAGTTTTTAAATGCTCTAGTTTTCTTTCCAATGAGAGGTGTAAAACCTATACCACTATGGTCAATAACTAATTTTTGAGAATCAAGTATCATATCAAGACTAGTCTTTCCTTGTGCTAGTTTAGATGCAGTTTTTATTAAATATGTTAATTTCTCTTGCAACTCAGGACAATTTTTACAATCTTTACACATGCAATTAGAGTTATTACCTATATCCAAATTTTCATTCTTGATTTCTTCATCAACTATTTTATTTTCAAGAAGAGTGATCTTGTTTTCTAATAGACTATTCATACTTTTTAATCTTTTGTTTTCAATTTCTAATCTCTTAGCTACTGCATGCATTTCATAAAAGGCATCTTGTAAAGAACTATAATTCAGAGTAGTTGTTGAGTCAGAACTTACACTGGTTATTGGAGAATATGAATTGGCCATTAAGCATATTTCTGTTGTTTCCTCATAGACCATTTCAAGGGTTTTCCACATTTGTGCAACAGATTGACAATGTTCTATCCTGAAAGAATCATCTCTGTTAAGTGCAGATATGATGATATTTTTAGCAATACAATCATCTTGGATTAGTTTCTTTTCAGAATCATTTAAAGTAGACCATTCTTTGTTAAACACATAGGTTCCCTGCTCAATAATATTCCAAACATTCATACCAACAGATTCAATAAAGATCTTCATTCTTATCTTCCAAAATAAGTAATTTGTACCACAAAATAGTGGAGGTCTATCAATACAAGCACCCTTAGAAAATTTGTTTCCAGCCATTTTGATCGAAAAGACTTGAATAACTCTCAAGAACCTTGCTCTTGATACCAATTGTTAGAAATGTAGGCTGAGATCAAGAGGGGGGGGGGGTGAATTGATCTTTGAAAGATTTTCGCAAATTACAGATTATCTATTTCAAAGATTAAGATTTCAGATCAATTCTTGAATCACACATAGCAAACAATCAAAACTAAATGCAGTGACAGAATTTAAAGGAGAGAAAGGTTTAGAAAGATACAACCAAGGTTTATACTGGTTCACCCAATCCTAGGGCTACGTCCAGTCTCCAGCCAAATTCCACTAGATTGAACGTTTTACAGATTACAACTTTAATCTCACACTCAATCTACCACAAGAACCACAATTCCAGTTCCTGCACCTAAACCTTCACCAAGAACCAAATTCCAGTTCTTGACTAACCCTGCAGCCAAATTCCAGCTACAGAAACCAGTGCCCACAATTTCAGGCACCCACAATACAGAAAAGAAAGTAAAGAAACAAAGAGAAGAAATTAGAACGCTCAAACCAGATTTATACAACTCTACAGTATGAGTTTCTTCTCCAAAAGAATGCAATTTTGCCTCAAGAAAGAACTCTTATGAACTTCACAATAACTAGCGTGATTCTTTCTTGAAAGTAGCACTTATGCTTGCTTGATTGATTGGTAAAAGATGTGTGTTAAAAGGTTCAAGCAATTCTGTTTATATAGAAGATTTTCAAAACTATTGGTTTATTTAATATGTAAAAATAATCTTTTAATTTGTTAAAAGACTTGTTTTAATTTGTTAAAACTTCTTTTAATCTATTAAAAAGTTCTTGATTATTTTCCAGATCTGTTTTAACTGATACAACACCGTTTATATCAATTAAAACTCTTTGTAAAAAATCTTCTAAACTGTTTTAATCGATTGTTTCGTGTTTCAATCGATTAAAATACTGCAAAATATTCTTATAAACTTTTCTAAGTGATTTTAACTGATAACAATCTGTTTTAATCGATTAAAACGCGTAGTAGAAATTCTCTTAAGTTGTTTTAATCGATTAAAACACAGTTTAATCGATTAAAATAATTCTGATCGATCAAAAACCCATTCTGATCGATCATATCCTCATTCTGATCAATCATATGCACATTCTGATCGGTCAACCAATACTCCAAGTTGTTTTAATCGATTATTTTGAAGTTATATCGATTAAAATACTTCCAGAACACTTCCCTAAACATTTTAAGTGATTTTAATCGGTTATTTCAAAATTATATCAGTTAAAATGCTGATAGAAGGTTTTCAAAACTTCCTTTAATGAAATCAATCGATTATTTCGAAAACATATCAGTTAAAAACCTATTACAAAAGTGTTAAGAACATTTTAGTTCATAAAGCTTGTATACTATCGGTTAAAATAGTTAATTAAAAACCTTTTAACAAAACACTTTGTTTTTAACCCTTTAAACGCTTTTTAGAGGCATTTGCAAAATCTTTTAAATGAAGAAACCTCATGCAGCAGAGAGATAAAAATGATTATACCTAAGTAGAGATGCAGACTCACTAATCCCACTACTCTTTTATCTAAGTGACCTTTGACTGCCACAAAGTAGTCTTTGACTTCAATTTTGACTTCATCAAATCAACAAGATCTTTGCCAAAGTAATTCAATAAGATCTTCATCACTTTCATTATGCATGCAATGTTTTCATGTTTGATGTCCTATAATGCTATTTCATTAGTGTTTTCAGAAGGATTAACTGGTACATCTTATAGACGGGGGGCCCTCTGATGTTTTGCTTCTCTGTTGTACTCGTTTGGAGAGCACACTTTGCCATGTCGGTGCCCTTTTTCCTTGCTTTAGGGATTTCAATCCTCTTGTTCACTATACGCCTCCATATTCCCAAACTAATTGTTAGAATAATGTTGTGAGGGTCAAGAGAAGAGAAGTAAAGGGGATAAATTCAACGACTTGTGTTTTAGATGGTTGATTTTTTATTTTTTTTTAAAGATTTTGTAAGAATGGCTGGCCAGGGTTGGCCATAGTGTTTAAACTACTGTCTAAACAAACATTTTTCTTTGGGGATTTGCGCCTTAGCCTATTCCCATTGCTTTTATGGCTAATTGATTTTCCTAGATCGTCCTTCGGGTTTTCGAACTAGGATATTGTGCTTTTGGTTCTATCTTTTGTCTAAGTTCCCCTTTTTTTTGGGATCCTATCAGACCTTATTTTGTAACTATAATTTTTGTCTAGGCTACCCTTTATTTTTGTTCAGGTATCCTAATGGGTTGACCCTATCTTTTGCGTAGCCCCCTTAGTGGGTTTCCTACCGGGTATCTTGCCCTTTTTCTTTTTGGCCTTTGGCTTTTGTGGGCTCTTTCTTTTCTTTTTGTTTTTACACAATATTGGTGAAACACGACTTTATTTATGGTGAGGTAAAACCTTATTTTGTGCTTCTAATCAATCAGCTTGGTTATTATGGCAATGGTACATCTTGATTATTTTTGACGCCTTTTTATTCTTCTCTTTTTTCTTTGTTTGTTTAGACAAGGTTATTATGAAGTCTAGACATGAAGTAGCAAGAAGAGAAGCAGATAGTAAGAAATGTATTCTTTATTAATTAGTAAGGGAATATGTCCCCAAAAGATGCCCGGGGTCGGGCTAGTCCCGGGGGATAATCTCTATCAATCACTGGGTTTACATCCCTTAAGGAAAGAAGAAGAATTCCTAATGACTAGAGTTACAAAGAACCTGAAACCAGGCTAGTTTAAAGACAAACTGTCCGAGATAAGGGTGTTTATTGCGAAAATATTTTTGTGATTTTTCTATTTTTATCTTTTGTTTGGCTATGCTATGCAATCAAATGCAACAAACAAATGTACACACAATTCACTCATCCGCGAATGGTAAGAAGACGTTTTAATCACGAGGTAGGATTTTCCTGCAGAAAAGTGCATTGGCAAAGGTAGGTTCTAACTGTTCTCACCAAGGCTTAGGCCCCCAAGGTGCCCCCATTATAGGGTCCCCACTCTCTAGCCTTCCGACCATGCTTAACACTAAGGCCATAGTCAATCTTTGTGCCAAAAGAGGAAGGTTATAATCTTGAGTGGTGGTTTCCGATCATATCGGTGGCCTGCATGGCCCTCACTACGGCAAACCATACCTGCCACCCACTTCCTATGGATTTCTCACTTGCCCCCGGGTATAGAGGGAACTGTTGTGTGCAAAGGTTTGTGTAAAATTTTTATTTCAAACAATTGCATAAAATAAACAAGCAACAGTTATTAAAGCCAAATAAATAACACATGTTATAAAACAAGGTAGGGTAAAAGAAAAATTTCTAAGTTTATTTATTAAACTGGTCCATCACTAAATGGGATCAACTCTCTAGGCTTCCCCAATGCAGTCGCCATCTGTCGTCGCCGTCAAAAGAGGCGGTCGGAGCAACGCGATGGTTCCGACTTCCCGTTTTCACGTTTTGGATGGGTGATGTTACAATGCCTCTAGGTTGTCCGATAACCGGGCTGGACCTAGGGGCGAGGTTTTCGAAAGGGAGCTTTTAGGTTGTCCGATAACCGGGTTGGACCTAAAAGAAAGGTTTTAGAAGAGAGTTCTTATGGAGTCGCCACCGATGTTTTTACCGAAAACATTGGAAAAGGAAAAAAAGAAGGCATTGGTTTTTTAAGAAAAACCAACTTTGGCCATTATAACCAGAGTTGGGTAAGGGAGTTATTTACGTGTAGGGAAGGTATTAGCTTCCCTACGACGCCCCTTTCAGGTTCCCTATGATAGGCCAGTTATTTCGTAAATAAACTAAAAATGACGCTTTTACCCTTTCAGGTCAAGACCGCCATCTTGCCTGACAAGGTCGAGACGGCCATCTCGCCATTTGGGACGACAGTCTCGTCTTTGACAAATGGCAAGACGGCTGTCTCGCCAATCGAGATGGCGATATCGACTTGCCAAATGGCGAGAGGGTCATCTCGCCAATCGGGAAGGTGGTCTCGCCATGGCAAGTGGCGAGACGGCCGTCTTGGCTTTTCCATTCGGTGAGACAGCGGTCCTGATAAGCGAGACGGCGGTCTCGACCCTTAAGGTGGAAATCTTTATTTTTTCTGTACAAAAAAACCTTCATACTCTAATATGGGGCCTATTGGTCTATTCTAAGGACCTTTTAGGCCTTGCCCATCTTCGAATCGGATGTCTTCTGCTCTTTATTTTGAGGTCGGGCAAGATTTGGGGTCTACACACCCCTTTCGGGTTCCCTATGCTGGACTATTCTTAAAATAAAGACAATAAAATTATGCTTCTATCCTATTTATTTATTACAGAATTTAAATAGCTATCTACATGATCCTAATATCTAATGCATACAAGGAAAACAGTAAAAGAAAGCAATAAAAGAGAAGAGATGTGAAGGAGAACCTCCGAAGCGAGCTTTCATAAATGTTGAACTTGAGGACACTTTTTAGCAGTTCCCACACTCTATAGAGACACTCCTCCCTCGATCAAAAATAAAGGTGTCACCCTATCGAGGGCTGGATGTCTAAAATAAGAGACATCCTTACCGATTTCTACCTTAACGGAAATCGGAAAGCTCACTCGAACTCTGGAAAAATGCTCAGAGTCACTCTAAAGTGCCAAAAGGCCTCCTAGAGAGTGGTAGGAGTGAATGGTGTGTGAAATGAGGGAGGGGGAGGCTCCTATTTATAAGAATTCGTGCCAGGTAGGCTGGGATGGCCGTCTGGGCATTTGACAGGCGAGACGAACGTCTGGCCAAACAAGACGACCGTCTCGGGTCTCTTGTCAGATTTTCCTATTTTTCTATAAGAAATCCCTCCTATCTTTACATGGAGCCTAGTGAACATGCCTAGGGGCCTAAAGAAGCTTTGTCCATCTTTGAACAGAGGATTTTTCTGGTCTTTATTGTAAGGCCAGGCAAGATTTGAGGTCTACATCTCCAAGTCTGGACTTGTCCTCCTTCTAATTGCATATACCAGTGCAGATCTTATTCAACTAGGGATGGCAAAACGGGCTAGGCCCGGCGGGCTGGCCCGCCAGCCCGCCATAATATGGTAGGGCGGGTTGGTCTTTTCAGCCCACCAGCCCGCTTTGGCCCGCCTCGCCAAGCCCGCCAACTCGCGGGACTGGGCGGGCCAGCCCGCGCCCGCCTAATTAATAAAAAAATAATTTTTTATTGTAATAAAATTAATTATAAAGATAATATATAAAGTTAAAAATTTTAAAAAGAGAATTAAAAAAGTTTCATTCTCACGTAAAATATTCTCCTTCTTGAAATATAACCTTCTCTCCTGTTCTCCTTATTTATCCTAAGTATTGATTATATTTATCCTTATTACTTGAATTAAAGGTATAAGAATTACTCAACCAAGAATAATATGAAGTTTTATCAAACAAAAAATATATAGGTATTTGAATTTTTCAATATAAAAAATATAAATTTTATAAGTTTAACGTTATTTATATATATATATATATATATATATATATTTGTTATTATTTATTATTATGTAAATTTTATTATTGTTCTAAATTATAATTTCTTAAAATAATGTATTGATTTATATTATTAAATTGAAATAATATATATATATATATATATATATTGAATTATTGACAAACAAATAATAATCTTATTATTAAATTTATTAAAAAAATTATTTTTTCTAAATTATGGCGGGCCAGCCCGCCAGCCACTAACCCGCCCCTTGGCGGGGCGGGCCAAGGTCTACAGCCCGTCATGACTATATCGGGCCAGCCCACCCCGCCCCGCTTTTGGCGGGCCAAAGGCGGGGCGGGCCAAAACGGGGCGGGTTGGCCCGTTTTGCCATCCCTATAATCAACTAAGTTGTCCTAAAAGTAGTGTATCAGGCGTTTCTCGTTATCAGCATATGCGGCCATCTTACGACAATACATGGTAAGATGGTTCTTGGGACAAGTCGTTCTCGTGTACTTCGGAAAGTCCGGGATCTTGAACTTGGGAAGGAAGCAGATGTTCTTGACGAGGCACATATCAGCCACCTCTTTCACATCAAAGTGATGCCCCTCCATGGCCCTCAATCTCTCCTTTAGAGCTGAGATTTGTTGTTTGGAGAATTCGGGGGGCTGGATGAGCACTGCCCTTGCTTCAGATTGTACTGGAGCCTTCTGCTTGTAGAAGAACTCCTCCTCTTCTTCTTCCTCATGATGAGAGGCACGATCACCATGTGTTTCTCCCTTATTGAGGTTCTGCTGGCGCATCAACTCCATCATCTGCGCCATTTGTTCTCTTAGGGAGTTGACTTCAGCGGTGAGTTTGCGATTCTGCTCCTCCAGCTGTTCCATTACTTTAGCTTTTTGCGCACGGGTTCAGACCACAGGAAGACCATCCACTTTCTAGGATGCCAAAATGAAATTTATTACTTAAAATGAATTATTGGTGTGGGATAGATATGCCTTAAGACAATGACTTTGGTATCATCCCTAAAGCTTACGCTTTGCGAGGTACCATATCCACTTTGGTATAATGGTTCCTTCCCTATCATCGATTGACAAGTGTAACGAAGGTCACCATATACCTTAGTACACTTGTCCCTTCCTTGTGCATGATTACAAATGTTCTCAGGGTCTCTTTCGCCTTTGTCTTAGGGATATCTAATGCCGCCTAGCATGAATGCATGAAAGGTTTTATTAGGATGATACGTATGCATTCTTTCCTTTATGCATTTATTTTCTCTCTTGGTTTTTCCACTCATGAAATGATGCGGATATGAATGATTTGACTTTGTCGAAAATCGTATTATTATTTTTAAATGAATACTTTGACTTTATTAAAATGAGTTTTATTATATTTTGCTTTATATTTGTTTTATTACTGCTTTATTTCTTCTGTAGGTCAACGTGACTACTTAGCTTACAAAGAACCTGAAACCAGGCTGGCTAAAATGAAGACTGTTCGAGATAAAGGTGGCTTATTATAAAAGAATGGTTTTAGAATCCCTTATCTCTTCTGTCGGTCTACGTGGCTACTTAGCTTACAAAGAACCTGAAACCAGGCTAGCTAAAAAGTAGGCTATCCGAGATAAGGGTGTTTATTATGAAAAGGTTTTTGAATTTTTTTATTTTTATTCTTGTTGTATGATTAAGCTATGCAAGAAACAAATGTAACAAACAAATGCACAATCAATTCACTCATCCGCGAACAGAGTTTTATCACGAGATAGGGCTATCCTGCAGAAAAGTGCATCGACAAAGGTAGGTTCTAATTGTTCTCACCAAGGCCAAACCCCCAAGGTGCCCCCATTATAGGGTCCCCTCTATCTCCCAGTCTTCGAACCATGCACGGATCTCCGTGTCGACGTTCTTAGACCAAAAGAAAAGGGTTATTATAACCTTGAGTAGTGTTTTCTGACAACGACTTGCTGGCACTAAGGTCATTACCACGACCGGGCGTACTTGCCACCCACTCCCTATGTGTATTCTCTCTTGCCCTCGGGTATAGAGGGACTGTTGTTTGCAAGGGTTTGTGTACAATTGTTTATTTCAAGCAATTGCATAAAATAAACATACAACAATTATTAAAGCCAAATAATAAAGCATGTTATAAAGCAAGGAAGGGTAAAAGCATAATTTCAAGTTTTCATTTATTAAACTAGTCCATCACTAAATGGGATCAACTCTCGAGCTTGTTGAATGTAGACCGCAAATCTTGCCCGACCTCTCAATAAAGATCAGAAGACTTCCGCTCTGAAGGTGGGTAAAGCTTCGACGAGCATTTAACAGCATCAACCGGCTCCGTCTGAAGAAAGGAGAGCTTTTATGAAGTAATAAAAAGTGAAAATTGGAGAAAACACTCGAGACAGCCGTCCCAAAATTGAGACAGTCGTCCCAAGTGACTGAGATGCGCGTTCCAAGGGCCAGACGTGCGTATCAGCCAATTTTTCCCCTTGAGACGGTCGTCCCAAGTGCCAGACGAATATCCCAAGCAGCTGAGATGGCTGTCCCACCTTTCTGAGGCTGAGACGGCCATCCCGAAGTCTTGGCAGCGAAAAACTATAAATAGGGGGCCCATTTGTAGCTTTTGGACACACTTCTACACACCTCACACCTCTCTAGTCTTCTACTTCTCGAATGATCTTTCCGATTGCCTATAAGGTAACAATCGGTTAAGGAAATCTCTTTTGAGATATCCAACATTCGATAGTCTAAAATTATTTTCTTGTATTCGGGAGAGGAGAGTCCTTGTAGTGCGGGAGGATAGCCGAAAAGCATCCTCAGAGTTGAAGATTTTCAATAAAAGCTTGCTTCGGAGGTTCTTTTCATTACTCTTCTCCTTATTGCTTTATTTATTGCCTCCCTCTGTGCAGTAGAAAATAGGATCATGTAGATAGCCATTTCTAATATTGTGTAATAAAATAGGGTAATAGTGTAATTTCTCTTAATCTTTATTTTAATGAATTAATCTGTCATAGGGAACCCGAAAGGGGCGTTGTGGGGGTGTTAATACCTTCCCCACACGTAACTAACTCTCTTATCTAACTCTGGTTATAATGGTCATGTTTGGTTTTTCTTAAAATCAACGCCTTTTTATCATTTTTCAATGTTTATGGTAAAAACATTGGTGTCGACTCTATAGAACCCTTTTTACGAAAACCTTGCTTTTATTATAGGTTAGTTCAGTTGATGAGCACCTTGGAAGCAATGATCATATTTGTTACAAAAACGTGAGTCTAACCATCATATCGCAACCACTCGCATAAACGTTTGAGATGTCCCGAGACGTCGGAACGGACGACGACGACATATTGCGACTCCACTAGGGAAGCTAGAGAGTTGATCCCATTTAGTGGCGGATAAATTCAAACAAAGTAAAGATTTGAAATTATTCCTTTACCCTTCTTTGTATGTTTTATTGTATGGCTTTGATAACTGTTGTATGATTACTTTACACAACTATTTGAAATACAAATTGTATATAAAAATCCTTGCACACAACAGTCCCTCTATACCCGGGGGCAAGAGTGATTACCTATAGGGAGTGGGTGGCAGATACGACCGACTTGTTGGAACACGGGGCTACATCCGTTGTCGGAAAACCACCAACTCAAGGTGATAACTCTCTTCTTTTGGTCCAAGGATGTTGACACGGAGTTCCGTGCATGGTTCGAAGACTGAGAGATTGAGAGGTCCCTATAATGGGGGCACCTTGGGAACCTTTGGCCTTGGTGAGAACAGTATAGAACCATCTTAACCAAGTACTTTTCTGCAGGAAAACCCTACCTCGTGATTAAATGATGTCACTCTGTTCGCGGATGAGTGAATTGTGTGTGCATTTGTTTGTTGCATTTGTTTGATGCATTTGCATAAGATAATCATACAAAAATTAAAATGAAAGCAAATAAAATTGAAAAAAAAACTGTAAAAATAATAAGAACAAACCAACTTTATCTCGGACATTATTCATTTAAGCTAGCCTAGTTTCAGGTTCTTTGTAAGCTAAGTAGCCATGTTGACCAACAGAAGAGATACAGAGGTATAAAAAATATATAAAAACAATTTAAAGCAATAAAAATACCTCTTACAATAAAAAGATTTTTGACAAGGTCGTGTCATTCATACCACATCATTCAATAAGTGGTAAAATTATAAGAGAAAATAAATGCATTAAGGAAAGTATGCATCATCATAAAATCTCTCATACATAAGCATATTCACACTAGGGGGCATTAGATATCCTTAGACAAAAGCAAAAGAGACCCAAGTGCATTTATAACCTTCCTAGAAGAGATAAGTGCGCTAAGGTATGATGGTAACCTTTGATAAAGGGAACCATCACACTAAGGTGGGTATGGTACTCCTTAAAGCATAAGCTTTTAAGAAGATACCAAAGCTATTATCTAAGATATATCTATCCCACATTAATCATTCATAATAAAAAGCTATAATAAAAATATTTAAATCATTTAGAAATGAAAGTGATGAAGATCTTATTGAATTACTTTAGCAAAGATCTTGTTGATTTGATGAAGTCAAAAATGAAGTCAAAGGCTACTATGTTGTAGTCAAAGGTCACTTAGATAAAAGGGTAGAGTGATTAGTGAGTCTGCATCTTTATTTAGGTATAATCATTTTTATCTCTCTACTGCATGAGGTTTTCTTCATTTAAAAGATTTTGCAAATGCCTCTAAAACGTGTTTAAACGGTTAAAAACAAAGTATTTTGTTATAAGGTTTTTAAGTAACTATTTTAACTAATAGTATATGAGCTTTATCAACTAAAATGTTCTTAACACTTTTGTAATAGGTTTTTAACTGATATGTTTTCAAAATAATTGATTGTTTTCATTAGAAGGATTTTTGAAAACCTTCTGCCAGTATTTTAACTGATATAGAATTGATATAATCGATTAAAATGACTTAGAATATTTTGAATAGTGCTCTGGCAGAATTTTAATCGATACAAACTCGAAATAATCGATTCAAATAACTTGAAGTGTTTTGAAAGTTGTTCTGTTAGTATTTTAATCGATACAAATGCGAAATAATCGATTCAAACAACTAAGAGGTTTTTCCAGAATGTTTTAATCGATTAAAACAAGTATGTTATCAGTTAAAATAACTTAGAAAGTTTTATGAAATCTTTTGGCAGAATACTAATCGATTAAAATGCGTTTTAATCGATTAAAATAACTAAGTGAACTTTTTCCAAAGTGTTTTAATCAATTAAAACAGATTGTTATTAGTTAAAATCACTTAGAAAATTTTATGAAAATGTTTAGCAGTATTTTAATCGATTGAAAGACGAAACAATCGGTTAAAACAATTTGAAAGATTTGTTACAAAGAGTTTTAATTGATATAAACGTTGTCGTATCGGTTAAAACAAATCTGAAAAATAATCAAGAACATTTTAATAGATTAAAAGAAGTTTTAACAGATTAAAACATGACTTTTAATAGATTAAAATATTATTTTAATAGATTAAATAAACCAGCCGTTTGGAAAATCTTCTATATAAACAGAGTTGCTTGAACATTTTAAAACACATCTTTTGGCAATCAATCAAGCAATCATAAGTGCTACTTTCAAGAGAGAATCGTGCTAGTTTTGTGACGTTCTTAGAAGTTATTTCTTGAGGCAATATTTGCATTCTTTTGGAGAAGAAACTCATTCTGCAGAGCTGCATAAACCTGGTTTGGGTGTTCTAGTTTCTTCTCTTTGTTTCTTTACTTTTCTTTACTGTATTGTGGGTGCCTGGAATTGTGGGCACTAGTTTCTGTGGCTGGAAATTGGCTGCAGGGTTGGTCAAGAACTGGAAATTGGTTCTTGGTGAAGGTTTAGGTGCAAGGACTGGAATTTTGGTTCTTGTGATAGATTGAGTGTGGGATTGAAGTTGTAATATGTAAAACGTTCAATCTAGTGGAACCCAGCTTGAATTTGGCTGGAAACTGGACGTAGCCCTGGGATTGGGTGAACGAGTATAAATCTTGGTTGTATCTTTCTAAACCTTTCTCTCTTTAATTCTGTCACTGCCTTTACTTTGATTGTTTGCTGTGTTTGATTCAAGAATTAATCAGAATTCTTAATCTTTGAAATAGATAATCTGTAATTTGCGAAAATCTTTCAAAGATCAATTTACCCCCCCTCTTGATCTCAGCCTACATTTCTAACAATTGGTATCAAGAGCAAGGGTCTTGAAAAATACTCAAGGCTTTCGGTCCAAATCTTTAATGGCTGAAAACAAATTACCTTTTTCTGAGGGAGCTTCTATTAATAGACCTCCACTGTTTTGTGGTACAGATTATCCATTTTGGAAGATTAGGATGAAGATATTTATTAAATCTATTGATAGGAATGTTTGAGATGTAATTGCTAATGGTCCATTAATTACAGAAAAAGAATGGTCTAGTTTAAATGATGAAGAAAAGAAAAAAGTTCAAAGTGATTGTACTGCTAAAAATATAATTACTTCTGCACTAAATATGGATGATTTTTTCAGTGTCTCCCAATGCAAATCTGCCAAGGAAATGTGGGAAGTTCTTGAGGTTACTCATGAGGGAACAACTGATGTAAAGAGAGCCAGAATGCATACTCTCATAAGAGAATATGAGTTGTTTAAAATGCAAACTGGAGAAAGTATTGCAGATGTATAGAAGCGCTTCACTCATATCATCAATCATCTAATGGGCTTAGGTAAAACTTTTGATAAAGAGGAATTAAATATTAAAGTTTTGAAATGTCTTGACAGGTCATGGCAGCCTAAGGTCACAACAATCTCAGAATCAAAAGACTTATCCGTCATGACAACAACCTCCTTATTTGGCAAACTCAGAGAGCATGAAATGGAAATTAACAGATTCAATGAGCAAGAAGTCTCTGAGAAAAAAGGTAGAAGCATAGCACTCAAAGTTGAAGAAAGAAATCAAGAATCAGAGGAGGAAAGTGAAAATCTTGGACTGCTTGTCAGAAAGTTCAACAAGTTTCTCAAGAAAAAGATTCAAGATAAAGAAAAACACAAAAGGTATGAAAAGAAATCTAATTCTTTTAACTATAAATGCTATGGCTGTGGTAAGCAGGGTCATGTAAGAATGGAGTGCCCAGAAAAGAACAAATACAATGATAAGAAAGAAGAAAAAAAACAAAAGAAAAGCATATGTAGCATGGGATGACAATGATACTTCATCAACGAGAAAATTCGATAATGAAGAAGCTAACTTGTGCCTAACGGCTAATCGAATTATCAAACCAACGAGTGTAAGTTCTAACTCTTCTTATAATTTGGTGAATTACAATTCATTACAAGAGGAATTTAATGAAATGCATGAAGAAACCAAGAAACTTCAAAAAGAAAATGATAGGCTAAAAGGCATGAATAATTGGTTAGTAAATAAAGTTTATTCTCTTGAAAAGAAAATTCTTGAAGATGAAACTGATCTTGATTTCTTAAAATTAATCCATGATAATTCTGATTGTGTATGTAATAAACCATGTAATAATTGTCCAGAATTACAAAAGAAGATTGATTTCTTATCACAAACTGTTTCAAAATTTACACAAGGTCAAGCTAATATTGATGTTCTTCTTGGGTCACAAAAACTTATTTTTGACAAATCTGGCATTGGATTTACATATAGCAAGAAATTCAGAAAAACAGATATAAACAGAAAATCATACTCATCATCTGTTATTAAATGTTTTTACTGTATGAAAAAAGGTCATTCTGTGAAATTTTGTAGAATAAAGAAGTATGCTATTCCTAGAGGTAGAATGAAGTGGATTCCAAAAAATTCATTTCAAATAACCTGATTGGACCCAGTGATTATAAAAGGGTACCAAAAATATGCTAAATCTGTTTTGCAGGAACAAAATTTGGAAGTCCCTTGGTATCAAATCAGCAAATTCTATTTCTGGATTCATGGACTGTGTATTTTAATTGATATAAAACTATTTTAATCGATTAAAATCACTTATAGAGAATACTAGAAAAGCAATCCGTACAGTTTTAATCGATTGAAATACGAATCAATCGATTAAAATGTTCTCAGGAATTTAGTTTAGCTGTTTTAATCAATTAAAAAGGATTTATATCAGTTAAAACCACTAAGAGGTCAAATTTAATCGATTTTTCTTCGTTTTAATCGATTAAAATTCTGTTATCCTTTTATTAAATTCTTCCAGTACATAAATAATCGATTCTTTTATGTATTAATCGATTATTTCACTGTTGCATTTTCAAACCTAATATTAAAGATCAAATTAATAGGTTAATTTGTTGATTAATCGATTAATTTGTTCCTGAAAATTATTTTTACAACAGCCAATTGAAAATTGGTCAGCAAATCAAAGTCAAAATTCCAATTTTTTGTGTTAATACAAATCTGCATAATACATTTAATATATTCTTTGACCAAGTCAAATACCTTTTCAAGAACACTTTAGTTGATGTACCCACTGTCTAGAAACCTGCGCTTCTACTTTCAGTCAAGGGAACATGTGCAATTAAATCTGTTTCTTTGCAGGTTCTGTCAAATTGGACTACAATTCACAAAATTTGAAATCTGTAACTCTTCATCTTGCACACTTGAAGTCCATCATTCTCATTCTTCATTTTCTGGTTCAAATTCCTTCTCTCTTCTCTCTTGTACTCACGTATCAAAACTCCTCTCTAAACTGCACAACAAGATGCTTAGGAGATTAAAATCAAGAAAGAAACATAAAGGGGAATCTTCCTCTGCTGCTAATCCTGGTGGTCATTTGGAAGCATGGTTTGATGGTAATATTGGAAGAATGAACACCTTCATTGCTGAGTTCAGTCAGAAGCAGATTGTTATTCCAAAGTTTATCAAATTCAAGTGGCTTGATGAAGAAGGATTTACTGCTCTGAGAAGAAAGCTGAAAAGTCAAAAACTAAGAACCTTCATGGAGTTTACTGGGAATATTTATCCTGATTTGGTTCGGGTCTTTTATTCCAATTTAACGGTGAATGGTTCAACAATCAGATCTCAGGTGAAAGGAGTTAATATGGAAATTACTCCTTCTGTTTGGGAACAAGTTACTGGTCTCAGGGATAGTGGTGTCAAAGTATCCAGAGGAAACATCTCTGAAATACCTGACTTAAACAAAATTCAATTTTTCAGGTCTTGTCTTAAAAATCCAAATGATTCGGTAAGAATTTTAAATGCTGGAAAACTATCACTTGAACATAGGCTGTTAGCTTTTATTGTGGCATGGATGCTTACTCCAAGAGGAAGTAATTATGCTATACTTAATGAGAGAGATCTTGCTCTCATGTACTGCATCTCTAATAATATTCGGTAAATTGGGTTTATGTGATTAAAGATCACATGTTGAAGGCAAAAAGGTTAGCGGATTACAAACTACCGTATACCATGTTGATTAACAATTTCTTTAGATATTTTGAAGTTGATCTTACAGGAGAAAGTGTGGAGACTCCTAAAGCTTCAAATGAAATTGATGACTCCACTTTGAGAAAAATGGGGTATATCAAAATTGATGATGAATGGATTTCAAAAATTGATGCTGGAATGTCTGAAGATGAGGATGATGATGAAGAAGAAGCGGAACAAATTCCTTCTCCTCCAGTTGCTGAAGTTCCCGAGTCCACTGGTGGGGAGGCATCATATGAGAACATGGAGATAATTCCCTACATGGAACAACCTGACCATGGGACTCCTCTGTCTCAATTTGAAAGGTCTATGCTTTCTCAAATGGCCACAATGCAGGGAAACCAAAGGAAGCATATGCAAATGACCTATCAATACTTCCAGCAGACCAATAATCAGTTCACAAACTTGGAAACCAGATCGCTGATATCTACACCAAACTGGAAGATATGCAGCTCAATCAAGGGAATTGGGATGATTGAGTTTTTTTTTTACAAAAAGGGTCCCTTCCTATCATAATCTCTTTCCTTTCCTTATGTCATATTTCTTTTACTACTAATTTTCATTTTTGGACTGTAATATTAACTTGTTTTAAACCAGGAAAAATATTTTAACTTTGCTCAATATGATGTAGGTTTTAATTTGAATTAAGAGAGCCTAGATAAAATCAAACTTACTTTTATGATAATTTTAGCTGATACAAAACAAATTCAATCGATTAAATCAATTAAAAGAAACACTTACATAGGAAATTCGCATCAAAATAATTGATTAATTTGCGTATTAATCGATTAAAATCTGTATGTCATGTATTTGTATCAACTAAAACTAGTTTACATCAGTTAAATCAACTAGATAAGATACTATTCTGATTTTGATGGATCTATTGGTTAAAACTTAATCAATCTAGTTGATATTATCTTAATACATTTTCCTAATAATCGATTTTACAAAATCTGAATTGCATTAGGCATTTTAGATGCATCAAACATTACTTAATTTTCAAAACTGTTTGTTTTAATCGATAAAAACAAGCTTTAAATCGATTAAAAGCACTTATACAACATTTTTCTTACTGTTTTAATATATTAAATGTTGATTTAATCGATTAAATGAACTTAAGTATCTAGATTTCTAATTTCATCATTGTTTTAATCGATTAAAACAACATTTTAATCTATTAAAACCAGTAACAGGATCATTTTAATCGATTTTGTCCTGTTTTTAATCGATTATTACTCTGGAAAGAAAAATTAAAGGCTTTAGTTAATGGTTGTTCTTGTAACATGCTACTAAAGCATGGTTCTCTTATCTTTACACGTGTTAATTGTATTCATTACAAACGTGTTAATGAAGATAAGTTTGAATCAACTTTGATTGGTCTTTATATGAGTAATGTATCTTGTTCAAATTTTTTACTGTTTTCAAAAACTAAATTTTGATACATACCATGCATAGTATTTGTTTTGTTCCTCTGTTCCCTATTTTTTGATGAAGTCAAAAGGGGGAGAAATAATTTCTTTGCTTTTAATATTGATTTTCCTTATTTAGGGGGAGTAGTAATATAGGGGGAGAAATGGGAAAATGATTAATTTTTGAATACTCACTAATCTATATATTCAAGTGACTTCTTCTGCAGAGATATTATTCAAAGAGGTGTTTGTCTTCATCAAATAGGGGGAGACTGAAAGTGAGGAAGATCTTATTGAATTACTTTAGCAAAGATCTTGTTGATTTGATGAAGTCAAAAATGAAGTCAAAGGCTACTATGTTGCAGTCAAAGGTCACTTAGATAAAAGGGTAGAGTGATTAGTGAGTCTGCACTTTATTTAGGTATAATCATTTTTATCTCTTTGCTACATGATGTTTTCTTCATTTAAAAGATTTTACAAATGCCTCTAAAACGTGTTTAAACGGTTAAAAATAAAGTATTTTGTTAAAAGGTTTTTAAGTAACTATTTTAACTAATAGTATATGAGCTTTATCAACTAAAATGTTCTTAACACTTTTGTAACAAGTTTTTAACCGATTGATTTCATTAGAAGGATTTTTTGAAAACCTTAACGTCCGGTATTTTAATTGATATAGAATTGATATAGTCGATTAAAATGACTTAGAATATTTTGAATAGTGCTGCGAGAATTTTAATCGATACACACTTTCGAAATAGTCGATTAAAATAACTTGGAAGATGTTTTGAAAGTTGTTGATCGATGCTTTAGTCGATACAAATCTGCGAAATAATGCGATTAAAAAACAACTAAGAAGGTTTTTCCATAATGTTTTAATCGATTAAAACAAGTATGTTATCAGTTAAAATAACTTAGAAAGTTTTGTGAAATCTTTTTGGCCAGAATACTAATCGATTAAAATGTGTTTCAGTCGATTAAAATAGCTAAGTGAACTTTTTCCAAAGTGTTTTAATCGATTAAAGCGAGTTATCAGGTTAAAATCACTTAGAAAATTTTATGAGAATGTTTAACCGGTATTTTTAATCGATTGAAGATGAAGCGAAGCAATCGATTAAAGCAAATTTGAAAGATTTTTACTAGAGTTTTTAATTGATATAAATGTTAGTACGTGCTCGGTTAAAAACGAGATCTGAAAAATAATCAGAGACATTTTAACGGATTAAAAGAAGTTTTAACTTGATTAAAACAATGCTTTTAATAGATTAAAAGATTATTTTAGCTTGATTAAATAAACCCGGCCGTTTGGAAAATCTTCTATATAAGCGAGTTGCTGAACATTTTAAAACACATCTTTTGTGCAATCAATCGAGCAATCATAAGTGCTACTTTCAAGAGAGAATCGCGCTAGTTTTTGTGAAGTTCTTAGAAGTTATTTCTTGAGGCAATATTTGCATTCTTTTTTTGGAGAAGGAAAACTCGTGCGAATTTGCATAAACCTGGTTTGGGTCTAGTTCTGGTTTCTTCTCTTTGTTTCTTTATTTTTGTTTTACTATATTGTGGGTGCTCGGGAATTGTGGGCACTGGTTTCGTGGCTGGAAATTGGCTGCAGGGTTGGTCAAGAACTGAAAATTGGTTCTTGGTGACGGTTTAGGTGCAAGGACTGGAATTTTGGTTCTTGTGATAGATTGAGTGTGGGATTGAAATTGTAATCTGTAAAACGTTCAATCTAGTGGAAACCAGCTTGAATTTGGCTGGAAACTGGACGTAGCCCTGGGATTGGGTGAACGAGTATAAATCTTGGTTGTATCTTTCTAAACCTTTCTCTCTTTAATTCTATCACTGCCTTTACTTTGATTGTTTGCTGTGTTTGATTCAAGAATTAATCAGAATTCTTAATCTTTGAAATAGATAATCTGTAATTTGCGAAAATCTTTCAAAGATCAATTCACCCCCCCTCTTGATCTCAGCCTACATTTTTAACAAGAAAGTGGCTGGTCTTCTACCCGTCCTCACCCGCGCTCAAAAGGCTAAGAAGATGGAACAACTTAAAGAGAAAAATCACAAACTTACCACCAAGCTTAACTCGCTGAAGGAGCAAATGGCTCAAATGATGGAGATGATGCGTTAACAAAGTCTTCACAAAGAGGGTTCTCAAAGTGAACATGCCTCCCACCATGAGGAAGAAGAGGAACCCATTTTTGAACATGAATAGGGAGCTCATGTCCAATCTGACAGGAGGACAGTGCATATCAGTACTCCTAAGATTTCCAAACAACAGATTATTGCTCTCGAAGAGAGGTTAAGGGCCATAGAGGGTCATAATTTTGATATCAAAGAGGTGGCTGACATGTGCCTTGTTAAAAATATTCAATTCCCCCATAAATTCAAGATTCCAGATTTCCCAAAGTACACGGGAATGACTTCGTCCTAAAAGCCATGTTACAATGTACTGTCATAAGATGGCTATGTATGCTGATAATGAGAAGCTCCTTATCCATTGCTTTCAGGAGAGCTTGGCTGATACAACTCTAAACTGGTATATGCAATTAGAAGGAGGACAAGTCCAGACTTGGAGACAATGGTTGGTGCTTTCCTCCATCGTTATAAATATAATATCAACTTGACCCCATATAGGTCAGATTTACAATTACTGAGTAAGAAAAATGACGAGTCCTTTAAGGCATATGGCCAGCGGTGGAGGGAATTGGCAACCCAAGTAGAGCCCCCTCTGTCAGATAAGGAAACCACATCCATGTTTACCAATTCCTTGGATGGTCCCTATTACGACAAAATGATAGGGAACACGTTGAGACTCTTTGCAGATGTGGTAACTATAGGAGTAAGAGTGGAGCAAGGACTAAAAAGTGGAAGGATTGCGCAACCTTCTTCTTCCACGACAACATTTAAAAAGTCCTTCAGCAAGAAGAAGGAGGGAGTCGTAAATGCTATCAATTTTGCCACTCCTTCTTGAAGCACTTATTGGATTTGATGAAGACATATAAAGTTTATAAAGTTTATTTTGTGGGTGTGTAGGTAGATAGGTTATAGGTTTAGAATTTAATCTCTTGATAGTTTTAGTAGATCTTGTGATAAGCGCCTATAAATGTTGTATTTCATAGAACTTATCTTATTGCATGAAAAACCAATCTTTAACCAATTGAAAACCTTCTGTCAGTGTTTTAACTGATAAAGCTTCGATATAACCGATTAAAATCACTTAAAATGTTAAGAGAAGTGTTTTTGCAGTATTTTAATCGATACAACTTGGTTTTAATCGATTAAATCCACTTAACATTCAGGATGATCGATCAGAATGCAATTATGACCAATCAGAATCAGATATAATCGATCAGAATTGAGTTATGACCGATCAGAATCAGATATGATCGATCAGAATTGAGTTATGACCGATCAGAGCTTTTTCAATCGATTAAAACACGCTTCAATCGATTAAAACAACTTAGAAAATTTCTACACAGCGTTTTAATCGATTAAAACTTATTTTTATCAGTTAAAATCACTTTGAAAATTTTACAATAAAGTTTTACAGTATATTAATCGATTGAAACATGAAACAATCGATTAAATCAAATTAGAAGATTTTTTGTAAAGAGTTTTAATTGATACAAACGTTGTCGTATCAGTTAAAACAAATCTGTTAAATAATCAAGAACGCTTTAATGGATTAAAAGAAGTTTTAACAGATTAAAACT
This sequence comes from Sphenostylis stenocarpa, assembly GCA_963425845.1. Taxonomy (NCBI): domain Eukaryota; kingdom Viridiplantae; phylum Streptophyta; class Magnoliopsida; order Fabales; family Fabaceae; genus Sphenostylis; species Sphenostylis stenocarpa. The sequence goes on from OY731408.1 coordinate 8,446,568, forward strand.
ACACTTTTAACAGATTAAAACTACACTTTTAACAGATTAAAAGATTTTTTAACAGATTGATTAAACCAGTAGTTTTGAAAATCTTCTATAAAAACAGTTTGGCTTGAACATTTTAAACACAACAATTGAACATCAATCTTTAGCAATCAAGCAAACAAACTTTAGCACTCTTTCAAGAAAGATTCGCGCCAGTTTTTGTGAAGTTCTTTGAAATTATTTCTTGAGGAAAATTGCTTTCTTTTGAAGAAGAAACACACTGTAGAATTGCATAAAACTGGTTTGAGCATTCTAGTTTCTTCTTTTCATTTCTTTACATTCTTTTTGTATTGTTTGGTGCCTGGAATTGTGGGTGCTGGTTTCTCTCGTAGCTGGAATTTGGTTGTAGAGGTTGTCAAGAACTGGAATTTGGTTCTTGGTGAAAGGTTAGGTGCGAGAACTGGAATTGTGGTTCTTGTGGTAGATTAAGTGTAAGATTGTAATCTGTAAAACATTTGATCTAGTGGAACCCAGATGAAATTTGATCGGAGACTGGACGTAGCCCTGGTATTGGGTGAACCAGTATAAACACCGGTGATATCTTTCTAAATCTTTCTCCTCTTTTAATTCTGTTGCTGCGTTTATTTTTGATTGCTTGCTTAGTAATTCAAGAACATATCTGAAATCTTATTTTTACAAATAGATAATCTGTTATTTGCAAAAATCTTTTAAAGATCAATTCACCCCCCCTCTTGATCTAAAACTACTTTTCTAACAGATGTATTGTATCCACCATAGAATTAGAGTAAACTGGGTATTTGTCATCAAGGACCATATGATAAAAGCAAAAAGGCTAAGTGATTTTAGGTATCCCTATGCAATCTTAATTTCTAAATTTCTAACTCATTTTGGTGTTGACTTAGAAGGAGAATTGGCTGAAATCGTGCGCGCCCACAAATGAGATTAACAACTCCATCCTTCATAAAATGGGATTCATTAAGATTGATGGTGATTGGATTTCAAAAGAAGAAGTTGGGAGAGAAGAAGGAGAAGAAGAAGAAGAAGAGGAAGATGATGAGAATACTGGTGCTCCAAGTGCTGTTGAAGCAAGACAAACAGACCCTATGGAAGATGACATGGCTCAGCAGTCTCCTTTAGAAATGATTCCTTATGTGGCACAACCTGACCGTGGCACGCCTCTTTCACAGTTCGAACAGAATATGCTGCATCAAATGACTGAAATGGAAACAAATCAAAGGAGGCACATGGAGATGACATATGCTCTACAAGCTCGCCAGCATCGGCTTTATGAAGACTCCATTACCAGATTTCAGCACATTGATAATCAACTAGAAGATATCTTCAACAGAATTGGAGACCTCCAATTCAATCAGGGTCCCTGGGATGGTGATGAGTGAAATTTCTTATGCTTTCTTTCACTTGTGTTTTTTTTTTTGTGTTAATTTTGGGTACCTACATGGTACTTATGGCTTGTAATTGAACACTTTTTGATGAAGTCAAATAGGGGGAGAAGTATTCGCTTATACTGACACTACACACACATCACAAAATCATATGTCTCTGTTGACACTACACACACATCACAAAATCATATGTCACTGTTCTGTTATTGTTTATGCAGGTGCAGTGGTTATTTGTCTCCATCAAATAGGGGGATATTGAAGCACTTGTTGGATTTGATGAAGACATATAGAGTTTATAAAGTTTATTTTGTGGGTGTGTAGGTAGATAGGTTATAGGTTTAGAATTTAATATCTTGATAGTTTCAGTAGATCTTGTGATAAGCGCCTATAAATGTTGTATTTCATAGAACTTATCTTATTGCATGAAAAACCAATATTTAAGCATTGAAAGAACAAACTGAGTTTTTCAATCTGTTAAAAAGCAGTTTCAATCTGTTAAAATCACTTAAAATAGGAAATGTATATATACGACCAAAATTTTAATTGATTGAATCACAGAATCAACAGAGTTAAAATGTTCTTGATGGTTTTTCCATATTAAGGGTTTCGCAGTATTAATCTGTTGAATTGAAAAATCAATAGATTAAAATGTTCTAGTCATTTTTCATTTCAAAAGTATCTCAGAATTTTAATCTGTTGAAATCAAGTTCAATATGTTGAAACAAAGAGATGTCATTTTTCATTTTAAAGTATCTCAAAATTTCAATCTGTTGAAATAAATTTTAATCGGTTGAAACAGAGAGATATCATTTTTCATTTTAAGGTATCTCGAAATTTCAATATGTTGAAATATATTTTAATCTGTTGAAACGAGAGAGCTACCATTTTTCTTCTAAGCTGTTTCAATCCATTGAAAGCTCGAATTAACCAATTGAATGAGTTTTAAATGAAATCAATCGATTGAAACATCATTTTAAATCGATTGAATCTATCGATCCCTCTCTTTTACTCTATAAATACAGTTTTGATTTCTCTTTCAAATACACAATTTGGAAAACGATTGAAAGCAATCTTGGAGCTCTCATATTCGTGTTTTTATCCGAGCATTCATAAACATTTCATATCATAAGGCGTTTTGATCAAGATTGTTGAAAGATCTTCAAGAGAGAAAGTTCGAGTTAGAAATATTGCTTCGGACTTCTATATTGTAAAAGTTGCAGTCCGGGTTTATTCTTTTCATATACTTGTACGAATTCTAATTGTGTAGATTGGGTTTGAATCTGCACTTGGTTACGATGACTTGGGTTTGGTTCTTTGGGTGGTATTTCAAGAGTCTATCTTGTGGTGTTGTAAGGTAGTTCTTGGGGTAGATTGGTGTATATCTACTTGGTTTGTATTTTCACTTAATATTAGTGGAACTTGGCAGATTTGTCAAGAACTAGATGTAGCTCTTGGGAAGAGTGAACCGAGTATAAACTCTTGTGTTGTATTTACGCTTTTATCTCTTTTCATTTACTGGTTTATATTCTTGCTTTGTTTAAAACCAAATCTGCCTAATAAAAGATTGGATAAAGATTAATCATTCATCCACAAAGAAAGAGTATTTTTCGAAAAAGATTTCTAAAGTTCAATTCACCCCCTTCTTGAACTCAACCATTAATTCTTACACTTCTTCCTCTTTGCGAGCAAACTAAATCATGCGGACAAGAGAGGAAATTCACTCTCATCCCAACCTCTTATGGAAGTCTGTTATTAAAACTGCTAGACGCCAAGCTCCTGGCACGTGTCCCTCCAAAGAAGATGGATCCACCATATCTGAAATGGTACAAGCCTAATGAGAACTGTGATTATCATTCGAATGCTCCGGGACACTCCGCGGATAATTGCTTAGCCTTAAAACATAAGGTCCAAGATTTAGTGGATGCAGGATAGATCACCTTCGACGCCTCTACTCCAAAGGTGGATGACAAGCCTTTATCGAAACCAGAGTAAAGGGCGGGATAGAGAAGGCCAACTAACTAGGGCTCCTCGTTTTGAACATCTTTTGGTTTTAAAAAATATAATAATAATAAAAACTTTCGATGTATCTCTCATGATTTGTGCTCATGATCACAAGGGTTTTTTATTAAAATGGGCTTTGTAAATACTTTTCCTTTCATCAATACAATGAGCCATTTGTTATTATATTCGTATTCTTTCTCATTCTTTTCTCTCTCATATTTTCTCATATTTAATAAAAAATCTATACCAAAGCATAACCATACAGTCATGTCTATGATTGAAAACTATCTACGGGATCTGAAAGCCGAAGGTGAATGGGTTGAGTCAGACAGTGAGGAGGGGACCATTTCCCTAGACATGGGAAAAAAAAGCTCAATTGATACAACCTCATCAGGAAAAAACTGAGGCCATCAATTTAGGACAAGGAGATAATAAGAAAGAAGTAAATATTGATACCCAAATCGATAATAACGTCAGGGAAGGGTTGATACAATTATTAAGAGAATATGTGGACATGTTTGCATGGTCTTACCATGACATGCTTGGAATTTATGGGAGCATAGTGGAACACAGATTACCATTGAAAGAAGGATTTCAGCCAGTTAAGCAAAAGCTCAAAAGGGTAAAGCCCAAATGGTCCTTGAAAATTAAGGAGAAAGTAGAAAAACAGTTGGATGCCAATTTTCTAATCGTGTCCAAATACCCCGAATGGCTAGCAATCATTATTACAGTCATAAGGAAAAATTAGAGTGTGCGTAGATTATAGGGATTTGAATCATGCAAGTCCAAAAGACGATTTTCCCTTACCACATATTGATATGTTGGTAGATCATATCACTACGAACACTCTCTATTATTTCATGGATGGATACGCGAGGTAACACCAAATTAAGTTGGCTGTCGAAGGTAGAGAAAAAACCTCCTTCATTACACCATGGGGTACATTCTGTTATAGAGTAATGTCGTTTGGACTCAAGAACGCAGGAGCCATCTATCAAAGGGATATGGTAACATTATTTCACAACATGATCCACAAAGAGATTGAAGTTTATGTGGATGATATGATTTCCAAGTCCAAGAACAAGATGGACCATCTCCAATATTTGAGGAAGTTATTCAACCGACTTCGGAAATACCAGATTAAGCTAAATCCTGCTAAATGTACTTTCGGAGTACGATCGGGTAAACTCTTCGGGTTCATCATCAGTAAAAAGGGAATTGAGGTAGACCCTGATAAAACAAAGGAGATTTTGGAAATGCCCCCACCAAGAACATAAAAAGAAGTCAGAGGGTTTTTGGGCTAGATAAATTACATTACACTGTTCATTGCACAATTAACCGATAAGTGTACACCAATTTTCAAGCTGTTGCGTAAAAATCAACTGACAGTTTGGAACGATGAGTATCAGCAAGCTTTTGAAAAGATTAAGGTGTGTTTGACCAATCCCCCAGTGTTGGTACCACCCACTGAAGGAAAACCTCTGATCCTTTATCTTTTAGTATTCGACGAATCTATGGGATGTGTACTCGGTTAACAAGATGATACGGGAAAGAAAGAACAAGCCATATATTACCTCAATAAGAAATTCCTAGACTATGAGACCCGCTATACACCACTCGAAAAAACATGTTGTGCATTGGTATGGGCAACTCAGTGTCTTCGACAGTATATGGTTAGACACACGACCTGGTTGATTTCCAAAATGGATCCAATCAAATATCTGTTTGAAAAACCCGTTTTGACCGGAAGGATAGCTAGGTGGCAAGTACTCCTCTTAGAATTTGACATCGTTCATGTCACCCAAAAAGCTATCAAAGGTAGTCCTTTAGCATATTACCTGGCACATGGACCAACTGACGAATATCAATCCCTTCAAGACAACTTTTCAAATGAGCATATAATGCATATCCAACATGAAGAACCCGAAAATAATGTGTGGATTATGTTTTTCGATGGAGCCTCGAACCTACTTGGACACGGGATTGGAGCTATTTTAATATCTCCTGAAAAGATATATATCTCGGTAACAGCCAGGCTGAACTTTGATTGCACAAACAATATGGCTGAATATGAAGCCTGTGCTTTAGGTATCCAAGCAGCTCTAGATCATGGGGCAACTAAGCTCAAAATATTTGGTGACTCATCCCTTGTCATTTATCAACTCAAGGGTGAATGGGAAACCAGGAACTCCAAATTAATCCCTTATCCAGAGCACATTCGTAATATGATTTCGAGGATAGAAAGCGTCAGTTTCAAGTACATCCCTTGGGAAGATAACCAGATTGCAGATGCACTTGCTACATTGTCATCCATGTTTGCATTGGAACAAGAACATGAGATGCTCGTCATCCAAGTCAGAAGGCATGATAAACAAGCCTTTTGTATGACAGTAGATAGCGAAAAAGATAAATCCCCTTGGTATCATGAGATAAAGTGATACCTGACAAAGGGAGAATACCCTGAGGGAATTAATGATAATGACAAAAGGACCATTCGAAAAAGGGCTATAGGTTTTACGTTGATTGGAAAAACCCTTTATAAAAAGAATTTTGATTCCACTTTGTTGAGATGTATAGATCACGAAGAAGCCTAGATTCTAATTAAAGAAATTCATGAGGGAATTTTTGGGACTCATGTGCCAGGGCATGTCATGGCTAGGAAAATTCTCAGAGCAGGATATTTTTGGTCCACAATTGAAGGAGATTGCCATCAGTATGCTAGGAAATGTCACAAGTGTCAGGTTTATGCGAACAATGTTCACGTCCCACCGGTACCTCTCAATGTTATGGCTATACCTTGGCCATTCGCTATGTGGGGCATGGACGTTATTGGACCCACCGAACCTAGAGCATCCAATGGTCATCGTTTCATTTTGGTGGCCATTGATTATTTACTAAATGGGTAGAGGTCGCGTCTTACGCACATGTGACCAAAAAGGTGGTGAATACTTTCGTCAAGAGGAATATTATATGTCGATACGACATCCCACATCGTCTAATTACTGATAATGGAACCAACTTGAATAATAAGATGATGGAGGAACTATGCCTGGACTTCAAAATTCAACATCATAATTCCTCTCCTTATCGACCTAAGATGAATGGTACATGTAGACCTCAAAATAAAGAGCAGAAGACTTTCGTTCGAAAATGGGCAAGGCCTAGAAGGTCCCTAGGATAGATCAATAGGCCCCATATTAGAGTAGGAAGGTTTTTTGTACGGGAAAAATAAGAAATTCCACCTAGAAGGCCGAGACTGTCGTCTCGTTTGGCGAGACCGCAGTCTCGCCACTTGCCAATGGCGAGACCGCAGTCTCGTTTTGCGAGACAGCCTTCTCGTCAATCCCCAATGGCGAGATTGCTGTCTCATTTGGCAAGACGACCTTCTCACCATTTGCCAAGGGCGAGACCACCGTCCTATTTGGTGTGACGGCAGTCCCAACCTTGTCAGGCGAGATGGCGGTCCCGACCTGACAGGTGCGAATTCCTATAAAAAGGGGGGGGGGGCGATCTCATCCTTTTCACAACATTCTTCCACTTTCCCTTCCGCAACTTTCTCAAATTCTTCTCCTAGGATCCCTCCGAAGCATTTCCAGAGTTTCTTAGTACTCTTAGTGAGCGTTTTCTAATGTTGCGAGAAAGAGCGATCGACACTGTAGAGCGTGGAGGCTGCCAAAAAGCGCCTTTCTTTACCAAAAATACTAATACAAAAGTTTACTTCGAAGGTTCCTACACTTTCTATCCTCTTTTACCGCTTTTTTTATACATCTATCTGTGCATTAACTGTTAGGGTCATGTAGTCGATACTTTAAATTCCACAGATGAATAAATAAGGGTAAAAGCGTAATTTTAGAGTTTTTTATAAAATAAATGGTCCATCATAGGGAACCCGAAAGGGGCGTTGTAGGGAAACTAATACCTCCCCTATGCATAACTAACTCCCTTACCCAACTCTGGTTGTAATGGCCAAAGTTGGTTTTTTAAACCAACGCCTTCTTTTTCTTACTTTTCCAATATTTCTGGATAAAACATTGGTGGCGACTTCAGAACCCTTTTCGAAAACCTTACCTTTAGGTCCAGCCCGGTTATCGGACAACCTAAAGGCGTTGTAACATCACTTTAAAAAACGCAAGTCGAAGCAAAACCATTGCATCGCTCTGACCGCCTCTTTTAACAACGACGACAGTGCAGTAGAGGCAGCCAATAAGAACATAAAAAAGATCGTCCAAAAGATGGTCAAGACCTATAAGGATTGGCATGAAATGTTGCCTTTTGCCCTTCACGGTTATCGAATGTCTATAAGGACGTCCACAGGAGCTACTCCGTTCTCCCTTGTATATGGTATGGAGATTGTACTTCCAATAGAGGTTGAAATACCTTCCCCTGCGAATTATAATGGAAGCAAAATTAACAAAAGTCGAATGGGTTCAAAGCCGATATGACTAGCTAAATCTTATTGAAGAAAAATGGCTAAATATTATATGTCACAGACAAGCTTATCCAAAGAAGATCAAAAGGGCTTATGACAAAAAGGTCCACCCTCATACTTACTAAGAAGGGGATCTAGTGATAAAGAAATTGCTTCCAGCCCAGAAGGATAAAATTGGAAAATGGGCCGCGAACTACGAAGGATCCTTTGTAGTCAAACGAGCATTCTCGAGAGGGGCACTTATCCTCACCAACATGGATGGAGAGGAACTTCGATACCCAATAAACTCTGATGCGGCGAAGAAGTATTACGCTTGAAGATATTGCTCTAGACCCGTCAGGAATGAAAACCCGCAAAGGGCGTCCTTGGGCAAAAGATAGAGTCTATATCCCTCGCTAGGATACGTCCTAGGCAAAAGTAGAGGCCAAACAAAAAAACTAAGAGCATTCTTTTGGAAGCAAGCGGTCTGCATAGTCTTCACTCTGAGCTCGAGCATTTCAACTGAAACAATTAGGACAACAAAGGGGGCAGATATCATGGACATGACTGTTTAAACTTATACAATATAACCAACCCTAACCATCCATTCTTCTAAATACCTTTGCAATCCTTCTATAAAAGAAATAAACTTTTGCTCATTTATTAAAAAAATTCCCTCTTATTTCCTTTCTCTTGACCAAATATTATGGAAATGACTCTTTATTGATAAATTATAAATATGTGCAAAGACCTTTAATCAAAGATCAAAACATGCATCTAAAAAGAGGAAGCATAAAAAATATAAGAAAAGAATAAATGCCTGCTAGGATATTCTTAGGTAAACAATAGGGTAGCCTGCTAGATCAAAAACCCCAAAAGAATGATCTAGGCAAAAGATAAGGCAAAAACCCCCTAAGATATTCTAGGCAAAAATTAAGGCAGTCCGCTAGATCGAAAACCCGTAAAGGGCGGTCTAGGCAAAAGATAGGGCTAAAACGAAAATATGAATAGGAGCCCATTAGCACATTCATGAAGGTCCAACAGGAGAAAACCGGTCACTTTTCTAGATAAATCAAATAAACAAATAGATTGCATTTAGAACATCCACACACAAAGTAGTTGCACAAAATGACTTTGTCACAATCAATAAAAAATAAGAACAATAATCATGCATATACGGAGACTAGGCTCCATCTTTGTGATTGAAAAACAGACAATGCTAGAAGAATAAAAGAGCTTCAGGAAATCCAAAGCTCCAATCATTCCTCCTCCCGTTCAAGAAAGAGAAGACGCAACAAAGAAAAGCAAAAGAAAAGGCGTGATTATCCCCAAGAGGATCCTTGCCTACTCCGAAGGCAACAAAAATATTACCCCATGACTCAACATCACGGCCACATGAGTCATCAAGCATATTCATCCGAGTCTCCGCCACACTTCCCAAAGGAGAATAAGGACTTCAAAAGTCCATAAACAACTAAGGATTCAGAATTTTCGTCTTCCCAAGTGGTTCAATAAAAAAGAGAAAATCCTTCATTCCCCCATGGGGCCAATAATAAAAAAAATTATCCCCGGTGAGCCTATCAGCAAAGGTAAAATTACAAGTTTACATCCTCAAGGAGTTATTTGCCTATCCAACATGGATATTCCCCAGTGGAATACATAGGCAAGATTTGGCAAGAAAAGAGCCAATATCCCCAGAAAGGGAAGCCAGCCTATTCAGAGGTAATACAAGCCCAAACGTAAAGTCTTCATCATTATTGAAGCATCCACCTACTCAAGAGGCATTAAATAAAAAATCAGCGAATCCTCAGTGGACTCTTGCCTAAGTCAAGAGGCAAATCATCAATAATCCCTGACAACCAACGAGTCGGATGGCTATCAGAAGAAAGCCAAAAACAAAGAATTCTCGGCAAGCTGGATGACTAACCAGAAAAATCAAAAACAAAATTCTCAAATAACTACTTCCCATGGAGTTGGCGCATGACCAGAAATAATAAGCCGCCAACATATTTTTAGTCCAGAAGAAAGGACTCATAACCAGATGAGGGTTCGTACTCATCAGCCACAGGATTGACTACCAAAAGGAGCATCCTGGGGTTTCAAGGTCATCAACCAAAAGAACCTTACAGAAGGGGGTTCGCACCTGATAAGTCTTACAGAAGGGGGCTTATCATCCATGAGGGTCTTACATAAGGGGATTCCTCAAACCGGCAAAGTCTTACTGAAGGGGGCTCGTCGGCTTTCAACCTGTTGAGGCTTTGTACTCACAAGAGCCTTACAGAAGGGGGTTCGGACCTGGTGGGGGTTGGTACTCATAAGAGTCTTACAGAAGGGGACTCGGACCTGGTGGGGGTTTGTACTCACAAGAGCCTTACAGAAAGGGGTTCGGACCTGGTGGGGGTTGGTACTTACAAGAGTCTTACAGAAGGTGACTCGGACCTAGTGGGGGGTTTGTACTCACAAGAGCCTTACAAAAGGGGGTTCAGACCAGATGAGGGTTCATTCTCATCAAACTAGGTAAGGGTTTGTACCTACCAAACCATTCATCATCCAGAGGATAAAAAACATCAGTAAAGGAACATCCGAAGGATGATCGGGCAAGAGGGTTGTCGTCGCCGTCAAAAAGAGGTGGTCGGAGCGACGTGATGATTCCGACTTTCCAATTTTTGCTTTTTTATGGGTGATGTTACAACGCTTTTAGGTTGTCTGATAACCGGGCTGAACCTAGAGGCGAGGTTTTGAAAAGGTGTTCTTGGACTGTCCAGATAACCTGGGTTAGCCCAAGAACTAATTTAAAGGGGTTCTTATGGAGTCGCCACCGATGTTTTTACCGGAAACATCGAAAAAGGGGTAAAAAGGCATTGGTTTTCGAAAACCAATTTTGGTCGTTAAAACCAGAGTTAGGTAAGGGAGTTAGTTACGTGTAAGGGAAGTTTTAGTTCCCTTACGACGCCCCTTTCGGGTTCCCTATGATAGGCCAGGTATTTTATAAATAAACTTTTGAAAAGACGCTTTTACACTTTTATTTGCGAAACTAAAATAATGACTACATGGCCCTAATGTTTATTATACAATTTAATCATAAAAATAAAGACAATAAAAGAGAGGGAGAGAGTGAAGAAACCTCCGAGGCAAGCTTTTGATTAATACTCTTGAAAGTAGGGTGCGTTTTGGCAGTCCTTCGCTCTTTACAACGCCGAAAACTCTCTCGAAATGCTATAAAAAGCTCTAAAAAACTCTCAGAAACTCCGGAAATGCTTCGGAGAGGCTTTAGGAAGAGAATTTGAAGAAAGTGTAGAAGGGAAAGTGGAAGAACTGTGTGAAATGAGGGGGGGAGCGCTCATTATTTATAGGGATTAGCGTCTGTCAGGTCGAGACGGTCGTCTCGTCTGACAAGGTCAAGACAGCCATCTCGACATTCGGGACGACAGTCTCGACTTGCAAAAGTGGCGAGACCGTCGTCTCGCCAAACAAGACGACGGTATCAACTTTTCCAGAAACGAGAAGGCCTTCTCGCCAAACGGGAGGGGGGTCTTGCCATTTGCAAGTGGCGAGACGGCCTCGACTTGCAGCAATGGCGAGACGGCGATCCCGAAAAGCGAGACGGCGGTCTCGACCCCTGAAGGCGAAAATCCTTATTTTTTTACAGAAAATCCTTCCTATCCTAGTATGGGGCCTAATCGTCTCTCCTAGTGGCTTTTAGGCTTTGTCCATCTTCGAATAGGAGGTCTTCTGCTCTTATTTTGAGGCCGGGCAAGATTTGGGGTCTACAGCTGCCCCCCCTTTACCTGACCAGTCGACTGCTGGCCTGCGTGCCAAGAAGATCGACTAGAGGGTAAAGGAGTTGACCCTCTTGTCCAATTACCCTTCGGACGTCCCGTCTTGCAGCGGTTGATCTTCTGGGGAAAATTGTGTTGTGCACCTCCAGGATACTCCTTCTGACGGTAGCCGATCCCTTCGGTTGACACATGGTAGAACCTTAGGATACTCCTTCGACGGTAGGCGATCCTTCGGTTGATGGGTATAAACCCCCCATCGGGCTGGTAGTTACAACCCATCGTGCGTAGGACTGGATGAGTATGAACCCCCCATCGAGTGCGTGCAGGTCCACTCGCATAGGACCTGGTGGTGGTGGCGGCTTCCTGCTCGGGTGGCTCATGTGCCGAGTGTTGAGATACTTTCTTTTGTCTTTGTTTTTGTCTTTTACGGGAATGGTTGTCCGGTTTGTGCTAGGTGATTCCGTTGGTGTTCATCCGGCTTTGTTAGCTCGTCGGGATGGTCTTGTTTATTTTTGTCGACTCTTGCTTGGTTTTTGAAGAAACTCTTGGTCAACGTGATTGATGTATATTTTTGGTAAAGTCGGTGAAGTCTTACCGGGATACTTTTGGGTGCTTCCTATTTTTCGAATGTAAGCACAAAGCTAATCTTTTTATATGAATGCTTTTTGGTTTTTTATTTGCACTGAAGTATTTTGTTTGCTTTGATTTTGACAAAGTTATTTTCGTGCGACTATTTGTGTGTGGATGCTCTTAATGCAATTTGTTTTTAGTTGGGGCACCTAGAAAGTGACTGGTACTTTCTTTCTCTGTTTTCCAGTGATTATTCTTATGAAATTTTGTTTTAGCCCTATCTTTTGCCTAGACCGCCCTTTGCGGGTTTTCGATCTAGTGGGCTTCCCTTAATTTTTGCCTAGGACGTCTCGGCGGGCTTTTTCCTTTTTATGAAGGCCTTAACTTTTGCCTAGACCACCCTTTGTGGGTTTTCGATCTAGCAGACTGCCCTATTCTTGCTCGAGACTGTCCTAGCAGGCGCTGTTTATTTTGATCTCTTTTCTTTTTCTTTCTTATGCTTTCTCGTATTGCTTGTTTTTATGCATGCTCATGTTTCGTTAATACAGAGACATTCTCACAAGTAGGTCAAGAGAAGAGAAGAAATTTTTTATTGATATAATCGAATGATTTATTTTTATAGGAGGATTTACAAAGGAATTTATAAGCGGGGATTGATTTTCTTCTCGTAGGCTTTCTTGATCTTCTTTTGATAAACTTACCCCAGATATATGGCGTTCAACCATTTTTCTTCTATTAGGTTCAGCTAATCGTACTGGCTTTGGACTCATTTGGCTTCTGTTAATTTTTCTTCTGTAACAACTCGTAGGGAGGGTATTTCGACCTCTATTGGTAGTATGGCCTCCATGTCGTATACGAGGGAGAACGGAGTGGCTCTTGTGGAGGTTCGTACAGAAGTTCGGTACCCGTGTAAGGCGAAGGGGAGCATTTCATGCCAATCTTTGTAGGTTACTACCATCTTCTGGATGATTTTCTTAATGTTCTTATTGGCTGCCTCAACTGCACCATTCATCTTAGGTCGCTACGGAGAGGAATTGTGGTGTTGAATTTTGAAGTCTTGACATAATTCCCCCATCATCTTATTATTGAGGTTGGTCCCATTATCAGTAATGAGCCTATGAGGGATGTCGTACCGACATAGAATATTTTTCTTGATGAAGGTGGTCACCACTTTTCTAGTCACATTCGCATATGATGTTGTCTCAACTCATTTGGTGAAATAGTCAATGGCCACCAAAATAAAGCGATGAGCATTAGATGCTTTGGGCTCGATGGGTCCGATGACGTCCATGCCCCACATAGAGAATGGCCATGGTGTAGCCAGGGTACTGAGAGGTGCGGGTGGTACTCAAATATTATCGGCATAGATTTGGCACTTGTGACATTTTTTGGCATATTGGTGACAATCTGCTTCCATTGTGGACCAAAAATACCCTGCCCTTAAGATCTTCTTCGCCATGACATGCCCAGGTGCGTGGGTCCCAAAAGTTCCTTTGTGGATTTCTCTTATCAAGGTTTGGGCTTCTTCATGGTCCACACACCTTAAGAGAGTGGAATCGAAACTCTTTTTGTAGAGGGTTTCTTCAATTAGCGTAAACCCTATTGCCCTTTTACGAATGGTTCGTTTATCGTTATCATTGATTCCTTCGGGATATTCGCCCTTGTCGCCGCCGTCAAAACGAGGCGGTCGGAGCGATGCGATGGTTCCGACTTTCCAATTTTCGCATTTTTATTGGTGGTTGTCGCCGCCTCCCCAAAAGGGGCGGTCGAAGCGACGCGATGGTTTTTTCGACCCTCTTTGATTTTCGCGTTTTTTATTGGTGGTTACAACGCCTTTAGGTTGTTCGATAACTGGGCTAACCTAAGGGCGAGGTTTTCGAAAGTATCCCTGGGTTGTCCGTTAACCGGGCTAACCCAGGGACTTATTTAATTTGGGTTCTATGGAGTCGCCACCGATATTTTTACCATAAACATCGGATAAGGGGGTTTTAAAAAGGCGTTGGTTTTCAAAAACCAACTTTGGTCATTAGAACCAGAGTTGGGTAAGGGAGTTAGTTACGTGTAAAGGAAGTGTTAGTTCCTTTACGACGCCCCTTTCGGGTTCCCTATGATAGGCCGGTGAAAGGATAAAAGGGATATGTCGCAGTTTCAACACTTTCAAATGAGTTCCCCTAAAACAGTAATAATGCAGTACAATGGGAACCAGAATATCAATCCGTGGAAGTAATAAGAGTATATGATTGAGTTATGAATGATTCAATGGGGAACTAAACTAAAAATGAAATTTACAATCTTAGACTAAATTAAAATGAGGTAAAATCCTAATATGCGGTGAATGAAAATACTTGCGAGAATGCAAAAATGGCTAAAAATATGGAAAATCACAAATCGACCCAAAATCACAAATCGACCAGTGATGAACGGTAACCACGGTCGGTATCGTAAATCGACCGACGTGAACAGTAATAACGATCGGGAATCACGGTCGGAATTTTGTGCTCTCGGTCAACATACAAAAACTAATGAGTTGTCTCGGTCAAAAATGGAAATTAGTGAACAAAATATATGATTGACCTATAAGAATGTAGACGAGAAATAAAACAAATGCGAGATGAATGAAGCTAAACAAAATTCATAAATCGACCACAATGAATAGTAACCACGGTTAGAAACCACGATCGAAATGTGAACTCTCGGTCGGAATGAAATGTAAAAATAATTTCTCGAGTCAAGAATCAATTGCAAGGTGTAAAATATATGACTGACCAGAGTAAAATGTAACTATTTTTTGAGTTTTGAGTTTTTAAAATGGAAAATGACCAGTAGTGAACGATGCTGGTGGTCGAGAAAAGTGGTCGAGAAAATCAACAAAATAAAAGGTCTCGGTCAAAATGAATATATGAAGAAATTCCTCGGTCAAGAATCAAATGAAGTGTATAAAATGTATGGTTGACCGATGTAAATGCACATATTTTTGTATTTTGAGTTTTAAAAATGTGAGATGACCAGTGTGAGATTGTTTTGGTGCGTGTGGTTGAAAACCTGACCGAGTGACGAGTGGTCACTTCGGTCAAAATGTTCAAAACAGTGGTAAATGTGTGATGTGAATGATGGAATGAGTGAAGTAATGTATATTTATGAGTTTTTCGAGTATTCAAGGGAATTTGTAGTGCGAGAAAATTAAAATGAGAACCTAGCTACACTTAAACTATTCTAATCTTATGCTAATCTATGACAGAACCTAAAACAATACAGTAAAATCTATCTAAACCTAAAACTAAGCTTCTACAAAGATTAAAGCAAGTAAACAAAGCAATAAAACCTAGCTACCGTGACTGTAAAGCAATTAAAACATCAAAACGAGTAAAGTAAAAGCGAGTAAAATGCAGAAAATTAAAGAAAGCAAGAACAAGAAGCTGTGGAGCAGATTCGGTGTAAGCAAAATTGCAAAACTACTGCGTTTTTGACATTGTGAAAACCTAATTAATCAATCAAGCATTCACCATACAGTTCAACAAAGTGATTGCAAGCTTCAATCCTCAACCGAGAGACATCCACAAGCTAAAGCAAGTCAAGAACACAAGTCTTAAACAATTTGTCACATGCAATTCAGTTCCAGCAGATTTTGTTCGGTAAAAACCTAATCTAATTCATGAATTCAATAAAGAAAAACAATTAAAGATGATAGAAGAAGGAAATCCAGATCCAATTCGTGAAGAACAATGAAGAAGAATGAACACATACATGGAAGATTGAGATGCAAGCAAGGAGAAAGAGCCATGGTGCGAGTGGAGAGAACAATTGAGAGAATTCTGATCGATTTGATTGAATCTGAACTTGAAAACTTCGACTATCCGTTATTACATTAAGTTAATTTACTATATACTTCAACTAATGTACAATTACAACTTACAAGGCCCATAACCGGACCTAATCCAATAAGATGTTGAAGAGTCGCACTGTCTTCGTTTCAGTGCAGTACCGCGCGATTCGAAGCTTGCAGTTTTCTCAATTATTCTTCAAATGAAACGATTCTGGTCTCATTAGAAAGCTTGTTAAGTTATCTTTCAAACGCCACCGTTTTGACTAATTTTGGCGGTCTATCGAATTTATGATAATTATTTTACTGAGGCATGCCCGGTGGACCGACTCTGTGCGCGTAACCTCCCTTAAATAATTTATATAAAATTCAATTTAGCTCCGAATTGAGTGTTTCTTGATCCGCTGGAAAGATGAATTTGTCTAGCTTTCAATGCTTCAAGAATCATGATTTTATGATCTCTGTAGAAAAAATAATAAATAAAACAGTAAACTAATATCAGTACCCGTATACAATAAAATACAGCTAATTTATTGTTTTTATGCAGAATTTTATATCACGGCTTCTAAAGGCCTAGTAATACAAATTATAGTTAATTAAGCTTTATTAACATATTATAAACAATAATATAACATTATAAGCTACTTAAGATGTGCTGAAAATCAGTCACATCAAATACCCCACACTTAGCCCTTTGCACTCCTGGGCAAAGCTTAAGTTCTACGAGTTCCATGTTTTATAAATCAATTAAGTAAAGTGAGCATATAAAAATTCATATCCAAGCCTCATGCATCTAAGTTACAGCATCAAACACTTGACTCCTTAATTAATAGACACTCATGAATAATTTAAACAAAAATCTATCCAGCTTTACTTGAGAATTTCCTCACTAGGTCAAGTGTTTCACTCATCTCTCAAGCTTGTTTAAATATAGGTCGTTGTTTCACTCAAATATTCTCAATGCAAAACCATTATCATAGGCTTGAATAAATTCTAATTTCAATCATCCTAATTACCATGCATCCAAAGAATCAAAAGGACTTTAATTAAGCTTATAACGTGGCCATGGGTTATAACTTTTAGGTATGGATAACAAAGGGATGCAAGGCTTTAAATAATGGAACTTTGATAAAAGAAACATGGTTTTAAATACTGCATAAGTGTGGTGGAAATCTTTAATACATAATGCTTTTCAATGCCTTCGGCTTCATAATTTATCATTCCTCTTTTTTTTCTTTTTTCTTTTTTTCAATACAATCCAGCTTTGCTGTTTTTAGCTTTTCAACTTTTTTTTTTTTTTAACCTTACATAATTTAAACACCACCCCACACTTGAGCTTTGCTCAATCTATGAATTAAAACCTCTTTCCTTCACCAAAGTCCAGGGTTAAAACTGGTTTTTACGGCTTCAGGCTTGTAATGTACGGGTTATAAACAAAGGAAAGATAAATCGAGGCTCAAGGGGGTGACTAGGGTCAATAATATTTAAAGGTTGGCTTTATTTGGTCGAGTGGTTGCAACAAAGATGGCCTTGATCATTTTCAACGGATGCATAGAACTAGATAATTTACTCGAGAGAATAAAGTCAAGTTACTGCAATAGTTAAAACATCAAGAATAAATCACACATCAAAGAATGAAGGCTCAAATCTCACGGCTTTTTAACTCAATTCAGTTGGAATCAATCCTGTTTTAACTTATCATTGCATCCACTAATTCAGTCATCAAAATGTCTAAATACCTCACTTAAATAATCATAAAGCAATGAATAAATCAAGGTTGTAGCTCACGTAATTTAGAAAATTAGATTATATAAAACAGATTATATAAAACATATCTGCATCGACTTGCCCAACTCGGAATTACAAAGCTCAAGTATGAACAAATCAAAGTCATTAATTAATTTAGAAATCTCCCTAAATACCCCACACTTGAAAGACACATTGTCCTCAATGTGAGTCAAATAAGTTTAGAAAAATAATACACGAAAAAAAAACACTTTAATCTGCATAATTAATCGGCACATAACTTATTCTGCACTAGCTGGGTTAGCTAAAGAAATTATATGATTATCCATATGTGAAACAGGTTGACTTTCATGGAATATCTTAAGTCTATGACCATTAACAGTAAATATATTACTTGTTTTTGGATCAGAAATTTCAACGACTCCATGGGGAAATACTTTAGTAATAACATAAGGACTGTCCATTTGGATTTTAATTTACACGCAATAAGTTTAAGTCTAGAATTAAATAAGAGTACCTTTTGTCCTTCTTTAAATTGCTTCCTACATACGTTATCATCATGGAACCTCCTTGCTTTTTCTTTATATATTACTGCTATTTTCATAAGCTTGAAGTCTTATCTCTTCTAGCTCCTGAAGTTCCAATTTCCTTTGTTGTCCAGCTTCCTCCATGGATAAGTTACAAGCTTTCACTGCCCAATATGATTTGTGCTCTATTTCCACGGGCAAATGGCAAGATCTGCCATAAATAACTCGAAATGGGGACATGCCTAATGGTGTTACGTAAGCGAGTCCTTTGAGCCCATAATGCATCTTCTAGATGTTGGCTCCAATCTTTCCTATTTGGTTGTACAAGTTTCGCAATAAATTCTTTACCTCTCGTTAAATACTTACGCTTGGTCATTTGTTTGTGGATGGTAGAGTCTGTGGATACTTTATGTGTAACCCCATACTTAGCAAATAAGGCAACCATAGTTTTATTACAGAAGTGGCTCCCTTGGTCACTAATGATGGCCTTAGGCACTCCAAACCTGCAAAATATATTAGAGCGAATAAACTTAACCACGAGTCTTGGAATCATTATCCTTAAGCTGCTTTAGCTTCCACCCACCTGGATACATAATCAACGACCAATAATACATAATTAAATCCATTAGAAACGAGGAAAGGGGCCCATAAAATCAATACCCCAAACATCAAATACTTCACGAGAATAAAATAGCTTGTTGTGGCATCTCATCTCTTTTAGAAATGGCATGCCTGACTCTTTGGCATTGTTCACAATTTAACACATAATGATAGGAATCTTTAAATATAGTAGGCCAATAGAATCCACATTCCAGGACTCTTATAGCTGTCCTTTTTGAACCAAGGTGTCCTCCAAGCTGGTGAGTTGTGACACAATTGTAAAATGTGAATACTATCTTCATAAGTTACACATCTGCGAATAATTTGATCGAGTGCACAATTTCCATAAATAAGGTTGTTCCCGAAATAATACTTAGCATCGGATTTTAATTTATTCAAATAATTCTTATCTGCATTAATAGGTAAAACAGAAGAAGAAATATAATTAGCCAAGTCAGCAAACCAAGGAATAGATTTAACTTCATACAAATGCTCATCGGGAAATAACTCATTAATGTTATCGGGGGAATAGTGGATTGGATTCTACTTAAATGATCAGCTACTTGGTTACACGGTCCGACTTCTGTCCTTAATAATCAAATCAAACTCTTGCAATAATAAAATCCATCTAATGAGCCTCGGTTTGGAATCTTGCTTCTTCAATAAATACTTAAGAGCTGCATGGTCAGTATAAACAACAATCTTTGTACCTAATAAATAAGATCTGAACTTATCCAAAGCAAATACAATAGCTAATAACTCTTTCTCGGTGGTAGTATAATTAACACTGTGCGAGAATCTAAAGTTACGGATGCATAAGCAATAACATAAGTTACTTTATCTTCCCTTTGGGATAACACAGCTCCTAAAGCATAATCGGATGCATCACACATTAACTCAAATGGCAAACTCCAATCAGGGGTTGCATAATAGGAGCAGAAATTAACTTATTCTTTAACTCATCAAATGCAATTTTACAATCATCATCAAATACATATTTCACATCTTTTTGCAATAATTTAGATAAAGGAGAAGCTAATTTACTAAAGTCTTTAATGAACCTTCTATAAAAACACTGCATGCCCAAGAAAAGATCTTACCTCCTTCACGGATTACGGATAATTAAGGGCTGCAATTGCTTCTACCTTAGTCTTGTCTACTGTATTCCTTTGGCTGAAATCAAATGGCCTAGGACTATGCCTTCTTGAACCATAAAATGACATTTCTCATAATTTAACACCAAATTAGATTCTACACATCTATGCAATACTTTAGATAAATTATCAAGACATAAATCAAAATTAGAACCAAATACGGTAAAATCATCCATATATACCTCCATACAATGCTCAATTAAATCACTAAATATACTCAACATACATCTACGAAAAGTAGCGGGAGCATTACACAAACCAAATGGCATCCTAGAATATGCAAAGGTACCAAAAGGACATGTGAATGTAGTCTTATGTTGGTCCTACGGTGCAATATGTATGCGAAAATAACCGAGAAAAACCATCCAAAAAGCAATAATGTGACTTACACATGCAAGGCGCTCTAACATCCGATCAATAAAAGGAAGAGGGAAATGATCTTTCCTGGTAGCCTGGTTAAGCTTTCTATAATCAATACACACCCTCCATTTATTTACAATTCGTGCACTGCAACATTTCTTTATTTTCCCTTCAATAGCTGTAGTTCACGATTTCTTGGGTACCACATGGACGGGAGATACCCACTCCTTATCCGAAATTGGATAAATTATTCAGGCCTTCAATAACTTAGCTACTTCTTTTTTCACTTCTTCGACTATGGTTGGATTGACTCGCCTTTGATGTTGCCTATACGTCTTAATATTATCATCAAGCAAAATCCTATGCATACATACGGTGAGGACTTATCCCTGGAATATCCTCAAGGCTCCATCCAATAGCTTTTTCATTTGCCTTCAATACATTAATCAAAGCTGCTTCTTACGCAGCGAGATAAATTATTAGCAATAATCACAGGTTTAGTATTTAACTTACCCAAAAATGTATATTTGAGGTGAAGCGAGCGACTTTTTAAGTTCATCCGTACTTTGTGTTTCTTTGCTCACTTTCTTTTCCACTTTCTCTTTACGTATTTTCTTCATTTTCTTCCTTTTTGTGTGAATTTTCAAGTGTTATACCTGCGAGAAAACAAATCTAATAGAGTATCTACATCATGGTTAGTGTAAAACTTTGCAAAGCTGGCCAATGTAGCCGAACACTTGCATATGAGTCTATGTTGCTCAAGCTGTACACAATCCAAAGAGTCATCTACATTTATACGGTCCAAAGTTTTATCTACATCTGTACAATCTACACTATTCAAAGCATCTAAAACAAACAAAGAATGATCATATATTACTGAGTGACTCTCTATAGGAAACTTCAATGCGGCAAATATGTTGAACGTCACTTTCTCTTCTCCAA
The DNA here is from genome assembly GCA_963425845.1 of Sphenostylis stenocarpa. Classification (NCBI taxonomy): domain Eukaryota; kingdom Viridiplantae; phylum Streptophyta; class Magnoliopsida; order Fabales; family Fabaceae; genus Sphenostylis; species Sphenostylis stenocarpa. Next base: position 8,467,875 of record OY731408.1, read on the forward strand.
ATTCCATAGTAAGTACACCGGCGTACACATCAATCTTTGTCTTTCGTTGTCATAAAAAATGGCCTACCCAGAATAATGGTGGGTGGCTTGGTCTTCCTCTCATCATCCATGTCAATTATGTAGAAGTCGGCGGGAAAAATTAAGCTGTTTACCTTAACAAGCACATCCTCAAGAAGACCAAGTGGTGCACACGGTGGTTTTATTAGCAAAGTTGAATCACCACCTTGGTTTCTTTGAGTTCTCCTAAGCTGAAGCATCTTATACAAAGGCTGTAGGCATGACATTTATACTTGCACCTAAATCAATTAAAGCATTTCCAAAAGTCAAATTTCCAATAGTGCAAGGGATAGAGAATGAACCGGGATCACCACACTTACGAGGTAGTGGCAAGTTGTGATAGTGTAGAAAGCGACCTCAATGTTAGCTCCTTTAAGTGTCCTCTTATAAGTGCGAGCTCTTTCAAAAACTTAGCATACTTAGGGACTGTCGATAGCTTCTAACGGGGGCAAATTAATTTCCACCTTTTTAAACATCTCCATCAACTCCGGATCTACCTCCTTAGACTTAACGGCACGAACTCTAGATGGAAAAGGAGGGGGAATCACGGGTTTAGCACGAACTTGTTGTGGTGGGACATCTTCCTCCGGTGATTTGTCACGGACGGTGGCGGGAATACGAGCTGGTGCATCATCAAATTTTACACGATTGCCACTTCTCGGGGTAATGGCATTCAAATCTCCCCTAGGATTTACTTTAGGTTGTGATGGGAGTGCCTGGAACCTTGTTGTTTCAATTGATTAAGCTCGGTGGATAAGCGACCAATCCGAGTCTTCATGTCATTCATACCGGCTACTATATTTTCCAGCAATTTACCCACATCACGGGCTATTTTCTTGGTGCACCAGCAGTCTGCTGCGAGAGCTGCACATCTTCTTCTTGGTTCTCTGTAAGTGTTATACCTGGGTTGGTTCGTTGATTGTATTGTTGTTGTGGTTGCTTGATGCTGGTGGTGCTTGATGCGGTCTAGAATCTTGTGTAGGATAAGGATGGTCGGCCAGTGTGTAATCTTGTTGTTGCTTACTGCTGTTGGGATGGAAAAAATTGGCTCGTCGGCCTTGACTAGGTGCACCATATACGAAATTTGGATGATCTCTCCAACCTGGATTATAAGTGGAAGAATAAGGATCATACCTTGGCTGGTTAGGCTGCATAGGTGGCTGCACTTGTCTCAAATAAGGCTGTTGTCCTGCAAACATAGCATCGGTGACTCAATATTATTAGCTTCTTGCAAGCTGGGGGCATGAATACGTATGATGATCAAGAAGCTGCACAAATGCCACAAGCTTGGAATGCATAGGAGGCGTGTAATTCTGCTGCTGTGATGAATGAATAGGTTCATTGTGTAAGAGCTAGTTGCCTCACTAATGATGTCAACTCTGTCAATTTATTCTCCAGACGCATAGTATCTTGAGTAGCCTCGGAACTCAGGCTAATCTCATGTAATCCTCTCGTGCTACATGCGGAATGAAGCTGTTGGGAATTCTCGGCCATGTTAGAAATCAAGTACCTAGGCTAGCTGCAGGTGTTTTATCCATCAAAGCTCCTCCATTGGTTGCATCTATCATACTCCTATCCATAGCCATCGAGTCCCTCATAAAAATCTTTGGATCAACGGTTGTTCATTAATCGATGGTTAGGACAAGTAGCACATAATTTGTTAAATCTCTCCCAATATTCAAACAATGATTCTCCCTACTTTGTTGTCTAATACCACTAATCTCTTTTCTAATTGCGAGTATTGCGGATGCGGGAAAGAATTTTTCAAGAAATTTTCTTTTCATTTCGAGGCCATGAAAGAATAGGAACAACTGACTATATAACCGAGTCTTTAGCAACATCACATAAAGAAAATGGAAAAGCTTTCATCTTCACGTGGTCTTCAAGCACATTAGCGGGTCTCATTGTAGAACATACCACGTGGAACTCCATCAAATGCTTATGAGGATCTTCTCCGGCCAAACCATGGAACTTGGGCAACAAATGAATTAAACCAGATTTCGGCTCATAACCCACCATTCCTTCTCTTGGCGGAGACATCCGTATACATAACGGTTGGTAGTGCTCGGCGAGTCTTGCCGGCTCCTTCAAAGTCTTTTCTTGTTGTGAACCCATATCGAGTCACTACTCATCGGGTCTTGACCTATTTTTAAGTTTTACGTGTTTTGTTGTTCTTATGTCCTCTGCCTCGAGTCTTTTAGGCAAGTTCTGATGCAAGTTACGGCAATTTACGGATCAAATGGAGCTAGGTCCACTTTAGAAGATCGGGTCATACACCTAGGTACTGTATAAAAGCTGCAACAAAACAACACAAGTGCAAAAATGCAAATGCAATGCAAACTAAACTATATGCAATGAAATGAATCAATCACAACTCCTACTTCTTAATGATCTTACTTCACAACGGCAACGGCGCCAATTTGAAAGGATAAAAGGGATATGTCGCGAGTTTCAACACTTTCAAATGAGTTCCCCTAAAACAGTAATAATGCGAGTACAATGGGAACCAGAATATCAATCCAGTGGAAGTAATAAGAGTATATGATTGAGTTATGAATGATTCAATGGGGAACTAAACTAAAAATGAAATTTACAATCTTAGACTAAATTAAAATGAGGTAAAATCCTAATATGCGGTGAATGAAAATACTTGCGAGAATGCAAAAATGGCTAAAAATATGGAAAATCACAAATCGACCCAAAATCACAAATCGACCAGTGATGAACGGTAACCACGGTCGAGTATCGTAAATCGACCAGACATGAACGGTAATAACGATCAGGAATCACGGTCGAGAATTTTGTGCTCTCGGTCAACATACAAAAACTAATGAGTTGTCTCGGTCAAAAATGGAAATTAGTGAACAAAATATATGATTGACCTATAAGAATGTAGACAGAAATGAAAACAAATGCGAGATGAATGAAGCTAAACAAAATTCATAAATCGACCACGATGAATAGTAACCACGGTTAGAAACCACGATCGAAATGTGAACTCTCGGTCGAGAATGAAATGTAAAAACAATTTCTCGAGTCAAGAATCAATTGCAAGGTGTAAAATATATGACTGACTAGAGTAAAATGTAACTATTTTTTGAGTTTTGAGTTTTTAAAATGGAAAATGACCGTAGTGAGCGATGCTGAGTGGTCGAGAAAAGTGAGTCGAGAAAATCAACAAAATAAAAGGTCTCGGTCAAAATGAATATATGAAGAAATTCCTCGGTCAAGAATCAAATGAAGTGTATAAAATGTATGGTTGACCGATGTAAATGCACATATTTTTGTATTTTGAGTTTTAAAAATGTGAGATGACCGTGTGAGATTGTTTTGGTGCGTGTGGTTGAAAACCTGGCCGAGTGACAGTGGTCACTTCGGTCAAAATGTTCAAAACAGTGGTAAATGTGTGATGTGAATGATGGAATGAGTGAAGTAATGTATATTTATGAGTTTTTCAGTATTCAAGGGGAATTTGTAGTGCGAGAAAATTAAAATGAGAACCTAGCTACACTTAAACTATTCTAATCTTATGCTAATCTATGACGAGAACCTAAAACAATACAGTAAAATCTATCTAAACCTAAAACTAAGCTTCTACAAAGATTAAAGCAAGTAAACAAAGCAATAAAACCTAGCTACCATGACTGTAAAGCAATTAAAACATCAAAACAGTAAAGTAAAAGCAGTAAAATGCAGAAAATTAAAGAAAGCAAGAACAAGAACTGTGGAGCAGATTCGGTGTAAGCAAAATTGCAAAACTACTGCGTTTTTGACATTGTGAAAACCTAATTAATCAATCAAGCATTCACCATACAGTTCAACAAAGTGATTGCAAGCTTCAATCCTCAACCGAGAGACATCCACAAGCTAAAGCAAGTCAAGAACACAAGTCTTAAACAAGTTGTCACATGCAATTCAGTTCCAGCAGATTTTGTTCGGTAAAAACCTAATCTAATTCATGAATTCAATAAAGAAAAACAATTAAAGATGATAGAAGAAGGAAATCCAGATCCAATTCGTGAAGAACAATGAAGAAGAATGAACACATACATGGAAGATTGAGATGCAAGCAAGGAGAAAGAGCCATGGTGCAGTGGAGAGAACAATTGAGAGAATTCTGATCGATTTGATTGAATCTGAACTTGAAAACTTCGACTATCCGTTATTACATTAAGTTAATTTACTATATACTTCAACTAATGTACAATTACAACTTACAAGGCCCATAACCGGACCTAATCCAATAAGATGTTGAAGAGTCGCACTGTCTTCGTTTCAGTGCAGTACCGCGCGATTCGAAGCTTGCAGTTTTCTCAATTATTCTTCAAATGAAACGATTCTGGTCTCATTAGAAAGCTTGTTAAGTTATCTTTCAAACGCCACCGTTTTGACTAATTTTGGCGGTCTATCGAATTTATGATAATTATTTTACTGAGGCATGCCCGGTGGACCGACTCTGTGCGCGTAACCTCCCTTAAATAATTTATATAAAATTCAATTTAGCTCCGAATTGAGTGTTTCTTGATCCGCTGGAAAGATGAATTTGTCTAGCTTTCAATGCTTCAAGAATCATGATTTTATGATCTCTGTAGAAAAAATAATAAATAAAACAGTAAACTAATATCAGTACCCGTATACAATAAAATACAACTAATTTATTGTTTTTATGCAGAATTTTATATCACGGCTTCTAAAGGCCTAGTAATACAAATCAAATTATAGTTAATTAAGCTTTATTAACATATTATAAACAATAATATAACATTATAAGCTACTTAAGATGTGCTGAAAATCAGTCACATCAGCCGGCTACTTTGAATAAATAATTAAACTGGAAAAATGTGCTTTTACCCTTTTATTATGCGGAATTTAAGTTTATGACTACATGACCCTAGCTTCTATTGCGTAATTTTAAATGGCAGTAGTAAAAGTAGAGAGGAAGAATATGCACCTCCAAAGCAAGCTTTTATATTTTAAAAGGGAGGGTGCGTTTTGGCAACCCTTCACTCTACAACTCTCAGAAACTCCGGAAATGCCTCGGAGGGATTCTCAAGAAGATTTAGGACGCTCAGTCTATGCCTAGAGACACTCAGAAACTCCGGAAATGCCTCAGAGGGATCCTTAGAGAGAGAAAATCTAGAGAGAAGGGAGAGCTTCTTGGATTCTGTGTGGAAATGAGGGGGGGAGGACCCCTATTTATAGTTTTTCGTGCCTGACAGGTCGAGACCGCCGTTCTCATCTGACAAGGTCGAGACCGCCGTCTGGAAAATCCAGACCGCCGTCTCGACCATGCAGGGGGTCGAGACCGCCGTCTAGAAAACCCAGACCGCCGTCTCGACCTCTGCAGAAGTCGAGACCGCCGTCTCGACTTTGCAAGAGTCGAGACCGCCGTCTGGAAAATCGAGACGGCGGTCTCGTCCTGGCGTTGAGACGAGACGGCGGTCTGGTCCTTCCAGACAGCGGTCTCATCCCTTCAGGGCGAGAAACTTTATTTTCGGGCCAAAAAACCTTCCTATCTTAGTACGGGGGCCTAATAGTCTCTCCTAATGACTTGTTAAGCTTCGGTCGTCTTCAAATAGGACGCTTTCTGGCTTTATTCTGAGGCCGGGCAAGATTTGGGGTCTACAGCTGCCCCCCCTTTACCCGACCAGTCGACTGCTGGCCTTTTGTGTCGAGGTGATCGACTGGAGGGTAAAGGAGTTGACCCTCTTGCCCGGTTACCCTTCAGATACTCCGTCTTTGCGGCGGATGATCTTCTGGGGAAATGTTGTGTTGTGCGCTTCCGGGATGCTCCTTCGACGCGGTAGCTGACCCCTTCGGCTGATGAGTACGAACCCCCATCTGGTTTGACGAGTACTAACCCCCGCCCGGTAAGCCCCCTTTTGTAAGGCCTGATGAGTTTACACCCCCATTTGGTGTTTGACGAGTACTAACCCCCGCCGGTAAGCCCCCTTTTGTAAGGCTTGATGAGTTTACACCCCCATCTGGTGTTTGACCTCCGGATGCTCCATCTTGCGGTAGCTGATTCTTTGGTTGACGAGTACGAACCCTCGTCTGGTTTGGTGCCTCTGGATGCCCCCTTCTTGCGGTAGCTGATCCTTTGGCGATGGTGGCGGCTTACTAATTCTGATCATGCGCCGTCTCCCTGAGGAGTGATCTCTGTGTTGGTAGGTTGTTTTTGTACTTCTTGAATGTTCATCCGGGCTGCGCCGGGGACTTTGTTGGTTGTCCATCCAGCTTTGTTGGTTGCTGGGATTTTTTTTTTTTGTTCTTTTGGTGGTAATCCGACTCTTGTTGGTTGATCGGGTTTTCTTTGTTTTGTTCGACTTTCGCTTGATAGTCGAAATTTTGTTAGGTTAAGGTAGTTGTTTTAATCCTGCCTTTTTCTCGCGGTTTTATATCTTTTTTCCTCGCGATTTTGGATTCTGGCTTTTTATTGAGCATGTGCCTTTTTCTTTTTTAAGCTTTTTTGTTATGCTGGCTTTTGCAAAAGGAGGCGAAGGATGCGGGAAATAAAATTTTATTTATAGGAAATTTTATTACAGCGATTTTTCAACCAGTACAGTCCCTAAGAGTCATTATCATCAGAAGGGGTGCGGTGGGGAAAATGTTTATACATGTGGTAGTGGAAGTCGATTTGTTCCTGGATTTCATCGTTGTAATCCTCCTGGAACGTCGTCCACTCCTGCCGCATTCTTTGTAAGCTAAGTAGCCACGTTGACCGACAGAAGAGATAAAGGGTCATAAAAAATATAAAAACAAATTAAAGTCATAAAAATACCTTTGTTACAAAATAAAAATTATTAGCAAAAGTCTTATAATTCATATCACCTTTTGTTCATAAAAATAAAAAGAGAAGAAAATAGGACTCTCTTCATTAAAATCCATAAACATTCATATAGATAAGTTTTCTTTTCAAGAAAAACCCAGTACTATCATGCATCATATTAGGAATAAAACATGATAATACTTAGAAAAATAAACACTTGCATACATGCATTTACAAAAATTCATCCTCATATCATGCATTTTCACTTTTGCTAGATAATGGAGGGATCCAGTAATAGACAATTAAAGAAAGTGGAGATCCTTCTATGCCGTGTAGAAAAGTTAAAGCATTTGTGTACATATATGCCGCCGGAGGTCTATGCTAGTTTTGAAAAATCTTACGGAAGAATTCTTGACCTCCTGAAAATCAGCATTGATCCAATATTCGTTAGAGCATTGGTCCACTTCTGGAGTCCCGATCTACACTGCTTCGAGTTCTCGCAGTTTGACCTGGTACCAACCTTAGAGGAATACGAACTCATGGTTAGATGGCCTCGGTCGGTTGGGGTTTATGTCCGCTCGGGAGAATATACGACCAGTGAGAAAGGTTGCTACTATCATACGACTGCCCTCTCATCAATCGCCTTACGGGGAAAGGGAATGTCCGAGGTTGGAAAATATACGTAATAGAAGACCACCGACCTCTTTAGGCTGAAAAGAAAGATTGGTCTACATTCAACAAAACTCTAGCATTGGCAATGTTCGGAATCATATTATTCCCATTTCATGCGAATATTGTGGATCATGCTTGCGATGGATGCATTCTTTGCACGGGATGTGTATTCAAAAAGTCCTATACCCGCAATCCTTGCCGATACCACTGCTTCCGTAGAATTTTGCCGACGAAACAGGGAAAAACACTCGAGATGTTGTACTTCACTGCTATATGTATGGGGTGTTACTCACTTTTACGCCTCAAGCCACATGGGTGTATTTCCTGACCCTTTAAGAAGTTTCTCAAAAATCCCTCTTCAACATCATCAAGCTTTAGAGTGGAGAGCCGGAGTTAGAAAACTGGAACATAGAGCATGTATCTTGGGTTTGCCCTTGGTTCCGACCTGGTTATATTACGAGTACGATGCGGAGATTACACGAGCATACCACTTCTAGGTCTCGAGAGGTTGTATAGCCTACTCTCCTAAAATGGCTATGAGACAACTTATGAGAACCCAGACCACGCCAACTCAAGAAGAGCTCAGAGGGCTGAGTCTATGTCATTATTCCCATAGCTTTGAAGAAATATCCGCTGTCCGGAAAGCATGGGAAAGACCAGTCTATATGGGAGATAAAGAACTCGGAAAGGCTCAGGTATCTACATCCCGTGAGTACGAGGAATGGAGGAAAAATAGAGGGATACCCCGGCCATCCGCTTCATTCACCACAACATTAGCCGGTGAGGAGCTACAAGCTGCAGGTCAATGCCTTGAACAAGAGGGTTGAAGTCATGGAAGCTCAGCTGAGGGCTTTTGAAGAAAAAGAGCAAGAATCAGCCCTTATAATAGATGGTCTAAAAAGGCAATGCAAAAAGAAGGACCACGAAATAGAGCGTCTTAAAGATGATTGTGCTGACTATCAAGAAGAGACTAAACAAGCATTGAAGATGCCAAGGCTTGAGCAAAATAGTCTATTCGGGACATGAGCGATGAAATAGCACATCTTGAGAGTGCGCTGACGGAACGGGCAAAAACGATCAAGCTAATACGGGATGACCTAGCGAATACTCGGTCAGAAGCACAGAAGTGGTGGGAAACCGCTGAAAAATACAGAGAAGACCTAGAGGATCTACGTGAAAAAGAAAAAGATGGATTAGCTCAATACGGTCAACTACTTCGCGAAAGAGACCAAGCAATAGAAAGGTCTGATCAGTAGCAAGCCTTGATCGTTCATCAAGAAGAAAAGATAAAAGAGGCTCGTCGATATAGTGAAGATATGAGCCAGGCGGTATCTGAGCAAATCAAGATGCTCAGAAATCACGTGATAACAGCTGAAGACGAATTACGAAGAAAGCCTAATTTACCTATAGGATTCTTCAAGCTTTTTTGCTTTTGTCAACATTTGCTTCAAAACATTGTATAGAAGGATTTACACTTTCTAATAAAAAGGATTTATTTTTCTCTCCTTAAATTGTCTATTGCATTCATAAATTGCATACATTCACATATCCCTCCTCGTTTTAATAAATAAAGATAATAAAAAGAAAGGATTAACTGATGTGCTTTCCACAAATCAGAAAAATGGAAAAGAAGCCTTTCGTCATCAAAATCTCTACAATGGTCAATAAATCTGAAGATGATAACAAACAAGCACCGTTAATCATTCCAATCAATAAAAGGGAAGAAACAATAACGCCTTTACGTTTATTCGTACCTCGTCCTTTCCCTTATTCATCAAATAAAGCTGTACCTTGGAGATACTCAGAAGAATCGCCAGTTAATCAAGATATCTCCAACATAGCCGGTATTGGGGGCATGACTCGAAGTGGAAGAATATATTCCCCCAAGGAAATTCAAGATAATATTCCTAAAGAGAAGGCAAAAAATAAGGCCGAAGAAGAAAAGGAATCCAAGGAGGAGACATATGAGCTACTCCAGTACATAAGACAAAGTGTTTACTCTATCATTGATCAACTCAATCGTACTCCAGCAAAGATAACTTTGTTATCACTCATCATGAGTTCGGAACTGCATCGAAACGCACTGTTAAAGGTTTTGAATGAATCATTCGTTCCGCATTCAATATTCCAAGATAAGTTCGAAGGGATTATTGGTAATATTACAGCCAATAATCATCTTACCTTCACCAATGAAGAATTCCCTTTGGAAGGGTCAAATCATAATAAGCCTTTGCATATCTCTGTCAAATGCAAAGAATATCTCATTCCCAAAGTTCTTGTGGATAATGGGTCATCCTTAAACGTCATACCTAAAAGCACACTCGATAAGATAACAGTGCAAGGAACCCACATGCGCCCGAGTAATACAATAGTTCGAGCCTTTGACGGATCAAGACGTGAAGTAGTAGGAGAGATCAGTCTACCAATCCAAATCGGCCCTACTATCTTCAATATAGACTTCCACGTGATGGATATCACACCGACATATAGTTGTCTCCTTGGTAGACCTTGGATTCATAGCGCTAAGGCAATACCTTCGACGCTCCACTAGAAAGTTAAGTTTGTGACAAATGATAAACTCGTCACAGTTCAAGCTGAAGAAGACTTTCTAATAAGCAAACCGTCTGTCCAACCATATGTGGATGCAGCTGAAGAGGCTCTTGAAACATCTTTTCAAGCACTCGAAATTGCCAATATAGAAAGACTCCCTAGTAATATGAAAGTGGCCCATATGATGAGAAGATATGGATATCGCCCAGGACAGGGGCTCGGAAAAAATGCTCAAGGAATAAAAGAGCCACCAGATTTCAAAGATAATCCTCTAAAGTATGGTTTAGGGTACGACCCCACAAAAGATCAAACCATACGGAAAGCAGGGAAGTCTTACCCCTCGAAGACGATATTCCGAAAAGGAGGGGTATTAGCGCAAAGGGCAGCGTTAGTCATTAGATGTCCTTCTTCTAATTCTAAAGGATGTAAACCTAGTGACTATTAGAGATCACTTCTCGGGGTATGCCCATCCCCCGAGCATCTTTAGGGCACACATTTCCCTGAAATTACAAAAGAATGTTATTCTTACTGTCTGCTTCTTTTCTTACTAAATGTATCTATACCCCATTTTAATAAACAAGGTTTAGATAAACGTTTTATTTCAAAATGCGTCTGAATAATTAAAGCGCCGCAAAGTAAAGTAAAAAATGATTGATTAACTAGAAACACAAATAAAATCTATCTTGACAAAATCAAGTTTCGACAATGTTGTGCAAAAAAATATATGCATATAAAAAGAAAAGCCCGTCAAGGTCAAAGGCCGAGATAAGAAAATAAAAGGGCAAAATACCCGGCAGGAAACCCACAAAGGGGGCTGCACAAAAGTTAGGGTAAACCCGGCAGGAGACCTGAACAATAATAAAGGGTAACCTGGGCAAAAGTTAGGGTTATTAAGAGTCCGCTAGGTATTCCTTAAAAATAAATACAAAAAAGGGGAAAACCTAGACAAAAGTTAGGACATAAGCACAACATCCTAGGCTGAAAACCCGAAAGGGCGGACTAGGGAAGTTAGTCAATCACAAAAAAAGAGAGGCGCCATAAATCAGTAAACAAACGATGCCACATCATAAGAATAAAACGGTTATCTAAACTAGCCTAAACACAGACTAACCCTGGCTAGCCATTCTTACAAAAACCTCTATTATAAAAAATATCCCTCTAAAACACAATCCTTTGTTGTAAATCCTTTTCTTTCTCTTCTCTTGACCATTTTCACTATAAAGCATTCAAGTAATAAAGGGGAATGTGGTAACATAGTGATCAATAGGAAGGTCGAAATCCCTAAGGAAAGGAAGGAGGGCATTGATATGACAGTTGCCCTATGAACAAAAGATTGCTCTTCGGCCATAGCAAAGAAAATTCCGAGACGGCAAATCAATACAGCTTAGCTTGTTGATCAAGAAACAAAATGACATAAAAGCACAGCGAGAATACACCCGAAGTTAAAGCACATCAGTTAAAACTTTCAAAATATTAACTGAAATAGATCATAGAATGCATATCATGAAGCATAGCATGCATTAAAGCATAAATGAAGGGAATCCCATCTTCTTTCTCATCAAAAACTTGAAAAACCAGCATAAGAAGCTTGGGACGGCCGTCCCAATGTCCAGACGGCCGTCCCAAGTGCCATTTATTGTTTGAGACGTGCGTCTCAGGTGGGGGCTGAGCCATGACCAATTTTGCCTTTTGAGACGGCCGTCCCAACCCAGACGGCCGTCCCAAACTCCCCTGCGCGGCTATATATGAGAGGTGCGGGAATTGAGCTTTGGCACCTCATTCCAAGCTTCCTATCTTGCTTTTCCTCCTCCTCCATACATTTTTAGCATTTCTAAGAGAGTAGAGCTCACAATGGAACATGGAGAAGCCTCGTCCGAAGAAAACGCACCGGGAGCTGCTGCTAGGAGAACTCCTGTCACTAGCATGATGATGGCGTAAGCGCATCAACAACGGCCGGCAAATATCCAACAATTTGCACTGGTACCCTATGTCTGCGGTTAGATTTTGAGATCCTTGCTACATTCGGCTGGGAGCAAGACGTTAGGAAGTTCATCCACAACATAGGATGGGACTTCCTACTCCGCGAGCCGCCCACTCGGATCCATCGCACCGCTACAATGGAGTTTCTCGCCTCTGTCAACATGATGGAAATGCCATCTACAATTCCTGGAGTGCCACCAACACAAGCTGTCTCCTACTAGATGGATGGAGCCTACCGGACCACTGCCCTGGATGACTTCAACGTCATCATGGGTTTCTGCCAACGAGCCGATACAAGAACACCGGAATATCGGACCGCATATCTGGAGAAACCTACCGTTCTCACTACCACCAGTATGTGGAAGGAGATTACTGGAGCTATCAATCTCCCATCTAATCTGAAGGGTGCAGCCTTCAATCCCCCTCTTCGCATTTGCCACAAATTGCTTGCTGGGACCATTCACAGTAGGAAGGAAAGCCAGGGAAAGGTCACGCTGGCTGATCTTTTTATAATCTATTGCATGCATCAGGGACACCGATGCAACCCGGGATACGCATTCCTGAAGGCTGTAAAGGAATGCGGTACTCGGGGACCAGCGGGAGCGATCATGGTGGCTCCCTTCCTTACCCCTCTAGCTGAATATTGGGGATGCACGGATGGAGAAGATATCCCAGTCGAACTTCAACCGAGCCTATCAACGGAGGAGTGCTAACGCACATGAATATCCTCGCAGAGAAGGAACAGGGTTCATCTTAAACCCTATCATCTCGATTTCATGGGATATGCGCGACTTCGGTACGCCGCAAGACATCCCTACTACCTCAGAATCCCAGCAGCAGTCACGAGATTTTGATTTCCCCGGCCTGTACCGACGCTTGGACGAGGAGCATGCATACATGGAAGGAGAGTTCCAGTTTATACGCCAACAGTTTAGCCAACTGACTGTCAGGCAAGACAGGACGGACCGCCAGATAGAGAGCCTGGTCCAGACTCAGGCGAGATTCCAACGCCGCCTACTCCGCCGCTTCCCTTCGCCAGCACCATCTGCCCATTCCAGCCCAGAGGCAGACGATTAGGATTTATTTTTATAGCTTTCTAGTATTTCGAATATGCTTGAAATGTATCCAACAAAAAAACAGTAATAAATAAAAGTAGTTATTTCTGTTTCACATTTCAAAAGCCCATGTGTACAAAAACTATAAAATAAAAGGCACACATGATATACTAAAAAGCCAGATTTCAAAAACTCGCAATAAAATTAAATCGCGATAGAAAAAGGCAAAATCAAAACCATTTTAGCAGAATAAAGAGCTTTAAGAAAACCATAACTCCAACTAGCTCTAACCTTCTATTGCAATAAAAGAAGGTACATCAACATAGAAAAGCCAATGGAAAGGCTCGATAATCCCCAAGAAGATCCTTGCCTACTCTAGAGGCAAAACAAAAATAATTACTCCATGACTCAGCATCATCATCACATGAGTCGTCAACCATAGTCATTTAAAGATCCGACCACCATCCTTCATTCCAAGAAAGAAGGAAGTCATCAACATAGAAAAGCCAATGGAAAGGCTCAATAATCCCCAAGCGGATCCTTACCTACTCCAAAGGCAACACAAAAATTATTTCATGACTCAGCATCACCACTTGAGTCATCAAAAATAAATCATTTAAAGCCTCAATCAACCTCCTTCCATCCAAGAAAGAAGGACACCATCAAAATGAAAAAAGCCAAATGGAAAGGCTTGACCATCCCCAAGAGGATCCTTGCCTACTCCAAAGGCAAAACAAAAAGACTACTTCACGACTCAGCTTCATCGCCACATGAGTCATCAAGCACGCTCATGCAAGAGTCTCCGTCACTTCCCCAAAGCAGAATAAGGAGAATAAGGAGAATAAGGACTACACAAGAGTCCATCAAAGAAAAAAACGGAGTCAAGTCTTCCATAACACCAGGGGGCAACAAAAAGAAAGAAAGAAAAACTTTCATTCCCCAAATAGAGGCCACAACGAAAAAAGGCCAAATAAAAAATCTCCAAGTAAAGCACATCAAGAAAAGTCTACAAAAAGAGGAAAACAAGAAAATTCCCATCTTCCAGCTCAAATAAGAGCTTCACAAAGCTAGGAGCCAGGACTCCATCATCAAAATTGGATCCCCATGAAGTTGATAAACTCCTTGGTGAATCTTCAAAAGAGGAAAACAAAAGATTTTTTCCATCTTCCAGCTCAAATAAGAGCTTCACAAAGCCAGGAGCCAGGACTCCATCATCAAATTTGGATCCCCAGGAAATCGACAGACTCCTCGGTGAATCCCAAAAAGAAAAAGAAGAAAATCTCTTCGTCCCGCTCAATAAAGGCTTCGCAAAAGACCAGGAGCTCAAGACTCCATCATCATAAAAAAAATCAAATCAAAGATTAGATCCCCTAAGAAAAGAAAAATTCCCCAGGGATCGCTAAAAAAGAAAAGAAAAATGATATCTTTTCATCCAAAGAAAAAGCCAATGTGCATAAAAAGGCGCACATATAAACCCATTCCCCAGCAGGAATAAGAGCATAGGCAAAGCCAGCTCGAACAACAGCATCCAACAAGGAGTCAAAAACTCCATTCTCCCCTAGGGGGCAAGTCAAAATAGATCTCCGGGAAAACAATCAAATCCCCAGCAGATCACCAAAAAGAAAATCCCCAGCGAGCCTACCAAATGAAGGCAAAACTACAAGTTTATATCCTCAGGGAATCGCGTATAAATTCCCAAATACAGATATCCCCAGTGAAAACCAAAGTCTTCACTTCCAACAGGCAAGCAGAAAGCCAATATCCCCAAAAAAAACGGGAAATCAACCTATGCAAGAGGCAATCCAAAACCTAAGTCTTCACCACTATTGAAGCATATGCCTAAATCAAGAGGCACAACCAAATAGAAATCACATCCCCAAGTGGGTTCTTGCCTAAACAAAAGGCATAATCAACAAAAAGCTCAAATCCCCAGAGGATTTCCGCCTGATCAAGAGGCGCAACCAAACAAAAATCTCACCAAGTGGATTTCCGCCTAATCAAGAGGCGCAACTAATAGAAATCAAAATCCCCATAGGATTCCTGCCTAAACAAGAGGCAACCAACAAAGAATCCCCGACAAAGCCGGATGGCTAAATAAAAAAGCCAAAATCAAAGAATCCCCGGTCAAGACCGGATGGCTAAAAGAAAAAGCCAAAACAATGAAATCCCCGGCAAAGCCGGATGGCTAAACAAAAAAGCCAAAATCAAAGAATCCCCGGTCAAGACCGGATGGCTAAAAGAAAAAGCCAAAACAATGAAATCCCCGGCAAAAGCCGAATGGCTAAACAGAAAAGCCAAAAATCAAGAATCACCGGCCAAGACCGGATGGCTAAAAGTCAAAAACAAAGAATCCCCGGCAAAAGCCAGATGGCTAAAACAAGAAAAGCCAAAATACAGAAATCCCTGGTAAAACCAGATGACTAAAACAGAAAAGTCAAAAAGAAAAATCAATTACTCCCCAGAGACGCATGACCAAAAATAGTAAGCCGTCAACTCATCTCCAAAAACAGATGATCATAGGATTGACTACAAAAAAGTTCATCCTATAAGCCTTGCAAAATGAGGCTTATCATTCACACCGGGTGGGGGTGTGTACTCACCTAAGCCTTGCGAAAAAGGCTTATCATTCACACCGGGTGGGGGTGTGTACTCACCTAAGCCTTGCGAAAAAGGCTTATCATTCACACCGGGTGGGGGTGTGTACTCACCTAAGCCTTGCAGAATGAGGTTTATCATTCACACCGGGTGGGGGTGTGTACTCACCTAAGCCTTGCGAAAAAGGCTTATCATTCACACCGGGTGGGGGTGTGTACTCACCTAAGCCTTGCGAAAAAGGCTTATCATTCACACCGGGTGGGGGTGTGTACTCACCTAAGCCTTGCAGAATGAGGCTTATCATTCACACCGGGTGGGGGTGCGTACTCACCTAAGCCTTGCAGAATAAGGCTTATCATTCACACCGGGTGGGGTGCGTACTCACCTAAGCCTTGCAAAACGAGGCTTATCAAAAAACCTAGCAAAAATGCATCAGGTGGAGTAAAAATACTCACCGGGAGCATTGCAAAAAACGGGTGCAAAGACCTTGCTTCTATTAGAGGATAGTTCGGTGTTGAGCATCTCAGAAGTAAGTACCCATAAGAGTTTAAGCAAAACGTAAACTCATACCAGGTGAGGGTAGGTACTCACCAAAACCTTGCAGAACAAGGTTCATACCTAGTGGGGGTAGGTACCCACAAAAGTCTAGTAAAAATACAGACTTATACCCGGTGAGGGTAAGTACTCACCAGAGCCTTAGAAAAAGAAGGCTCAAACCAGATAGGGGTTAGTACCTATCAAAATATTTATCATCCGGAGGATCAGCAAGGAGCAGCATCCGAAGGATAGCCGGGCAAAAGGGTTAACTCCTTCCCCTACCAACTAATTTTGTCGGCATATTAAAACCAACGAATTAGTTAGGCAGGTGAAGGGGGGGCAGCTGTAGACCCCTAATTTTGCCCGGCCTCTCAAAATAAAAGCTAGAGGAACTTCGCCCGAAGATGGAGTTCATCCGGCTTCCCAAAACCGAGGAAACCTCCCGCAACAAAAACGGAGTTCACCCATTCACACAATAAAGAGACTTCCTACACAAAGACAAAGCTCGCCCGGCATCTTAATGAAGGCCAAGAAGAATTCCTATATGAAGATAAAGCTTCAACGGACACACATCAGCATCAAACGACGTCCGAAAAAAGGAAAGGAAAGCTTCTCGGAGGCCCTGGAACGCGAAGACAGGCCAAAGCAGTTTGGGACAGCCGTCCCAAACTGGGACGGCCGTCCCAAACACCAAAATTGCATGTGAGACGCACGTCTCACATTTGGGACGCGCGTCCCAAACCCCCAAATTCAATTGGGACGGCCGTCCCAACCCAGACGGCCGTCCCAAATGTCCAAGCGAAAAATGGCTATAAATAGGAGCCTCATTTGTCTCATTCCACACACCAGACAACTCAGAAGACTTGTCTACTTCTCTCCCTCTCTCGAATGATCTTTCTGATTGCCTTGAAAAGGTAACAATCAGTTAAGGAATTTGTATTCCGGCATTCGATTCTTCTAGAAAATTTAGTCGAGTCGAGTCTGTAATTGAGAGGACAGTCATTGTAGAGCGAGGGACTGCCGAAAAGCATCCTTATTGTAACAGAGTTGATATATAAAGCTTGCTACGGAGGTTCTTCTCAAATCTCTTCTCCTTTACTGCTTTATTTATTGCTTCATAAAATGTAAATAAAATCATGTAGATAGCCATATTTACTGTACGAATAAAATAAGGGTAACTGCGTAATTTCTCATAATCTTCACTTAATGAATTAATTCGTCATAGGGAACCCGAAAGGGGCGTTGTGGGGTGCTAACACCTTCCCCACACGTAACTAACTCCCTTACCCAACTCTGGTTATAATGGCCAAGTTGGTTTTTATTAAAATCAACGCCTTTTTTCCTTTTCCAATGTTTCCGGTCAAAACATTGGTGGCGACTCCAAAAGAACCCCTTTTCGAAAACCTTGCTTTTATTAGAGGACAGTTCAGTGTTGAGCTCCTCGGAAGCAATGAATACAATTTTAACAAAAAACGCGAGTCTCAACCATCTTTTCGCGACCGCTCGCATAAACGTTTGAGACGTCCCCAGGACGTCGGAACGGACGGCGGTGACAAGAAGTACCCAGGATTGCAACGCCGTCTCTGGTGCATGCAATAGAGGACAAAGAGGTCAGGGAGGGATATCTTCCCCTGACTCTCTTTCCTGGCATGGATGGTGCCTGCCAACAGCTTGTGGCAGATGTGGAGTGGTGGGGGGAGTGCAGACCCCCTCATCAATGAAGGCAATGTGGTGGCCCCAGTGAGCTCATGCCACATCTCAGCAGCGGTGAGGTTGGTGGGCCTAGAGCAAATGGCCTCACGGTACTCCCGAGTTAACGCCGCCTCAGGCCGGATGAAGCCAATGGAAACATTGAATTCCTCCAAAGTGGTAGTGTGGTATTGCCCACCCATAAAGTAGTTGACCATTTTGGTGGGTTGCATGCCTGAGGCCATAGAGGGGATCTCAATGAGGGAGACCGAGGTCAGAAATTCGAGTACCGCTTGTGGGTACACATGAACGGGTGGAGGCTGTAGCAGAAAACCCCACCCGATGCTATCGATGTGTGCTCGGACGTCTTCTTCCCATCCGAACTCGGCCAAGATGTTGAAGTCCAGTGTCAGCAGGGAGTGCCACTGGTAATTTCTGAGGTTGTCCAGGCGGGCCTGGTGTTGTGGTTGAAGTTGAGAAGGGTCTGGAGGTGGCGGTGGTGCAGAACTACTAGCACCAGCTGTGCTCCTTCGCTTCCTGGAGGCACTTCTTCCAAACATCTTGAGCAGGGAAGGCTTGGGAGAGCAAAATATGAGTGTTGGAGGCTTTGGAGGCTTGGAGAGTTGTGAGGAAACCCCCCAAGCGCGCCCCCTTTATATAGGATTTTTTTTCAGGGCGAGACCGCCGTCTGGGAAGTCGAGACGGCGGTCTCGTTTTGCCAACAGATCGAGACGGCGGTCTCGATAACCCAGACGGTGGTCTCGACTTTGCCTAAGTCGAGACGGCGGTCTGGTTTCTCAAGACGGCGGTCTCGATTTGTAAGGGAACCGAGACGGCGGTCTAGAATATCCAGACGGCGGTCTCGAATTTTCGGGTTTTTTTTTTTTTTTTTGTATAAGCAATAGGACCTGGTTCAAAAACATTTTATGCATGCAAATGTTTTCATGTTTGATGTCCTATAATGCCTACTTTGGTTAATATTTCAGAAGGATTTAACCAACGTGTCTTGTAGCGCCGAGTGCCTCCTGATCTGTGCTTTTGTACATGTTGTACCATACCGGACTTCTTGTGACCGAAGAGTAGTTTCTTTCTTTCTCTTTTCTTTTTTTCTTTTTTTTTTTTTTTGTAGAGCACTCTTTGTCATGCAGTGTCCCTTTTTCCTTGCTTTAGGGATTTCAATCCTCTTGTTGACTATACGCCTCCATATTCCCAGATTAATTATTAGAATATTGTCGTGAGGGTCAAGAGAAAAGAAGCAAAGGGGGTAAAAATCAATGGTTTGTGTTTTAGAGGGTTAATTTTTATTGATAAAAGAATTTGTAAGAATGGTTGGCTAAGGTTAAGCCCGAGTGTTTAAACTTTGTCTAAGCAAACATTTTCCTCTTTCTTCTTTTTTGTATTTGCGCTCTCTGGTTTTATTCCCATTGCTTTTTAAATAGCTAGCTGATTTCCCTAGATCGCCCTTTGGGTTTTCGAACTAGGATACTGTGTGTTGGCCCTATCTTTTGTCTAGGTTCTCTCTCTTGTAAAATTTTGGAGGAATCCTAGCGGACCTTTATTTGTAACCCTAACTTTTGCCTAGGTTACCCTTTATTGTTGTTCGGGTATCCTACCGGGTTGACCCTATCTTTTGTGTAGCCCCCTTAGTGGGTTTCCTACCGGGTAATTTTGCCCTTTTCTTTGGCCTTTGGCTTCTCTGGGCTTTTTCTCTTTTTTTTTTTGGATTTATTCTTATTATTATATTTTTTTTTGTTCACAGTATTGGCGAAGCGTGACTTCCTTCATGGCTTAGGTGAAGTCTTTGTTTTATGTGCTTCTAATTAGCTAACTCAATGATGATAACAATGATGAAGGTTTGATTATTTGGAAGCGCTTCTTATTCTTCTCTTTTTTTTTTATGTTTACTTAGACAGGGTTATTTGTGTGGTCTAGTCAGAAGTAGAAAGAAGAGAAGCAGATAGAAAGAATCATTCTTTATTAATTAATGAGGGAATATGTGCCCTAAGATGTATGGGGGTCGGGCTCGCCCCGGGGGATAATCTCTAACAATCATGGGGTTTACATCCCTTAAACAAAGAAAAAGATTTCCTAATGACTAGAGTGGCTCTCGACGCTTGCACCCCTCCACTTCGGAAAATCTGCTTGAGTGTGCGGAGGGGGGACTTCCCTTTTGCTTTTCCTGCTCGGCCCTTGAAAGGGTTATATCCTAGGCCATACTTTTGAGGATTGTCTTTGAATTCTGGGTTGGGAATCTGCCCCCAGTCCTTGGCCAGGATGGTAGCCATGCTTCAACATCATGCAGGCTACCTTTGTATTTATGGGAAGTCGCTCTATACTGGCAATTTCGAGCGCTTGAAAAGATGTTTCAAGGGCCTCTTCAGCCGCATCCACATAAGGTTGGGTGGACGGCCCACTGATCAAGATATCGTCTTCTGCTTGAACCGTGACTAGTTTGTCATCCACTATGAATTTGACTTTTTGGTGGAGCGTCGAAGGTATTGCCTTAGCGTCATGAATCCAAGGCCTGCCGAGGAGACAGCTGTATGCTGGAGTAATGTCCATTACGTGGAAATCGACGTTGAAGATAGTGGGTCTCACTTGGATTGACAAATTGATCTCTCCCACTACTTCTCGTTTTGATCCGTCGAAGGCTCGAACGATGGTGCTGCTTGGGCGCAGACGGGTTCCTTGGATAGTCAACTTATCCAGTGTGCACTTGGGCATCACGTTCAGGGACGACCCGTTATCCAGAAGAACTTTAGCAATGAGGTATTCCTTGCATTTAACTGAGATATGCAAGGGCTTGTTGTGGTTTGACCTCTCTAGGGAGAGTTCTTCCTTTGTGAAGGTGAGGTGATCGTTTGCCGTGATGTGACCGACGATCCTCTCAACCTTTTCTTGGGATATCGTGTGAGGTACATGCGCCTCGCTCAAGACCTTCAGCAGGGCATTCCGGTGGGGTTCCAAGCTCATTATTAAAGATAGTAATGTGATCTTTGCAGGTGTGCGATTGAACTGGTCTATAATGGAATACTCACTTTGCCTTATAAATTGGAGTAATTCCTCTGTCTCCTCCTTGGATTCTTTATTTTCTTTTTCTTCTTCGGTCTCTTTATTTTTTCCTTTATTTTGAAGGACATTTTCTTGTGTGTCCTTGGGGGAGTAGATTCTTCCACTTCTAGTTGTGCCCCCAATGCCGGCTATGTTTGTTATTTCTTCTTTTATTGGTGAAGATTCCCCATATCTCCACGGTACAGCTTTATCTGACTCGTAGGGGAAAGGACGTGGCATAAATAGTCACACTGGTGTCCTTGCCCCTTCTTCTTTACTCTTGAGGACCAACGGCCGAGGCTTATTTCCCTCTTGCGGTGATTCGACCGTTGGGGTGAGCTTTATTAGGAGTGGCTTTCTCTCCATTCTTCTGAGTTGGAAGACGTGTTAGTTAATCCTTTCCTTTTTATTATCTTATTTATTAAGTGTGAAGGAGGGGAAATTAAATATGCAAATGCATGCTCATGTATGCAAGTAGACAACTGTTGAATAAAGAAAAAGATTTTATTAATTCATTGGAAGGTGTACATTCTCCTATTCCATACTACGAAGCGTCTTTTGGCAAAAACGGAAAAGCCTAAAGAAACCCACAGGCGGGTCTTGTTTTCTTTGTAATTCTCTCTCGGCTTCCCGGACATGGTGAGCGAGCGCTTCGCTTTGCTTGTGGATCGCTTGGCTCATTTCTTCGCTGTATTGTTGAGCCTCCCTGATCTTTGCCTCTTGATGTATGACCAAGGCTTGTAGTTCCTCAAGCTTTGCAACAGCTTGGTCCTTCTCTTGAAGTACTTGGTCATACTGAGCTAGCCCGCTTTTCTCCTTAAGGCGTAGCTCATAGAGACCTCTGCTCAGTTTTCTATTGTTCTCTCGCTCTTCGCGGAGGTCTATCTGAGCCTGGAGGAGCCCTTCTGACAACTCCTTGATCGTTTGAGCATGCTGAGCTGATTCCGCCTCAAGGTGTGCTGATCTGGCGGTTATCTCCTGCAGTTGGCTATCCGAGCTGGTTCTGGCGGTTTTGGATGCTCGGATAGCTTGTTCGTTAGCGTCAGCACATTGGTCCTTGAGGCGCTCTATTTCATGATCCTTTTTCTTGCCTTGCCTTTGTAGACCGTCAATCGTGAGGATAGAGGCTTGTTCCTTTTCCTCAAGGGCCCGTATCTGGGCTCCCATTATTTCTACCCTCTAGGTCAAGGCATTGACTTGTGCCTGCAGCTCTTCGTTGTTGGCGATTGGCGCGGGTGTGGTAGATGGTCGAGCCATCTCTCTTCTTCTCCTCCATGCCTCATAGTCACTGGTGACAGTCACCCGAGCTTTTCCTAGCTCTCTGTCCCCCATGTAGACTGGCTTCTCCCATGCTTTCCTCACGGTCAGTGAGTTGGCGATTGTGCACGGGTCTCCAAAGAAGCACAGCCCTCCGAGTTCCCCTCGGGAGATAGTAGTTTGAGTCCTCATGAGTTGCCTCATAGCTACTCTAGGTGAGTAGGCTATGCAACCCCTGAGTCCTATCAAGGGTACATTCGGGTAGTTCCCACATCTGACGAGAACTGGGCCGGGTCGGAACCAAGGGCAGACCCAAGATATGTTGTTGGCATCCTTTTGTTCTAACTCATCCCTCCATTCTACAGTCAGGCGTCGTTGGAGGGGGATTTTGGAGAAGCTTCTCAAGGGGTCGGGGAATATCCCCATGTGACTGGAGGCATAAAGGTGTGTGATGCTCCACACATAAAGTAACGAAGAGTAGCAGCGGAGTGTTCTCCCTTGCTTCTGATGGTAGAAATCCACCAATAGCAAGGTGTCGGCAAGAATAGCAGGCAGGGGACTCTTCGAGTTCACGTCCCAAGCGAAGAAAGCGTCCATGACGGCTTGATCGATCGTGTCGAGATGGAAGGGGAACGGGATCGTTCCGAAGATTAATAATGCCAGGGTTTTGTTGAAGGCAACCCACTCGCCCTTTCGGCCCGGGTAGGACGGGTGGTCTTCTAACATCGATACTCTCCATCCCTGGGTGTTCCCTCTTCCTATCGGGGTACTTTGTCGGTACGGTAGATGGATAAGGGCGGTGGCTGGTCGTTGCGGGAGTATACGCCTCATGGCGGATATGGACCCGGCGACTTGGGCCATTTCAACATTCTTTCATACTCCTCTAAAGTGGGCACCATGTCGAGCTGCGGAAATTCAAAGCACCGCAGACCTGGAGTTCCAAAAGTGAATCGAGTACCCTGAGGAAGACTTGATCGACAACGATCTTTAGGAGGTCCGAGATTCGTCCATAGGACTTTTCAAAATCGGCGCGGACCTCTCGGAGGCATTGTTGCACTAAGCCGTTCTAGCTTCTCGGTATGGCTTCGGAGAATATCCACCTTCCCCACTTGTCTACTTGTTCCCTCCATTTTCTAAAACCAAAATGTATGATTTGATGAAGATGATGTTTATTGAATGTGAGTGTTTATTTTACTATTTATCATGTTTTTCTACATGATGTATGGTATTTGCGTATTTTTTGAAAGAATAAACTATCTATATGAATGTTTTATGAATGCAATATTTTGGACCAGGTCTTATTTGTGAATTTTGGAAAAATGGATTATTTTATTATTTTTATTTGTTTATTTTATAGCCTTTTATCCCTTCATGTTGGAACTAGCGTGGCTACTTAGCTTGCAAAGAACCTGAAACCAGGCTAGCTAAAAGGCAGACTGTCTGAGATAAAATATGGCTTTATGCGAAAGAATATTTATCGTCCCTTATCTCTTCTGTCGGAACTGCGTGGCTACTTAGCTTACAAAGAACCTGAAATCAGGCTAGCTAAAAGGCAGACTGTCCGAGATAAGGGTGTTTATTTGTAAAATATTTTTTGTGTTTTTGTTCTGTTGTTTGTTTATGCTATGCAACATACAAATGCAACAAACATATGCACACACAATTCGATCATCCCCGAACCGGCGAGACTTCGTTTTTATCACGAGGTAGGGTTTTCCTGCAGAAAGGTGCATTGGTTAGGGTAGGTTGTAACTGTTCTCACCAGGCTAAGGCCCCCAAGGTGCCCCCATTATAGGGTCCCCACTCTCCAGCCGTCCAACCATGCTCAGCACTAAGGCCAGAGTCGGTCTTGTTGCCAAAAGAGGAAGGTTATCACCTTGAGTGGTGGTTTCCGATCACACTGGTGGGCACAAGGCCCTAACTGCAGCGAACCGTACCTGCCACCCACTCCCTATGGTTTTCTCACTTGCCCCCGGGTATAGAGGGAACTGTAGTGTGCAAGGGTTTTGTGTGCAATTTATATTTCAATCAATTGCGTAAGTAGAAACATGCAACAATTATTTGAAAGCCAAACAATAAAACATGTTATAATACAAGGTAGGGTAAAAGCGTTATTTTCTTGGTTTAATTATTTTTAAGCCAGCCCATCACTAAATGGGATCAACTCTCTAGGCTTCCCCAATGAAGTCGCCATCTGTCGCCGCCTCCCCAAAAGGGGGCGGTCGGAGCGACGCGATGGTTTTTTCGACCCTCTTTGATTTTCGCGTTTTTTATTGGTGGTTACAATGCCTTTAGGTTGTCCGATAACCGGGCTAACCTAAGGGCGAGGTTTTCAAAAGTATCCCTGGGTTGTCCGTTAACCGGGCTAACCCAG
Organism: Sphenostylis stenocarpa; assembly: GCA_963425845.1. Classification (NCBI taxonomy): domain Eukaryota; kingdom Viridiplantae; phylum Streptophyta; class Magnoliopsida; order Fabales; family Fabaceae; genus Sphenostylis; species Sphenostylis stenocarpa. The sequence goes on from OY731408.1 coordinate 8,492,461, forward strand.
GGACTTATTTAATTTGGGTTCTATGGAGTCGCCACCGATATTTTTACCATAAACATCAGAAAAGGGGTTTTTAAAAAGGCGTTGGTTTTCGAAAACCAACTTTGGTCATTAGAACCAGAGTTGGGTAAAGGAGTTAGTTACATGTAAAGGAAGTGTTAGTTCCTTTACGACGCCCCTTTCGGGTTCCCTATGATAGGCCGGCTACTTTGAATAAATAATTAAACTGGAAAAATGCGCTTTTACCCTTTTATTATGCGGAATTTAAGTTTATGACTACATGGCCCTAGCTTCTATTGCGTAATTTTAAATGGCAGTAGTAAAAGTAGAGAGGAAGAATATGCACCTCCAAAGCAAGCTTTTATATTTTAAAAGGGAGGGTGCATTTTGGCAACCCTTCACTCTACAACTCTCAGAAACTCCGGAAATGCCTCGGAGGGATTCTCAAGAAGATTTAGGACGCTCAGTCTATGCCTAGAGACACTCAGAAACTCCGGAAATGCCTCAGAGGGATTCTTAGAGAGAGAAAATCTAGAGAGAAGGGAGAGCTTCTTGAATTCTGTGTGGAAATGAGGGGGGGAGGACCCCTATTTATAGTTTTTCGCGCCTGACGCCGTCTCGACCATGCAGGGGGTCGAGACCGCCGTCTAGAAAACCCAGACCGCCGTCTTGACCTCTACAGAAGTCGAGACCGCCGTCTGGAAAATTCAGACCGCCGTCTCGACTTTGCAAGAGTCGAGACCGCCGTCTGGAAAATCGAGACGGCGGTCTCGTCCTGGCGTTGAGACGAGATGGCGGTCTGGTCCTTCCAGACGGCGGTCTCGTCCCTTCAGGGCGAGAAACTTTATTTTCGGGCCAAAAAACCTTCTTATCTTAGTACGGGGGCCTAATAGTCTCTCCTAATGACTTGTTAAGCTTCGGCCGTCTTCAAATAGGACGCTTTCTGGCTTTATTCTGAGGTCGGGCAAGATTTGGGGTCTACAGTGTTTACAACGCCTTTAGGTTGTCCGATAACCGGGCTGAACCTAGGGGCGAGGTTTTCGAAAGAGTGCTCTTAGATTGTCCGATAACCGGGCTAATCCAAGAGCTAGTTTTGAAGGGTTCTTTGGAGTCGCCACCGACGTTTTTACCGAAAACATCGGAAAAAGAATTAAAAGGCGTTGGTTTTTGAAAAACCAACTTTGGTCATTAGAACCAGAGTTGGGTAAGGGAGTTAGTTACGCGTAAAGGAAGTGCTAGTTCCTTTACGACGCCCCTTTCGGGTTCCCTATGATAGGCTAGCTACTTTGGATAAATAAACCGGAAAATACGCTTTTACCTTTTATTTTGCAGAATTGAACATTATGACTACATGGCCCTAATCTCTATTGCACAATTAAAATTAAAGCGGTAAAGTTAGAGAGAGAGAGAGAGAGAGTAAACCTCCGAAGCAAGCTTTTCTATTAACTTTTGGAAATTAGGGTGCTTTTTGGCAACCCTCCACTCTTGTACAGCGCTGGAATCTCTCAAAAATGCTATAAAAACTTCTAAAGACACGCAGAAGCTCTGGAAATGCGTCGGAGGGATTCTAGAGAGAGAATCTAGTGATGTGACTAGAGAGAGAGTGAGAGAACTCTGTGGAATGAGGGGAATGGAGCCCCTATTTATAGGGATTCGCGCCTGTCAGGTCGAGACGGCCGTCTCGCCAAACAAGACGGTCGTCTCGCCTTGCAGGGATGGCGAGACGGCGGTCTCGATCCTCAAAGGCGAAAATCATTATTTTTGTCCTAAAAAACCCTCCTATCCTAGTATGGGGCCTAATAGTCTCTCCTAGTGGCTTCTTAGGCTTTGTCCATCTTTGAAAAGGAGGTCTTCTGGCCTTTATTATGAGGCCGGGAAAGATTTGGGGTCTACAGCTGCCCCCCCTTTACCTGACTAGTCGGCTGTTGGCCTATCGTGCCCGACAGATCGAGAGGAAGGTAAAGGAGTTGACCCTCTTGCTCGGTTATCCTTCGGATGTTTCGTCTTGCGGCGGTTGATCTTCTGGGGAAAAGTTGTGATGTGCACCTCCAGGATACTCCTTCTGATGGTAGCCGATCCCTTCGGTTGACACATGGTAGAACCTCAGGATACTCCTTCTAACGGTAGCCGATCCTTCGGTTGATGGGTATAAACCCCCCATCAGGCTGGTAATTGCAGTCTGCTGTGTGTTGGACTGGATGGGTATGAACCCCCCATCAGGCTGGTAGTTGCGACTTACTTATCCGGCTGGGGCGCAGATCAGGCGCACTTGCGTGTGCAGGTTGATAGGTATGAACCCCCTATTAGGCTGGTACAGTCCACTGCGTAGGACTGGTGGTGGCGGCGGCTTACTGCTCAGGTGGCTCATGCGCCGAGCGTTGAGATGTGCTTGCTTTTGTTTGTCTTTTTCTGGGAATTGTCATCCGGTCTGTGCCAGGGATTTCTGTTGGTGTTCACCCAGCTTTGTTGGTTGCTGGGGATTCTTTGTTTTTGATCCTTCGGTGGTGACCACCCGACTCTTGCTAGTTGGTTGGGTGATTTTTGTTTGTTGCTCGACTCTTTGCTTGGTCGTCGAAACTTTTATTGGTTGTTTCGGGGATACCTAATTGACGAGGTCTTACCGGGATACCCCTGAGTGCTTTTTATTTATGCAAGTATGAAGCTGACCCTTTTATATGAATGCCTTTTTGGTCTTTTATTTATCTAAAGTATATTTGTTTGTTTCGACAAAGTCCTTTTCGTGCAACTATTTGTGTGTGGATGCTTTTGATGCAATTTGTTTTAGTTGGGGGGCATCTAGAAAGTGACCGGCACTTCCCTTTTTCTTTTTTTTTGTTCTCTCGCGACTTTTCTTTTTGTTTTAGCCCTATCTTTTGCCTAGACCGCCCTTTATGGGTTTTCGATCTAGCGGGCTTAATTCTTGCTTAAGATATTTCGGTGGTTTCTTTTTTCTTTTTATGAAGGCCTTAACTTTTTCCTAGACCGCTCTTTGCGGGTTTTCGATCTAGCAGGCTATCCTGTACTTTTTTGCTTGGGAAGGCCTTGGTCGGTGCTGTTTGTCTTGTTTTTCTTATGCTTTCTTGATTCGCTTGTTTTATGTATACTTATGTTTCATTAATACAGAGGCATTCTTGCAAGCAGGTAAAAAAGAAGACAATTTTTATTGATGTAAACAAATGATTTATTTCTACAGGAGGATTTACAAAAGATTTTAGAAGCAGGGCTGGCCAAGGTTGGCTGAATTGTATAGGGTGTAACACTCATGTCCATGATTTTTGTTTCTCTGCTTTTCCTAGTCGCTTCAATTGAGATGCTCAAGCTTGGAGTGAAGATCATGCGAAGTCTACTTGCTTCTGTGAAGGTATTACCTTAGTCGCCTTTGCGGTTTTCGGCTAAGGTAATCATTGCTCTTTGCTTTTTTTTTTTTTTTTTGGAACCTCTAATTTTTGCCTAGGACGTATCCTAGCAAGGAGTGCAGACCCTATCTTTTGCCCAGGACGCTCTTTGCGAGTTTTCATCCTGACGGGTCATGAGCAATGTCTTTAGGCGTAGTATTTCTTTACCGCATCTGAGTTGATAGGATGTCGAAGCTCTTCTTCGTCCATGTTAGTGAGGATGAGGGCTCCTCCTGAGAAGGTTCGCTTGACCACAAAGGGTCCTTCGTAATTTACTGTCCATTTCCCGATTTTGTCTTTCTAGGCTGGAAGTAGTTTCTTTACCACTAGGTCCCCTTCTTGGAAGGTGTGGGGATTAACCTTCTTGTCGTAGGCTTTCTTGATTTTCTTTTGGTAAACTTGCCCCCGACATATGGCGTCTAGCCATTTTTCTTCGATTAGGTTCAGCTGATCATACCGAATTTGGACCCATTCGGCTTCTGTCAATTTTGCTTCCATAACAACTCGTAGGGAGGGTATTTCAACCTCTACTGGTAGTACGGCCTCCATTCCGTATGCGAGGGAAAATGGGGTAGCCCTTGTGGAGGTTCGTACCGACGTTCGATAGCCGTGTAGGGTGAAGGGCAACACTTCGTGTCAATCTTTGTAGGTTACTACCATCTTCTGGATGATTTTCTTAATATTCTTATTGGCTGCCTCTACTGCACCGTTCATCTTTGGTCGGTACGGAGAAGAATTGTGATGTTGAATTTTGAAGTCTTGGCATAGTTCCTCCATCATTCTATTATTGAGATTGGTCCCGTTATTAGTAATGAGCCTATGAGGGATGTCGTACCGACATATAATATTCTTCTTGATGAAGGTGGTCACCACTTTTCGAGTCACATGCGCATACGATGCTGCCTCGACCCATTTGGTGAAATAGTCAATGGCCACCAAGATAAAGCGATGGCCATTGGATGCTTTAGGCTCAATGGGTCCGATGACGTCCATGCCCCACATAGAGAATGGCCATGGTGTTGCCAGAGTACTGAGAGGTGCGGGCGGCACGTGGATATTATCGGTGTAGATTTGGTATTTGTGGCACTTTTTAGCGTACTGGTGACAATCGGCTTCCATTGTAGACCAAAAGTATCTGGCTCTTAAAATCTTCTTTGTCATGACATGCCCAGGTGCGTGGGTCCCAAAAGCTCCTTTGTGGATCTCTCTTATCAAGTTTTGGGCTTCTTCTTGGTCCACACACCTTAAGAGAGTGGAGTCGAGACTCTTTTTGTAGAGGGTTCCTTCAATCAATGTGAACCCTACTGCCCTTTTACGAATGGTTCGTTTATCATTGTCATTAATTCCTTTGGGGTATTCGCCCTTCATGAGATATTGTTTGATGTCATGATACCAAGGGTTTTGGTCACGCTCACCGTTTACTGCCATGCAAAAAGCTTGTTTGTCATGCAGCTTGATTTGGATGATTGGCATCTCATGTTCTTGGCCCAAAGAAAACATGGATGATAGAGTGGCAAGGGCATCAACAAATTGATTGTCTTCCCGAGGAATATACTGGAAGGTGACGCTTTCCATACTTGAGACCAAATCTCGGATGTACTCTAGATATGGGATTAATTTAGAGTTGCGGGTTTCCCATTCACCCTTAAGTTGGTAGATGACAAGGGATGAATCACCGAAGACTTTGAGTTTAGTAACCCCGTGATCTAAAGCTGCTTGGATCCCTAGTGCACATGCTTCATATTCGACCATGTTATTGGTGCAGTCAAAATTAAGCCTGGTCGTTACAGGGATGTGTTTCTTTTCAGGGGATATCAAAATGGCTCCTATCCCGTGTCCAAGCATGTTCGAGGCCCCATCGAAGAACATGGTCCATGCCTCTTCTTTGGTCTCTTCGTGTTCAATATGCATGATATGCTCATCAGGAAAGTCATCTTGTAGAGACTGGTATTCATTGGTGGATCCATGGGCGAGATAGTCCGCTAGGGGGCTACCTTTAATAGCTTTCTGAGTGACATGAATGATATCAAATTCTGAGAGGAGGACTTGCCACCTAGCTATTCTCCCAGTCAAAATGGGCTTCTCGAAGAGGTACTTGATTGGGTCCATTTTGGAGACCAACCACATCGTATGCCGAGCCATATATTGACGAAGACGCTGAGTGACCCACACCAATGCGCAACAAGTTTTTTCGAACGGTCTATAACGAGTTTCATAGTCTAGGAACTTCTTGCTAAGATAGTAAATGGCTCGCTCCTTCTTCTCGGTTTCATCTTGTTGACCGAGCACACATCCCATGGACTCTTCAAGTATTGACAAGTATAGGATGAGAGGTCTCCCTTCAACGGGTGGTACCAATACTGGCGGATTGGTTAAGCATGTTTTGATTTTATCGAATGCTTGTTGGCATTCTTCATTCCACACCATTGGTTGATTTTTGCGCAACAGTTTAAAGATGGGTATACACTTATCCGTCAACTACGCGATGAAATGGGCAATGTAGTTGATTCGGCCTAGAAAACCTCTGACCTCCTTTTCCGTACTTGGTGGGGGCATTTCCAAAATTGCCTTGGTTTTGTCGGGATCCACTTCGATTCTTCTTTTGCTGACAATGAACCCCAATAGTTTTCCTGATCATACTCCGAAAGTACATTTTGCTGGGTTTAGTTTGAGTTGATACTTTCGGAGTCTGTCAAAAAGCTTCTTGAGATATTGAATGTGGTCCATCTCATTTCTGGATTTGGCAATCATGTCATCCACATATACCTCTATTTCCTTGTGGATCATGTCATGAAACATTGTGACCATAGCCCTTTGATAAGTAGCCCCTGCATTCTTGAGTCCAAAAGGCATTACACGGTAGCAAAAGGTTCCCCATGGTGTAATGAAGGAGGTTTTTTCCCTGTCCTTGACAGCCAGTTTAATCTGGTTATATCCCGCGTACCCGTCCATGAAAGAGTAAAGTGTATTGGTAGCAGTATGGTCTACCAGCGTGTCTATATGTGGTAAGGGAAAGTCATCTTTTGGACTTGCTCGATTGAGGTCCCTATAATCCACACATACCCTGACCTTCCCGGTCTTTTTTATGACAGGTACTATGTTGGCCAACCACTCTGGGTATTTGGAAACTACTAGGAAATTGGCGTCCAGTTGTCTTTGTACCTCCTCCTTAATCATTAGGGACCAGTCGAGTTTGATTCTTCTAAGCTTTTGCTTTACAGGTCGGAACCCCTCCTTCAATGGCAACCTATGTGCCACTATACTTGTGTCGAGCCCGGGCATGTCATGATAGGACCAAGCGAATACATCTATATATTCCTTTAGAATCCGTATTAATCCTTTTTTGATGCTACCTTCCAATTGGGTGCCGATATTTATCTTTTTCTCATCGTCCCCTTCTCCCAAATTAACAGTTTCCGTCTCTTCTTGATGCGGTTGTATAATGCGTGCTTCTTTTTCTAGCATTCTTCGCATGTCCAGAGAAATGGTCTCCTGCTCACTGTCGGACTCGACCCATTCGCTTTCGGTTTCTGGGGTCCACAGAGATTCATCAATCACAGACATGATGTGTTTTAGGTTCTGTTTTAGTCATAGATTTTATTATTCAATTATTTTTGAAAGAATAATAAATGAAAGAGGGAAAAGAATGAATATGACAGAATGCCTCATGTATTAAAGAAAATAAAATTTATGTACAAGCCCTTTTAATCTGGGTTCGTGCGGCCACGAGCGGGGACCGCAAGAAGTACAAGAGAAAGCTTAAAAAAGAAAACACCCCAAGGGCCGATCCTCCCAATCCTCCCTCTTTGCTATTCTGGCTTCGATAAGGGTTTGGCGTCGACATCAGGAGCAGAGGTATCAAAAGTTATCCACCTGGCGTCTATTAACTCTTGGACCTGATATTTAAGGGTCAAGCAGTTTTCTGTCGAGTGTCCGGGCGAGCCCGAGTGGTAATCACATTTCTCGTTCAGTTTATACCACTCGGGGTAGGGAGGCTCCATCTGCTTTTTGGGAGGAACGCAAGTTAAGAGTTTGGCCTCCAACAGCTGTGGCAGCAGCTTTCCATAGGAAGTGGAGATTGGAGTGAACTTCCTCTCTTTCTTACGAGGTTGCCTAGCTGTTTATGGGGTAGAAGAAGGAGTGGCAAAGTTGATCGCGTGCACGACCTCATCCTTCTTCTTGCCAGCAGGTTTTCTGAAGGAGACACCAGCTTGGGAAGACTGTGCTATCTTCCTGCTCCTCAGTCCCTGCTCTACTCTTTCACCCACAGTGACTATGTCTAAAAAAAGGTTAGAGGTACTGGCTATTTCCTTGTCGTAGTACGCTCCAGTCAGTGAATCTATGAACATAGCCACTGTCTCCTTATCCGTCAAAGGAGGTTCTATTTGGGCGGCCATTTCCCTCCATCTCTGGGCGTACACTTTAAAAGGTTCGTCGTTCCTTTTGCTCAGAGTCTTGAGATCTGACCTGTCAGGGGTCAGATCAATATTGTATCAGTAACAACGGAGAAAAGCGTCAGCCAGTTGTTTCCAGTTCTGGACCTGCCCTCTTTCCAGCTGCATGTACCAATTCAGAGTTGTGTCTGCCAGACTCTCCTGGAAGCAGTGGATCAGGAGTTTCTCATTCTTGGCGTGTGCGGCCATCTTACGACAATACATCGTAAGATGGTTCTTTGGGCAAGTCATCCCGGCATACTTGGGGAAGTCCAGGATTTTAAATTTGGGAGGGAAGTGGATATTCTTCACCAGGCACATGTCCGCCACTTCCTTGACGTCAAATTTGTGTCCCTCTACCGCCTTCAGCCTTTCCTCTAGGGCAGAGATTTGTTGTTTAGACACCTCCGGGGTAAGGATGCGTGCAGTCTTAGCATCATTTCCATCGAATAAGTATTCTTCTTCTTCCTCCTCTTCGTGGCGAGAGGCGTGTTCTGTTTGGGCCTCGCCCTTGTTTTGGCCCTGGCGCACAACCTCCATTAGTTGGGCCACTTGCTCACAGAGGGTATTGACCTCCGCAGTGAGCTTCCGGTTTTGTTCTTCCAAGTTCTCCATTGCTCTGGCCTTTTGTGCGCGAGTTCAGATGGGGAGAGGACCAGCCACTTTCTAGAATGCCCGGAAGGAACTTTATTAATGCATGTTGAGTGTTGAACTAGCATGAACATGCTTATGTACGAGAGTTTCTGTTTAAATGATGCTAAATGTTCTCTCATTTCTTATTTTCTCTCTTGGTATTTCTTTACTCATGATATGATGTAATATGGATGATACGACTTTGTCAAAATTATTTTTATAGACGTTTTGATTTTGTTATTATTTTGTTTATTTTAGATTTTTATTATTTTATAGCCTTTTATCTCTTCTGTCGGAACTGCGTGGCTACTTAGCTTTCAAAGAACCTGAAACCAGGCTAGCTAAAAGGCAGACTTTTCGAGATAAAAAAAAATGGCTTTATGAAAAGGATATTTAGTGTCCCTTATCTCTTTTGTCGGAACTGCGTGGCTACTTAGCTTACAAAGTACCTGAAACCAGGCTAGCTAAAAGGCAGACTGTCCGAGATAAGGGCGTTTATTGCAAAAATGTTTTTTGTGATTTTTCTGTTGTTTGATTATGCCATGCAACAAACAAATGCAACAAACATATGCACACACAATTCGATCATCCACGAACAGGCGAGAAGTCGTTTTTATTCACGAGGTAGGGTTTTCCTGCAGAAAAGTGCATTGGCAAAGGTGGGTTCTAACTGTTCTCACCAAGGCTAAGGCCCCCAAGGTGCCCCCATTATAGGGTCCCCACTCTCCAGCCTTCCGACCATGCTTAGCACTAAGGCCATAGTCAGTCTTTGTGCCAAAAGAGGAAGGTTATCACCTTGAGTGGTGGTTTCTGATCACACTGGTGGGCACAAGGCCATCACTACAGCGAACCGTACCTGCCACCCACTCCCTATGGATTTCTCACTTGCCCTCGGGTATAGAGGGAACTGTTGTGTGCAAGGGTTTGTGTACAATTTGTATTTCAAACAATTGCGTAAGTATAAACAAGCAACAGTTATTAAAGTCAAGCAATAAAACATGTTATAATACAAGGCAGGGTAAAAGTGTAATTTTCTTGGTTTATTGATTTTTAAGGTGGCCGATCACTAAATGGGATCAACTCTCTAGGCTTTCCCAGTGGAGTCGCCATCTGTCGCCGCCGTCAAAACGAGGCGGTCGGAGCGACGCGATGATTCCGACTTTCCAATTTTCGCGTTTTTATTGGTGGTTACAACGCCTTTAGGTTGTCCGATAACCGGGCTGAACCTAGGGGCGAGGTTTTCGAAAGAGTGCTCTTGGATTGTCAGATAACCGGGCTAATCCAAGAGCTAGTTTTGAAGAGTTCTTTGGAGTCGCCACCGACATTCTTACCGGAAACATCGGAAAAGGAATTAAAAGGCGTTGGTTTTTGAAAAACCAACTTTGGTCATTAGAACCAGAGTTGGGTAAGGGAGTTAGTTACGCGTAAAGGAAGTGCTAGTTCCTTTACGATGCCCCTTTCGGGTTCCCTATGATAGGCTAGCTACTTTGGATAAATAAATCGGAAAATACGCTTTTACCCTTTATTTTGCGGAATTTAACGTTATGACTACATGACCCTAATCTCTATTGCACAATTAAAATTAAAGCGGTAAAGTTAGAGAGAGAGAGAGAGAGAGTAAACCTCTGAAGCAAGCTTTTCTATTAACTTTTGGAAATTAGGGTGCTTTTTGGCAACCCTCCACTCCTGTACAGCGCTAGAATCTCTCAAAACACTATAAAAACCTCTAAAGACACTCAGAAGCTCCGGAAATGCGTCGGAGGGATTCTAGAGAGAGAATCTAGTGATGTGACTAGAGAGAGAGTGAGAGAACTGTGTGGAATGAGGGGAATGGAGCCCCTATTTATAGGGATTTGCGCTTGTGAGGTCGAGACGGGTCGTCTCGTCTGACAAGGTCGAGACGACCATCTCGCCAAACGAGACGGCCGTCTCGCCTTGCAGGGATGGCGAGACAGCCGTCTCGCCACTTGCGCAAGGCGAGACGACGATCTCGAATCCGAGACGGCCGTCTCGATCCTCAAAGGCAAAAATTCTTATTTTTGTACTAAAAAACCCTCCTATCCTAGTATGGGGCCTAATAGTCTCTCCTAGTGGCTTCTTAGGCTTTGTCCATCTTTGAAAATGAGTTCTTCTGGCCTTTATTATGAGGTCGGGCAAGATGTGGGGTCTACAGCCCTTCATGAGGTATCGTTTGATGTCATGATACCAGGGATTTTGATCACGCTCGTTGTTTATTGCCATACAAAAAGCTTGATTGTCATGCAGCTTGATTTGAATGATTGGCATCTCATGCTCTTGATCTAAAGAAAACATGGATGCTAGAGTGGCGAGGGAATCAGCAAATTGATTGTCTTCCTGAGGAACGTACTGGAATGTGACGCTTTCCAACCTTGAAACCAAATCACGTATGTGCTCTAGATATGGGATTAATTTGGAGTTTCGGAAACCTTTGCCGAGGGCGCTTCTATCAACAAACCCCCACTTTTTGCGGGGCAAAATTATCCTTTTTGGAATGTTAGAATGCAAATATTTTTGGAGTTTGTTGATAGGGGTGTATGGGATGCCATTGCAAATGGTCCTTTTATTCCCAAAGTTACTGTAAACGATGTAGAAGAACCTAAACCATTTTCTAGATGGACTGCAAAAGAAAATAGAAAAGCTCAATATGATGTTAGGGCTAGGAATATAATTTTGTCTGATTTAACCCTTGATGAGTTTTACAGGATATCCGTTTGCAAGAGTGCTCAAGAGATGTAAGAAATTCTAAGAGTAACCCATGAAGGAATTGATGATGTAAAAAGAGCACAGAAAAATTCTTTGATACAAGAATATGAAATGTTCATAATGCAAATGGGAGAATCAATTGTTGATGTCCAAAAGCATTTCACACATATTGTGAACCATCTCATAGGGCTTGGTAACACTTTTGACATTGATGAATTAAATGTGAAAATTCTTAAATCTTTGGATAGGAAACGACAACCAAAGGTGATTGCCATTACGGAGTCACAAAATCTTGCCACTATGACTATGACGACTCTCTTTGGAAAGTTGAGAGAGCATGAACTTGAACTTGGAAGGCTAAACGATGAAGAAGGCCAACATCAAAAGAGAACCTAGCTTTCAAAACTGAAGTTTCTAAAATCAAGAAAAAGAAGGAAGAAGAAAGTTTCGATAGTGAAGAGGATGAAAACTTGAGCCTCATGATAAAAAAATTTACAAAGTTCATGAAAGCTAAAGGGAATCAACCTTTCAAAGGTAAGGGAAAGGTAAAAGAAAGTTCTTCTTTCAGTTTTAAATGTTATGGTTATGGTGAAATAGGGCATGTGAAATCCGAATGTCCCAACAAGAAGAATGATGATCATAGAGGAAAGAAATTCTTTAAAAAGAAAGCTTATATAGCTTGGGATGATAGTGACTCAAATTCGAAGTCAAGCAATTCGGAGGTTGAAGAAAATCTTTGCTTGATGACAAATGATAGTATTTCTTCCGATTGTGAGGTAAGTGATTCCGACTGTTCTTCAAATGATGATGAGAATGACTATGATGCTTTGCATAATTCATATCAAGAACTATTTGCTGCTTTTAAAGATTTGAAAACTGAATATAAATCTTTGAAAAAGAATTTGAGAAAATCAGAAAAAGAAGTAGAATCCTTAAAATAAAAAATAGTGACTTTAGAGGAAAAAGAAAATAAACAAATATAATGTGTATCATGTAAAGAATATGAATATGAAATGGACATACTTAGATGCTTACTTGAAAAAGCAAAGAAAGAATTAAGTGATTGTTACAAGGATGTAGTTAGTGTACAAACTCAAGTAAAATGTCATGTTCTATTTAAAGAGCCTAAAAATAGAACCCAAAGGGTATGTGTTGAAAAAGGATCTAAATCTTCTCAAAATAAAGTTGTATATTTTTCAAGAATTAAATCTAATGCATGCTTATATTGTATGAAACATGGACATACATCTAATAGGTGTAAAATTAAGCATTTTGGTGTTTCAAAGGGAAAATATGTTTGGGTTCCTATAAATAAATGATTTGCTTGTCTCTAACCCCAAGGATGTTAGAATCGCGCAGAGGAATGTTCGCGTGGTCGGACAAAAACCAAGAGGGGGGGTGAATTGGTTACTTAACAAAAATTAGGTTTTTAAAATTTTCCCCAAATTTTACCGATTAAAAACTGTGTAAATGTAAATAGAGAAGAGAAGAGAATCTTACACAGGAAATTTATATTGGTTCGGATCAAAAGACCCTACGTCCAATTGCTAATAACTCAAACAGAGGATTAACGCTGTCACTATAATCACAATTGTTACAAACAGATTACAATTGAAAAGATAAAGATAAGAAAACACCTCTCTTGAAATCCACAAGAGATGATGAACAACTTTCCCTAGAGACAGCACAGCACACAATCCACTAAGAACTCCACTTAGTGATTCTTATCGCTTCTAGCCCACACCAGGTTCCAAAAGCCCCTTTTTCTTGCAACAAACAGTTCTCTGGCACTCACAGACACTTAACTTTTGTATGAAAAAGGTTGTTCTACTTTTCCGAGTGCCATAGAGAAGCTTAAGTAGAGAAATTAGGGTTTGGGAATTGGGAATTTCGGAATTAGGGTTCTTGGGAAAAGGGTTTTCGAAAATAGGGTTGATTTGAAGTTAAAATTCGAAATCTGACTGAAATAATCGATTAAATCAAGAGTTAATCGATTATTACAGAGCCAAAATCAACAGAACCCTGAACCTCACTGTTTTAATCGATTAAAAGGGGTTTTAATCGATTAAACCGCCTGTTAATCGATTAACAGGAGTTTTAATCGATTAAACCAATGAGCAGATACAGAAAATGGTTTTTCTCACTGTTTTAATCGATTATTTCCCTATTTAATCGATTAAAGCCGAGCCTGGATGATAAATTTGAGCTTTTTGAAGCTTCTAAGGTGCAGACTATGTACCGACTATCTTAAACACTAATATTACAGACTCAATCTAATTGAAACAGAGTTATTACAATACAAAACAAGTCTTCAACACTCTAAGTCTTTGAGTTATTGAATCATCATCAAAATCAACAATCTTCATGTCCATCAAGTGCAACATCAAGTCCTTGAATGTTCAACAATCTCCCCCTTTTTGATGATGATCAAAATTATCTTTTAAAGCCTTGTAATAACCTGTTTTATCTGTCATACTAACAAACACATTAAACATACCAGATAATATTTAAAAACAATAGTATTAGGCTTTAAATATTTCTCCCCCTATTTTGATTATAATAAAAAATAATTCTTCTATGACAAACATAAGAGCTCCCCCTCAAAATATGCATAACTTAGAGAAAACTCCCCCTCAAACATAGCAAAAACAGAACACCACATTTTATTTCAGATAAAAGCATTCATTACAATATAAGAGAAAAATTACAAATTTTAAAATTCTTCACTATCATCACTATGAAAGTGTGCATCAAATCTATTTTCTAAACGACACACTTTATCATCTACATCAGATATACGGCGAATTATTTCTTCATGCCGTACACCAGAAAGAGTGAAGAACGATTGCATTCTCTGATTCATGTCTGATAACATGTCTTCCATGGATTGTCGGGTTTCATGATGAGTAGAGGAAGTTCCAACACTTTGGATTGGATCAGAGGGAAACTCAGCAGCAGGAGGCATATCTTCATCAGAATCTTCATTGTCACCATCTTGATTCGGAACATCATCCTTGTGAACATAGATGTCATTGACACGCACCATTTGTAGTTGGATCAATGTGCTGTCAAGCATGCGATTCAAGTTATTTGTTCTTACTGTTTGTTCACCTTCGACATTGACTCCCTTATATTCAAGAATCCGAGAGACAAGGAGGGCATATGGAATTTTGAAGGTGGGATGACGTTTGGCTTTTAACATAGTCATGGTGACAAGAACGCCCCAATCTAAGGGCTCATTATTCATTATTGCATGAATAATCCTAAGATCAATTGAAGAACATTGAGCATGATTTGTAGCCCGAGGACATAGGATCCAGACAATTAGATGTAGAATCATGCGTTCCTCCTCCTTCTTTAAAGGTCCAGCAAGAAGGAGACGCCCAATCTCCATGGAGGGATTTCGCAGAAAAGAGCGGTAAGCTAAGAACCTGTCAAAGTCATCTAACTCACCATAAATGTTAATAGCATCTTCTCTAATTGGAAAGTGGGCAACGTTCTCCCAAATATCATCGTCAAGAATAATTGTGACGCCTTTTACTCTAGAGGTAGCTATTTGATCTCTAAATTTAAATCTAGAGTAAAATACCCTAACAAGGTCAGGATAATACGTACCTTGCATTTGGATGAAGGGAAGAACTCCTTGAAATTCAAGAAGGTTGGGAAAGTTGAATCCCCTATTGATGAATTGCTCACCAATAAGAAACTTGGGAGAGATAATGGCACGTTCCTTCCAATAGGTCAGAAATTCCTGTTGGCCATCTGTATCAGAAATCCATCCTTCTACAGAATTAGGGCGGGGACAAGATGAGGGTGCAGATCTTCTTCTAGTAGGGATCTTAGCACGAGAAGATGAGGCAATTGAAAGATTTGAGGAATAACAAGAAGATTTAGAAAGCTAAATGTAGTAAGAAGAGGGCAAGATTGCTAGAATAAGGCAAGAAAGCTTGATTTCAAGAGATAGTAGTGAGTAGAAGTGAAATGGAGGCTCCTATTTATAATCAAGCATGTCCAACGGTCATTTGGAAGTGAATATAGGTCAAGAGATCCGTTGGCAACGGCTAGGAGGCCAAACTTGCAAGGTTTAATTGATTAAAACTCAGATTAATCGATTAAACCAGTGCCAGAACCATTGAATCGATTAAATTGTGCAGTTAATCGATTAATTATGTATTTAATCGATTAATTGGCGAATTAATCGATTAATCCAGAGAGGAATGCCCTATTTTGAGTGTTGTGGATGCAAATAATCGATTATAACTCCAATTAATCGATTATTCCAGAGAGTACATCAAATTTTTGAGGTTTTTACACATGATTAACTATGAACATCCTACACAATGAATTATAACATCATAAACATCCAAAAACTATCTTATTAAGCAGAATTTAAGCTATTTCTAATATCCCTAAGTCTCTTCTAAGATCATAAAATCTATCCTTGGGTAGAGGCTTAGTATAGATATCTGCTAATTGATGCTTTGTATCAATGTATTCTATTTTACAGTTCCCTTTGCTATGATCTCTCAAAAAGTGATGCCTAATTTCTATGTGCTTAGTTCTAGAGTGCATTATTGGATTCTTAGTAAGATTAATTGCACTCGTATTATCACACATCAACGGTATGTCATTTAAAAATATACTATAATCTTCTAATTGTTGTTTCATCCACAGAATTTGAGCACAACAACTACCAGCTGCAATATATTCAGCTTTAGTGGTAGATAAAGCAACACAAGCTTGTTTCTTAGAATGCCAAGATACTAAGGATGAACCTAACAAATGACATGTCCCACTAGTACTTTTCCTATCAATTTTGCATCCACCATAATCAGCATCAGAATATCCTATTAGACTAGTGCAAGCATCAGATGGATACCATAAACCAAAACCACTAGTTCCTTTTAAATATTTTAAAATATGTTTTACTGCAATTAGATGAGATTCTTTTGGACAAGCCTGAAATCTAGCACACACACAGACAGAATGCATAATATCAGGTCTACTTGTAGTTAAGTATAACAGTGAACCTATCATACCTCTATACATAGATTGATTAACTTCCAAACCTGATTCATCCTTGTCTAGATAGCATGAAGTTCCCATGGGTGTGTTAGCTTCCTTAGAGGTGTCCATTCCAAACTTTTTAAGGATCTCTTTGCAGTATGTGGTTTGAGAGATGAAAACGCCATCTTTAAGTTGCTTGATTTGTAGTCCAAGGAAGAATGTCAATTCTCCCATCATAGACATTTCAAACTCTCCCTGCATTATCTTAGCAAATTCTACACATAACGAATTATCAGTTGATCCAAAAATAATATCATCAACATATACCTAGACCAATAAGATATGTTCTTTAACTTTCTTTATAAACAGTGTAGAATCAATTTTTCCTCTAGAAAAATCATTTGAAGTAAGGAAACTACTTAGCCTTTCATACCAAGATCTAGGAGCTTGTTTCAACCCATATAATGCTTTCTTTAATTTAAAAACATGATTAGGAAAACTAAAATCTTCAAATCCAGGGGGTTGCTCCACATAAACTTCTTCTTTAATAAAACCATTCAAAAATGCACTCTTAACATCCATTTGATATAATTTAAATTTCATTAAAGATGCATAAGCAAGAAGTAGGCGTATAGCTTCTAACCTGGCAACAGGAGCATAAGTTTCATCATAGTCTATACCTTCCTCCTGACAATGGCCTTTGGCAACAAGTCTAGCTTTATTCTTTGTTATGTTCCCATCTTCATCAAGCTTATTTCTAAACACCCATTTGGTTCCAATAACTTGATGTGATTCTTCCCTTGGGATTAATTCCCAGACTTGATTCCTTTCAAATTGGTTAAGTTCTTCTTGCATTGCCCTTTTGAGATGTCACCTATGATATTGTCCATTGAGAGTCCTCTAGGTGATTGTCATTCTTTTGCTAATTCAGGCGTTTGAGAAGGCTCATTTTCTTCCAAATATAATTCATCAAGAGCTTCTCTTATATATTCATCATCACCTGCAATTTCTTTATTTGACTCAAGAGGATTTCCCCCAAGGTCTACAATCTCATCAAAAGTGACATGTATAGATTCTTCAATATTTAAAGTTCTTCTATTAAATACCCTGTAAGCCTTACTAGTTAATGAATAACCTAAGAAAATGCCCTCATCGGCTTTAGAGTCAAATTTTCCTAAGTTGTCCTTTCCATTATTTAACACAAAGCACTTACATCCAAAAATTTTCATATGAGCAACATTAGGCTTTCTACCATTAAACAATTCATAGGGAGTAGATTTAATAATTGACCTAATGAGCATTCTATTTAAAACATAACATGATCAATTTTCTTTGAGTAAATACAAGAGACAAACAATTCATTTAACTATAGGAACCCAAATATATTTTCCTTTAGGAATACCAAAATGTTTAATTTTACATCTATTTGAGGTATGACCATGTTTCATACAATAAAAGCATGCATTTGATGTAACTTTTGAATATGATGAATCTTTAACCATAGATGTTTTAGTTCCTTTTTCTACCCATACTCTTTTATTTTTCCTTTTAGGCTTTTCAAAGGAACTTGATAATTTATACTATTTTGAGTTACAACAACTTTATTATTATTACTCAATTCCTTTTCGGCTTTATCAAGTAGATGATTAAGTATATCTATGTCATACTCATACTCTTTACAAGATGCACATACTATATTCTTATCATTATTCTCATCTATGCATACAATTTTTGTTTCTAAGGTTTCCTTTTCCTCTAAACATGCAATTTTCGTTTTTAATGACTCCTTTTCCTCTAAACATATAATTTTCGTTTTTAAGGACTCTACCTCCATTTCGGAACTACTTAAACTCTTTTTCACAGCTTTGTATTCATTTTTCAAGTCCTTAAAGGCACTAAACAATTCATTATATGCATTTTGCAATTCATCATAGTTATTATCCTCATCACTAGAAGATGTGTCGGAATCACTTACCTCAAAATCGGAAGAAATGTTGTCATTTGCCATTAAGCAAATATTTGCTTCTACTTCCGAGTCACTTGATTCCGAACTTGAATCGCTGTTATCCCAAGCAATATAGGCTTTCTTCTTGAAGACCTTTTTGCCTTTGAATTCATCATTCTTCTTATTTGGACATTCGGTCTTTACATGTCCTGCTTCACCACAACCATAGCATTTTATATTTACAGAACAATTTTCCCTTACCTTTCCTTTACCTTTGAAGGGATGTCTTCCTTTGGCTTTCATGAATTTGGTGAACTTCTTTATCATAAGACTCAACTCTTCTTCTTCATCGTTTGAGTCTTCTTCTTCCCTTTTATTTTTACCTTTGGAGATTTTGGTTTTGAAGGCTAAATTCTTCTTTTGATATTGCCCTTCTTCATCGTTTAGCCTACCAAGCTCAAGCTCATGCTCTCTTAGCTTTCCAAATAGTGCCGCCATTGACATTGTGGCAAGGTTTTGTGACTCCGAGATGGTCGTCACCTTAGGTTGCCATTTCCTATCCAAAGATTTTAAAATTTTAACATTTAATTCATCAACGTCAAATATTTTACCTAATCCGGTGAGATGATTCACAATATGAGTGAAACGCTTTTGAACGTCGAAAATCGTTTCGCCTTGTTGCATCCGGAACATCTCGTATTCTTGGATTAGAGAATTTTTCCTTGCTCTTTTGACGTCGTCGGTACCTTCGTGGGTCACTCTAAGCATTTCCCACATTTCCTGGGCACTTTTACAAACAGAAATCCTGTAAAACTCGTCAAGCCTTAAAGCAGATGAAATTATATTTCTAGCCCTAACGTCAAATTATGCTTTTCTGTTTTCTTCTGCAGTCCATCTAGAAAAAGGTTTAAGAACGTCAACACCGTTCTCTGTAACTTTAGGAACAAATGGACCGTTTAAAATAGCGTCACAAATGCCTCTATCAACAGACTCTAAAAAGATTTGCATTCGTACCTTCCAAAAAGGATAATTTTGACCCGCAAAAAGTGGGGGTCTGTTGATAGACGCACCTTCGGCAAAATTTTGATTTTGTCCGGCCATTTTCGAAAATTTGAATGACTATCAAAGCAAGCACTGATACCACTTGTTAGAATCGCGCAGCGGAATGTTCACGTGGTCGGACAAAAACCAAGAGGGGGGGTGAATTGGTTACTTAACAAAAATTAGGTTTTCAAAATTTTCCCCAAATTTTACCGATTAAAAACTGTGTAAATGTAAATAGAGAAGAGAATAGAATCTTACACAGGAAATTTATACTGGTTGAGATCAAAAGACCCTACGTCCAGTTGCTAATCACTCAAACAGAGGATTAACGCTGTCACTATAATCACAATTGTTACAAACAGATTACAATTGAAAAGATAAAGATAAGAAAACACCTCTCTTGAAATCCACAAGAGATGATGAACAACTTTCCCTAGAGACGGCACAGCACACAATCCACTAAGAACTCCACTTAGTGATTCTTATCGCTTCTAGCCCACACCAGGTTCCAAAAGCCCCTTTTTCTTGCAACAAATAGTTCTCTGGAACTCACAGCACTTAACTTTTGTATGAAAAAGGTTGTTCTACTTTTCTGAGTGCCATAGAGAAGCTTAAGTAGAGAAATTAGGGTTTGGGAATTGGGAATTTCGGAATTAGGGTTCTTGGGAAAAGGGTTTTCGAAAATAGGGTTGATTTGAAGTTAAAATTCGAAATTTGACTGAAATAATCGATTAAATCAAGAGTTAATCGATTATTACAGAGCCAAAATCAACATAACCCTGAACCTCACTATTTTAATCGATTAAAAGGGGTTTTAATCGATTAAACCGCCTGTTAATCGATTAACAGGAGTTTTAATCGATTAAACCAATGAGCAGGTACAGAAAATGGTTTTTCTCACTATTTTAATCGATTATTTCCCTATTTAATCGATTAAAGCCGAGCTTGGATGATAAATTTGAGCTTTTTGAAGCTTCTAAGGTGCAGACTATGTACCGGCTATCTTAAACACTAATATTACAGACTCAATCTAATTGAAACAGAGTTATTACAATACAAAACAAGTCTTCAACACTCTAAGTCTTTGAGTTATTGAATCATCATCAAAATCAACAATCTTCATGTCCATCAAGTGCAACATCAAGTCCTTGAATGTTCAACAAAGAACCCAAAAGTTATGGGGACCTAAGATTATTATGTTCTTGTTTTGTAGGAAACTTCCAAATCCAATAAGTCTATGTAGTATGTTGACAGTGGGTGTTCAAGACATATGACTGGAGATAAAAAGAAATTTATGAGTTTCAAAGCAAAGGAACAAGGATATGTAACCTATGGGGACAACAATAAAGGAAGAATCCTTTGAACCGAAAATATTGGTGGTGCAAATAACTTGGAGATAAAAGATGTGCTCCTTGTTGATGGGCTAAAGCACAATCTCCTAAGTATAAGTCAACTTTGTGATAAAGGATTTAAGGTAATTTTTGAAAGTAAGTTTTACTCCATACATTTAAAGGATTATGAAAATATAGCATTAAAAGGTATTAGGCATAACAATATTTATTTGATTGACTTGGATTGTGTATCTAATGCTAATATAATATGCTTAGTTGCTAAAGAAGAAAATCCATAGTTATGGCATAAGAGAGCGGTTCATATAAATATGCATCAATTAAACAAATTAATATCTAATGACTTAGTTATTGGTTTGCCTAAGCTAAAATTTGAAAAAGATAGATTATGTGATGCATGTCAAAAAGGTAAACAAATAAAATCATCTTTTAAATATAAGAATGTTATTTCCACATCAAAACCTTTATAACTTTTACACTTATATTTATTTGGTCCATCTAGGATAAAAAGTGTTGGTGGAAATTACTATGCTCTTGTAATTGTTGATGATTTTTCTAGATTTACTTGGACATTTTTCCTAACATTGAAAAGTGAGGTTTTTAAAGTCTTTAGGAAGTTTTCCTAACAATTTCAAAATGAGAAAGACTTAAGAATTAAAGTGTTAAGGAGTGACCATGGTGGGGAAATCCAAAATGAATCTTTTGAAAATTATTGTGAAGAAAATGAAATTTTGCATAATTTTTCTGCACCTAGAACTCCCCAACAAAATGGTGTAGTAGAAAGGAAAAATAGGTCACTAGAGGAACTTGCTAGAACCATGTTAAATGAATCAAATGTTCTTAAATAATTTTGGGTTAATGTTGTAAGTAATGCATGTTATGTATCGAATAGAATGCTTATTAGGCCCATCATAAAATTAACTCCTTATGAATTGTTAAATGGAAGGAAGCCTAATGTTTCACATTTTAAAATTTTTGGTTGTAAATGCTTTGTTTTAAATAATGGTAAAGATAACTTAGGAAAATTTGACTCAAAAGCTGATGAGGCTATCTTCTTAGGTTATTCACTTACTAGCAAAACATATAGAGTTTTCAATAGAAGAACCTTGAATATTGAAGAGTCTATATATGTTACTTTTGATGAAATTGTAGACCTTGAGGGAAATTCTCACGAGTCAAATAAAGAATATACAGGTGATGATGAATACATAAGAGAAGCTCTAGAAGAAATGTACTCGAATGAGAATGAGTCATCTCAACCATCTGAATTGGCAAAAGAGTGGCAACCACCAAGAGGACTCTAAATGGACAATATAATTGGTGATATTTCAAAAGGGGTAAGAACTAGAAATATGACAAATTTCTGTATGTTTGTAGCTTTTGTTTAACAGATTGAACCCAAAAGTGTTGAGGAAGCACTCAAAGATGACCAATGGTGCATTGCAATGCAAGAAGAACTCAATCAATTTGAAAGAAATCAAGTCTGGGAATTAATTCCAAGAAAAGAATTGTATCAAGTTATTGGAACGAAATGGGTATTTAGAAACAAACTTGATGAAGATGGAACTATAACAAAGAACAAAGCTAGACTTGTTGCCAACGGATACTGTCAAGAGGAAGGTATTGATTATGATGAAACCTATGCTCCTTGTCGCCGCCGTCCATTCCGACGCCTCGGGACATCTCGAACGTTTATGCGAGCGGTTGCGATATGATGGTTTAGACTCGCGTTTTTGTAAAAATATGATCATTGCTTCCGAGGTGCTCGACAATCGAATTAACCTCTAATAAAAGCAAGGTTTTGTTAGAAAAGGTTCGATGGAGTCGGCACCAACGTTTTTACCATAAACATTGGAAAAGGATAAAAAGACGTTGATTTTAAGAAAAACCAAAGTTGGCTATTATAACTAGAGTTAGGTAAGGGAGTTAGTTACGTGTGGGGAAGATATTAACACCCCACAACACCCCTTTCGGGTTTCCTATGACGGATTAATTCATAAAATAAAGATTAAGAGAAATTACGCTATTACCCTATTTTATTACACAGTATTAAAATGACTATCTACATGATCCTATTTTTTATTGGACATAAAAAGCAGTAAATAAAGCAATAAAAGAGAAGAGTAGTGAAAATAACATCCGAAGCAAGCTTTTATTACAATTCTTCAACTTTGAGGATGCTTTTTGGCTATCCCCTCGCACTATAAGCGCTTTTCTCCCGAATACAAGAAAAAACTTTTAAACTATCGAATGTCGGATATCTCAAAAGAGACTTCCTTAACCGATTGTTACCTTATAGGCAATTGGAAAGATCATACGAGAACTAGAACTGTATAGAAGAAGTAAGAATGAGTTGAGGAGTGTAGAAGTGTGTGAAAAAGCTGCAAATGAGGCTCCTATTTATAGTTTCTCGCTGCCAGGACCCCGGGACGGCCGTTTCAGCCTCAGAAAGGTGGGATGGTTGTCTTAGCTGCTTGGGACAGTCGTCTGGCCCTTGGAACAGTCGTCTCAAGGGGAAAAATTGGCTAGGACGTGCATCTAGCCCTTGAGACACGCGTCTCAGTCACTTGGGACGACTGTCTCGGTTCTGGGACATTTGTCTCGAGTGTTTTCTCCAATTTTTGTTTTTTATTACTTTAGAAAAGCTCTCCTTTCTTCAGACGGAAGCCGGTTGATGCAACTAGATGCCCACCGAAGCTTTACCCACCTTCAGAGCGGAAGTCTTCTAATCTTTATTAAGAGGCCAGGCAAGATTTGGGGTCTACAGCTGCCCCCCCCCCCTTCACCTGCCTAACTAACTGTTGGCTTAATGTGCCTTCAAGATTAGTTGGCAGGTGAAGGAGTTAACCTTCTTGCCAGTCATCCTTCGAATGCTCCTTTACTGAAGTTGTTGATCCTCTGGATGATGAATAGTTTGATAGGTATGAACCCCTATCCAGTTTGATGAGTACTAACCCTTATCTGGTTTAATGGGTGTGAACCCCCATCGTGGTTTTGACAAGATCTTCCTACAAGATGTTCTCTCCGACCCCATAGTTGACTCGCCCGCAGAGTGTTCTCTCTGATCCTGCGTTTGATGAATACAAACCCTCATCAGGTTTTTGCAAGACCCATCCATAGGATGTTCTCTCTGACCCCGTGGTTGGTTTGCCCATAGAGTGTTCTCTCCGACTCTGTGGTTGATTCGCCCACAGAGTGCTCTCTCTGACCCTGCATTTGATGAGTGCAAACCCTCATCAGGTTTTTGCAAGACCCTTCCATAGGATGTTCTCTCCGACCCCGTGGTTGGCTTGCCCATAAAGTGCTCTCTCTGACTCCGTGGTTGATTCACCCGCAGAGTGTTCTCTCCGACCCTGCGTTTGATGAGTGCAAACCTTCATTAGGTTTTTGCAATACTCGTCCACAGGATGTTATCTCTGACTCCGTGGTTGGCTTGCCCATAGAGTGTTCTCTCCGACTCTGTGGTTAATGAGTTGTCCACAAGATGCTCCCTCCGATCATGCTGCTGATGAGTACAAAACCCCTCACCAGATTGAAAGCCGACGAGCCCCCTTCTGTAAGACTCTACCGGTTTGATGAATCCCCTTCTATAAGACCCTCATGGTTGATAAGCCCCCTTCTGTAAGACTTATCAGGTGCGAACCCCTTTCTATAAAGTTCTGTTGGTTGATACTCTTGCAACCCCGAGATGCTCCTTTTGGTAGTCGATCATGTGGCTGATGAGTGGGAAACCTTAGGATGCTCCTTTTATGAGGTAGTCGATCCTTCGATTTGTAGGATGCTCCTTTGGAGAGGTAGTCAATCCTTAGGTTTGCAGGATGCTCCTTTTGGTAGTCGATCCTGTGGCTGATGAGTACGAACCCTCATCTGGTTCTAAGTCCTTTCTTCTTGATTGAAAATGTGTTGGCGGCTTACTGCTTCTAGTCATGACTCGACTCCATGGGGAGTAGTTGTTTAAGAATTTTGTTTTTGACTTTTTTGGGTGTAGTCATCCGGTATGTCGGGGATTCTTTGTTTTTGGCTTTTTTCTGATAGCCATCCGACTTGTTGTTGTCGGGGATTTATTGATAATTGCCTCTTAATTTAGGCAGGAATCCACTGAGGATTTGTCTGATTTCTAATATTAGTGCCTCTTAAGTAGGTGGATGCTTCAATAGTGATGAAGACTTTATTGTTGAAAAGGAGGCTGAGATCAAGAGGGGGGGTGAATTGATCTTTGAAAGATTTTCGCAAATTACAGATTATCTATTTCAAAGATTAAGAGTTCTGACCAATTTTTGAATCAAACAAAACAAACAATCAAAATAAAGGCAGCAGTAGAATTAAAGAGAGAAAGGTTTAGAGAGATACAACCAAGATTTATACTAGTTCACCCAATCCAAGGGCTACGTCCAGTTCTCAGCCAAATTCCAGCTGAGTTCTACTAGATTAAATGTTTTACAAATTACAACTCCAATCACACACCCAATCTACCACAAGAACCAAAATTCCAGTCCTTGCACCTAAACCTTCACCAAGAACCAACTTTCAGTTCTTGAACTACCCTGCAGCCAAATTCCAGCCACAAAAACCAGTGCCCACACTTCTAGACACTCACAATACAATAATGAAATATAAAAGAACAAAGGAGAAGAAACTAGAACACTCAAACCCGGATTATGCTGCTCTGAAGAATGAGTCTCTTCACAAAAGAAATGCAGAAAATGCCTCAAGAAAGAACTTTGAAAAACTTCACAAAACTTGCGTGATTCTTTCTTGAAAGTAGCTCTTATGATTGCTAGATTGATTGCTTAAAGGTATCTTTTAAAAGACTCAAGCAATCCTGTTTATATAGAGGATTGTTCAAACTGCTAGTTTAATTAATCTGTTAAAACAATCTTTTAATCTGTTAAAAGTCTTGAATTAATCTGTTAAAACTTCTTTTAATCTGTTAAAATGTTCTTGATCATTTTCCAGATTCGTTTTAACTGATGCGACATCGTTTTAATCGATTAAAACACTTTGTAAAAAATCCCTTAAGTTGTTTTAATCGATTAATTTGTCTTTTAATCGATTAAAATACTGCCAAATGTTTTCATAAAACTTTCTAAGTGATTTTAACTGATAACAATCTGTTTTAATCGATTAAAACACTTTGGAAAAAATCTCTTAGTTGTTTTAATCGATTAATTCGCATTTTAATCGATTAAAATCCTGCCAAATAGTTTCATAAAACTTTCTAAGTCATTTTAACTGATAACACACCGATTAAAATCCTCACAGAACTTCTTTCAAAACCTTTCAAGTGGTTTTAATCGATTAATTCGAGATTACATCGATTAAAATACTGACAGAACATACTTCAAAACACTTCAAGTTATTTTAATCGATTATTTCGAGTTTGTATCAATTAAAATACTGCCATAACACTTTTCAAAACATTTTAAGTCATTTTAATCGATTATTTCGAATCTACATAAGTTAAAATACTGGCAGAAGGTTTTCAAAAAATCCTTTAATGAAAACAATCGATTAATTCGAAGATATATCGATTAAAACAATTCCAGTGTATGTATTAAAAGGTTTTAATCGATTATTTCGAAAACCTATCAGTTAAAAACCTGTTATGTAAGTGTTAAGAACATTTTAACTGATAAAACTCATATAATATCAGTTAAAATAATTACTTAAAAACCATTTAACCAATTACTTTGGTTTTTAATAGATTAAACACGTTTAGAGGCATTTGCAAAATCTTTTAAATGATGAAACCTCATGCAGTAGAGAGATATGAATGATTATACATGTGTATAGATGCAGACTCACTAATCATTCTACCCTTTTATCCAAGTAACCTTTGACTTCACCAGAATAGCCTTTGACTTCATTTTGACTTCATCAAATCAACAAGATCTTTGTTTAATCAAATGATTCAATAAGATCTTCATCACTTTCATTTATGTTCGGGTTTGTAATGCCTCCGAATAGGTTGATGTCCCTTTCTGGGGATATTGGCTCTTTGTTTGCCAGATCTTGCCTATGTATTCCACTAGGGAATATTCATGTTGGATAGGCAAATAACTCCTTGAGGATATAAACTTGTAATTTTCCTTTGTTGTAGGCTCACTAGGGATGATTTTTGTCCCATGGGGAATGGAGTTTTTCTCTTGTTTGTTGAACCAATGGTGAGACGAAAATTCTAACTCCTTAGTTTCTTATGGACTTTTGAAGTTCTTATTCTCCTTTGGGAAGTGTGGCGAAGACTCTGGATGAATATGCTTGATGACTCATGTGGTGGCGATGCTGAGTCATGAGGTAATCTTTTTGTTGCCTTCAGAATAGGCAAGGATCCTCTTGGGGATGATTGAGCTTTTCCTTTGGCTTTTCTTTGTTATGCCTTCTCTTTCTTGAATGGAAGGAGGAATGATTGGAACTTTAGATTTCCTGAAACTCTTTTATTGAATTGTTTGATTTCGCCTTCTTCTTCTTGAGGGGACTTTTATTTGGTTCTGGCATTTCCTGTTTTTCAATCACAAAGATGGAGTCTAGCCTCCGTATATGCATGATTATTGTTCTTATTTAAAGAAACTTATTTTTTTATAGATTTCTAACAAAGTCGTTTTTGTGCAACTATTTTGTGTGTGGATGTTCTAAATGCAATTTATTTGTTTATTTGATTCATTTAGAAAAGTGACCGGTCTTCTCCAGCTGGATCTTCATGAATATGCTAATCGGCTCCTCTTTTTTTCATCTTTTAGTTTTAGCCCTATCTTTTGCCTAGGCTGCCCTTTACGAGTTTTTGATCTAGTGGGCTGCCTTAATTTTTGCCTAGAATGTCTTAGGGGGTTTTTGCCTTATCTTTTGCCTAGATCGTTCTTTTGGGGTTTTCGATCTAGCAGGCTACCCTGATTTTTACCTAAGAATATCCTAGCAGGCATTTATTCTTTTCTTATTATTTTTTTTATGCTTCCACTTTTTAGATGCATGTTTGATCTTTGATTAAAGGTTTTTGTGCATAATTATGATTTATCAATAAAGATGCATTTCCATAATATTTGGTCAAGAGAAAGGAAATGAAAAGGGAATTTTATTGATTAATGAGCAAAAGTTTATTTCTTTTATAGAAGGATTACAAAAGGTATTTAGAAGAATGGCTGGATGGGGTTAGTTGTACTGTATAGGCTTAAACAACCATGTCTATGATATCTGCCCCCTTTATTCTCCTAATTGCTTCAGTTGAGATACTCGAGCTCAGAGTGAAGACTATGCAGACTGCTTGCTTCTAGAATATCGTTATCTTAGTTGCCTTTTCGGTTTTCGACTGAGGTAACCATTGCTCTTAGTTTTTTTTACCTCTACTTTTTGCCTAGGACGTATCCTAGCGAGGGATATAGACCCTATCTTTTGCCCAGGGATGCCCTTTGCGGGTTTTCATTCCTGATAGGTCTTGAGCAATGTCTTCAAGCATAATACTTCTTCACCACATCTGAGTTGATTGGGTGTCAAAGTTCCTCTCCATCCATATTGATGAGGATAAGAGCCCCTCCTGAGAAAGTTCGTTTGACCACAAAGGGTCCTTCATAGTTCACCGCCCATTTTCCAATTTTATCATTCTGGGCTGGAAGCAATTTCTTTATCACTAGATCTCCTTCTTGGTAAGTATGAGGGTGGACCTTTTTGTCATAAGCCCTTTTGATCTTCTTTTGATAGGCTTGTGTGTGACATATAGCATTAAACTGTTTTTCTTCAATAAGGTTTAATTGATCATATCGGGTTTGAACCCATTCGGCTTCTGTTAACTTCGCTTCCATAATCTTGTGCTTTTGTCAACATGATTAGTTGTACCGATTTGTCGTCTCGGATCTTTGTTATAACTGAAGAGTAATAATTTTGAATGTAGAGCAACTGCCATGTCAATGTCCCTCTTTCTTTCCTTAGGGATTTCAATCCTCCTATTGATCACTATATTTCTACATTCCCCAGTTAATTACTTAAATGCTTTATAGTGAATGGTCAAGAGAAGAGAAAGAAAAGGGATTTATTGCAAAGGTTTGTGCTTTAGTAGGATTTTTATATTATAATAGTTTCTGTAAGAATGGCTAGCTAGGGTTGGTCAATGTTTAGGCTAGTTCAAACAAACATTTTGTTTTTATGATGTGACGTCTTCAATTGATTACTTTATGGCACCTATTTGTGATTGATTAACTTTCCTAGTCCGCCCTTTTGGGTTTTCAGCCTAGGATGTTATGCTATGTCCTAACTTTTGTCTAGGTTCCCCTTTTTCATTTTTTGGGATACCTAGCGGACTTTATTTTGTAATCCTAACTTTTGCCCAAGCTACCCTTTATTATTTTTTGGGTCTCCTGACGGGTTTACCCTAACTTTTGTGCAGCCCCCTTTGTGGGTTTCTTGCTGGGTATTTTTCCCTTTTATTTTTTTTGTCTTGGCTTTTGACCTTGATGGGCTTCTTTTAATAATAATTTTTTCCGCACAACATTGTCGAAACACGATTTTATTATGAAGTAAATCTTATTCGTGTCTCTAGCTAATCAATCATGTTAACTTTGACTTTATTTTGTCTATGGCGCTTTAATTATTTTGATGCATTTTGGAACAAAACTTTTGTCTAAACATGATCATTTATGGGGTATAGATATGATTAGCGAGAAGAGAAGCAGATAGTAAGAATAACATTCTTTTGTAATTCAAAGCGAAATGTGTGTCCTATAGATGCTCGGGGGTCGGGCACACCCCGAGGAGTGATCTTTAACAGTCATTGGATTTACATCCCTTAAAATCAGAAGAAGGACACCTAATGACTAACGCTACCCTTGACGCTAATATCCCTCCTTTTTGGAGGATCGTCTTTAAGGTGCGGAGGGGAGACTTTCCTTTTCTTCGTATGGCTTGATCTTTTGCAGGGTCATACCCTAAGACGTACTTTAAAAGATTATCCTTAAAATCTGGTGGCTCTCTTATTCCTTGAGCGTCCTTTCCAAGCCCTTGTCCTGGGTGGTATCCATATCTCTTCATCATATAGGCCACTTTCATATTACTAGGAAGTCTTTCTACATTGGCAATTTCGAGCGCTTGAAAAGATGTTTCAAGGGCCTCTTCAGCTGTATCCACATATGGTTGGATAGACGGTTTGCTAATCAGAATATCATCTTCAGCTTAAACTGTGACTAGTTTGTTGCCTGTCATAAATTTGACTTCCTGGTGGAGCGTTGAAGGTATTGACTTAGCACCGTGTATCCAATGTCTACCAAGGAGACAACCGTATGTTGTAGTGATATCCATCACATAAAAATCTACGTTAAAAATAATAGGGCCAATTTAGAGTGGTAGACTAATCTCCCCTACTACTTCACGCTTTTATCTGTCAAAGGCTCGAACGATCGTATTGCTTGGGCGCATATGAACTCCATGAACTATTATCTTATCTAATGTGCATTTGGGCAGGACATTCAAGGATGATCCATTATCCACAAGAACTTTGGAAATGAGGTATTCCTTTCACTTTAAAGAAATGTGCAAGGGCTTGTTATGGTTCGACCATTCTAAAGGGAGTTCTTCATCCGTGAGGGTGAGGTAATCGTTGGTTGTGATATTACCAATCATCCCTTCAAACTTATCTTGGGATATCGCGTGCGGGACATAATATATGTTCAAGACCTTTAACAATGCATTTTGATGCAGTTTCGAACTCATTATTAGTGATAACAGGGTTATCTTTGCAGGAGTGCGGAGTTGATCAATGATGAAGTACTCACTTTGCCTCATATACTGGAGTAACTCATCTGTCTCCTCCTTGGATTCCTTTTCCTTTTCCTCTTCGGTTTTTTTTTATTTTTTCCTTTGTTTTTAGGAGCATTATCTTGTAGCTCCTTGGGGGAATAAATTCTTTCGCTTCTCGTCGTGCCCCCAATGCCGATTATATTGGAGATATCTTCGTTGACAGATGATTCTTCTGTGTATCTCCATGATACAGCTTTATCCGATGTGTAAGGGAAAGGATGAGGCATGAATAAACGCAAAAGTGTTATTGCCCCTTCCCTGACGTTATTATCAATCGATGTTTACTTCTTTCTTATTATCTCCTTGTACCAAATCGATAGCCTCGGTTTTTTCCTGATGGGGTTGTATCTATTGAGCTTCTTTTTCTAACAGTCTTTGCATGTCCGGAGAAATGGTCTCCTTTTCACTGTCTAACCCGATCCATTCGCCTTTGGCTTTCGAATCCCGCAGAGAGTCCTCAATCACAGACATGCCTATTTATATGGTCCTTATTTGGGTTTAGATTTTATTTATTTATTTTGGAGTGAGAGAGAAAAAAATGAAAATAATATGAATATTATGAAAAATGTCTCATTGTATTGATGAAAAGAGAAATATATACAGAGCCCCTTTAATCAAAAGATTTCGCGGCCATGGGGAGACACCGCGAGAGATACATCAGAAGCTTTTTTTTTACTTTTTATTTATTTATATTTTTTATGATGAGGAGCCCTAATCAGTTGGCCATCCCCCGTCATTCTGGTTGAGAAAGAGGCGTGTCATCCACCTTAGGGATGGGAGCATTAAAAGTGATCCATCTCGCATCCAATAATTCTTGGACCTTATACTTCAAGGTTAAGCAATTGTCCACGGAATGCCCAAGTGCGTCCGAATGGTAATCGCATTTTTCATTTGGCTTTTACCATTCTGGGTAGGGTGGCTCTATCTTTCTTGGAGGGACGCGCGCTAGGAGGTTTTCCTCTAGCAACTTTAATAGCAGAATCCCATAGGAGGTTGGGATGAGAATAAATTTCCTCTCTTGTTTGTGAGACTGCTTGGTTGGTTGTGAAGAGGAAGAACAGGTAGTGAGGTTGATGACATTTACGCTCCCTTCCTTCTTCTTGCCAAAGGGCTTCTTAAATGATGTGTGGAACTTCTTGAACTTGGGAGGGAATCGAGTATTTTCCAGAAGGCGTGCATCGGTTGCCTCCTTCACATCAAAATTGTGTCCCTCGAATGCCCTTAATTTCTCCTCTAGGGCAGAAATTTGTTGCTTGGAGACCTCATTGTGGAGGCGTTGCTCGTACATTAGCTCCATCAATTGTGTCATTTGTTCCTTTATGGCATTAAGCTCAGTGGTGAGCATACGATTCTGTTCCTCTAATTTCTCCATCCTCTTAGCATTTTGCGCGCAAGTGAGGACAGGAACAAGAGCAACCACTTTCTAAATGATTTTAAAAAATTTATTATTATTTTTTTATGAATGATTAATGTGGGATAGATATGTCTTAGACAATAGCTTCGGTACTTCTTAAAAGCTCATGCTTAAGGAGTACCATACCCATCTTGGTGTGATGGTTCCCTTTTTACAAAGGTTACCAACATACCTTAGCGCACTTATCCCTTCCAAGAAGTTTACAAATGCACTTGGGTCTCTTTCGCCGTTGTCTAAAGATATCTAATACCCCCTAGCATGAATGTATTTATGCATGCACTAGTACAAAAAGGACCTTTTATGATGGAAAATGTTAAAAGTAAGATAACTTTTGACTGGAATGTCGGATTTGGATGCACATCATATCAAAACGAAGAGGAAAAAGTTAAGAATAGGTAACAAATACCCAAAGGGGATTTGTCTCAACAATTTTCCCAAAAAATGCTTCTAAGACCCATTTTGCACTAGTGATGAGAGATTTATTAAGATAATATGTATGCATACTGCATTTATTTTCTCTCTTGGTTTTTTCACTTATGAAATGATGCGATATGAATTATATGACTTTGTGAAAATTCTTTTTATTGTTAGAGGTATTATTATTGGTTTAAATTGTTTTTATTTTTTTTATAACCCTTTATCTCTTCTGTTGGTCAATGTGTCTACTTAGCTTACAAAGAACCTGAAACCAGGCTAGCTTAAATGAAGACTGTCCAAGATAAAGTTGATTTATTCTTATTATTTTATGGTTTTTAAGAATTTTTATTTGTTTTTATTTTAACTGTTGTATGATTATTCTATACAAATGCATCAAACAAATGCAACAAACAAATGCACACACAATTCACTCATCCATGAGCAGAGCCACGCTGTTTAATCACGAGGTAGGGTTTTCCTGCAAAAAAGTGCTTGGTTAAGGTGGTTCTAAATTGTTCTCACCAAGGCCAAAGGTCCCCAAGGTGCCCCCATTATAGGGACCTCTCAATCTCTCAGTCTTCGGATCATGTACGGAATTCTGTGTCCACAACCTTGGACCAAAAGAAGAGAGTTATTACCTTGAGTTGGTTGTTTTCTGACAACGAATGTAGCCTCGTGTGCCAACAAGCCGGTCGTATCTGCCACCCACTCCCTATGGGTAATCACTTTTGCCCCTGGGTATAGAGGGATTGTTGTGGAAAAGGGTTTTTTTGTGTAGAGTTTGTATTACAAACAATTTGCAGAAAATAATCATACAGAAGTTATCAAAGCCATACAATAAAACATACAAAGAAGGGTAAAGGTGTAATTTCAAATCTTTATTTAGTTTGAATTTATCCGTCACTAAATGGGATCAAATCTCTAGCTTCCCCAGTGGAGTCGCCATCTGTCGTCGCCATCCGTTTCGACACCTCGGGGCATCTTGAACGTTTATGCGAGCGGTTGCGATATGATGGTTTAGACTCGCATTTTTGTAAAAATATGATCATTGCTTCCGAGGTGCTCGACAACCGAACTAACCTCTAATAAAAGCAGGGTTTTCTTAGAAAAGGTTCTATGGAGTCACCACCAACATTTTTACCATAAACATTGGAAAAGGATAAAAAAGCGTTGATTTTAAGAAAAACCAAACTTGGCCATTATAACCAGAGTTAAGTAACGGAGTTATTTACGTGTGGGGAAGGTATTAGCACCCCCACAACGCCCCTTTCGGATTCCCTATGATGGATTAATTCATAAAATAAAGATTAAGAGAAATTACGCTATTACCCTATTTTATTACACAGTATTAAAATGACTATCTACATGATTCTATTTTCTATTGCACATAGAAAGCAGTAAATAAAGCACTTTTTATTACAATTCTTCAACTCTGAGGATGTTTTTTGGCTATCCCCTCGCACTACAAGCACTCTTCTCCCGAATACAAGGAAAAACTTTTAAACTATCGAATGTTAGATATCTCAAAAGAGACTTTCTTAACCGATTGTAACCTTATAGGCAATCAGAAAGATCATTCGAGAACTAGAACTGTATAGAAGAAGTAAGAATGAGTTGAGGAGTGTAGAAGTGTGTGAAAAAGTTGTAAATGAGGCTCTTATTTATAGTTTCTCGCTGTCAGGTGAGGCAGAAAGGTGGGACAGTCATCTCAGCTGCTTGGGACGGCCGTCTGGCCCTTGGGACGACCGTCTCAAGGGGAAAATTTGGCTGGGACACGCGTCTGGCCCTTGAGACACACGTCTCAGTCACTTGGGACGGTTGTCTCGGTTCTGGGATGGTTGTATCGGTTCTGGGACGGCTGTCTTGAGTGTTTTCTCCAATTTTTGCTTTTTAGTACTTCAGAAAAGCTCTCCTTTCTTCAGACGAAAGACGGTTGATGCCACTAGATGCCCATCGAAGCTTTACCCACCTTTAGAGCGAAAGTCTTCTGATCTTTATTAAGAGGTCAGGCAAAATTTGGGGTCTACACTCCTGTTGCCAGGTTAGAGTCTATACGCCTACTTCTTGCTTATGCTTCATTGATGAAATTTAAACTATATCAAATGGATGTTAAAAGTTCATTTTTAAATGGGTTTATCAAAGAGGAAGTATATGTGGAACAACCCCCTGTATTTGAAGATTTTAAACATCCTGATCAAATTTTTAAATTAAAGAAAGCTCTTTATGGTTTGAAACAAGCTCCTAGGTCATGGTATGAAAGGTTAAGTAATTTCCTAATTTCAAAATATTTTTCTAGAGGACAAATTGATTCCACTTTATTTATTAAGAAAGTAAAAGAACATATTTAGTTAGTTCAAGTATATGTTGATGATATTATCTTTGGATCAACTAACAATTCCTTGTGTGAAGGATTTTCTAAGATAATGCAGGGTGAATTTGAAATGTCAATGATGGTAGAATTAACCTTCTTTCTTGGACTTCAAATTAAGCAACTTAAAGATGATACTTTTGTCTCACAAACCAAATACTGCAAAGAGATTCTTAAGAAATTTGAAATGGATTCTGCAAAAGCTGAACACACTCCAATGAGAATGTCCTGCTATCTAGATAAGGATGAATCAGGTTTGGAAATAAATCAATCTATGTATAGAGGTATGATAGGTTCACTATTATATTTAACTGCAAGTAGACCTGATATCATGTAATCTACATGTGTGTGTGGTAGATTTCAAGCATGTCCAAAAGAATCTCATCTAACTGCAGTAAAAAGAATATTAAAATATTTAAAAGGAACTACAGGATTTGGTTTATGGTACCCATTTGAAGCTTCTCCAAGTTTATTAGGTTATTATGATGCTGATTATGAAGGTTGTAAAGTAGATAAAAAAAGCACTAGTGATACTTGTCATTTATTAGGATCATCCTTAGGTTTCATGGCATTCTAAGAAACAAGTCTGTGTTGTTTTATCCATAACTGAGGCTGAATATATTGCAACTGAAAATTGTTGTGCTCAAATTCTATGGATGAAGCAACAACTAGAAGATTATAATATTTGTCATCGCCTTCAAAAGAGGTGGTTGGAGCGACGCGATGGTTTTTGAATGACTCGTGTTTTTTGAAAGAAGTGGTTCAACGCCTTTAGGTTGTCCAATAACCGGGCTAGACCTAAAGGCGAGGTTTTCGAAAAGGTTCGAGGAGTTCCCATCAGTGTTTTAACCTTAAACACTGAAAAAGGTAAAAAAAGAAGAAGAAGACAATGGTTTTAGAAAAAACCAACTTTGGCCATTACAACTAGATTCGGGTAAGGGAGTTAGTTACGTGTGGGGAAGGTATTAGCACCCCACAACGCCCCTTTCGGGTTCCCTATGATAGACTAGTTTAGAAAATAAATACTTAAAGAAATTATGCTTTTACCCTATTATTCTATCTACTTGAAGAATTTAAATGTCTACATGGCCCTATTATCTAATGCACGCAAAGAAAGCGATAAGAAAGTAGTAAAAGAGAGAGAGAGTAGGGAAGGAACCTCTGAAACAAGTTTATATTAACCCTTCGAGACTTGAGGATGCTTTTTGGCAGTCCCCGCACTCTACAGGCACGCTCCTCCCACTAAAGAAAGAAAGAAAAGTCACTCTACCGAGGGTCGGACGTCTCAATAGGAGACTTCCTTAACCTATTTCAACTTTAAACGGAAATCGGAAAGCTCACTTGAACTCCAGAATAATGCTCAGAGTCACTCTAAAGTTCCAAAAGGCTTCCTAGAGAGTGGTAGAAGGGAAAAGGTGTGAAATTTCAAGGAATGGGGGCTCCTATTTATAGGGAACCAGACCAGGAAAAAGTGGACGGCCGTCCATATAGTGTGGACGGCCTTCCATTGCCAAAAGTTGCCATGGATGGTCGTCCAAGCTAAGTGGACAGTCGTCCATAGCCTTAAAGTTGGCATGGACGGTCGTCTGACTGTCCTGGACGACCATCTACTGTCTTCGGTGGATTTTACAATTTTTATTGTCTCTAAAAACCCTTCCTATCTTAAATGGAACCTAGAAAAAGCTACTAGGGACTTAACGAAGTCTTGACCATCTTCGGAACGGGCGATCTCTAGCTTTATTGGAGAGCCGGACAAGATTTGGGGTCTATAGTTGTCCCCCCTTCACCCGACCAATTGACTATGGGCTAACGTACCATGGGGTCGATTGGCAGGTGAAGGAGTTAACCCTCTTGCCCGGTTGTCCTCGGATGCTCCTCTCGTCGTGGTGGCTGACCCTCGGGACTATGAATGTAGTTTGGTGTTGTCTTTAGGATGCTTCCTTGCTGCGGAGGCTGACCCTTCGAACAAGATGTGTGAAACTTCAGGATGCTCCTTCGGTGCGGTAGTTGACCCTATGGCAGATGAAGATTTTAACCTTGGGATGCTCCTTTGATGTGGTAGCTGACCCCTTAGGTGGTGAACTCTTGTCTTCAGGATGCTCCCATGTTGCGGAAATTGACTCTTAGGACAATAGAGGCGGGTTGTATCTTCTGGATACCCTTTTGTAACAAGGTTGATCCTTCGGATGATGTACATCCCTCCTTTAAGATACTCCTTTGCAGCGGAGCTGATCTGTCAGATGATGACGGCGGATTGCGTCTCTTGGATACTCCTTTGCGACGGAGCCGATCCTCTAGACGATGTGTAAAACTCTATCTTCTGATGCCACTTTAACTGTGATGGTTGATCCTTCTGATAGAGAAGGTGGTGATGGCTTACTGCTCTAGCTCATGCGCCGATGTTTGTCTTCAGGACACTCCCTTGCAATGGAGTTGGTTCTTCGGACGATGTATGTGGTGGTGGCTTACTGCTCTAGCTCATGCGCCGACTCCATGGGGAGTGATTGTTCTTGACTCTTCTTGTGTAGTCATCTGGTATGTTGACTTCCGGAGATTCTTGGTAAATGCCTTTGGAGTAGGCAGGAATTGATTGGGGATTTGTCGATTTGGATGATGCCTCTAAGTAGGCGGATTGTTTCATCGGAAGTGAAGGCTTTCGGTTTACATTGTTTTGCCTCTGAGTAGGCTGATCCGCTTGGGGGTAGAGCCTCATTTGGAGACTTGTTTGAGTGCTTCCTGTTTTCAAACACAAACATGGAACTAATCTCCTTATATGCATGAATGCTTTTTATTTCTTGTTATTTATCTGAGGCGATTATTTTCTTTATTGTTTTTTCGATTTTGACGAAGTCGTTTTATGCGACTACTTGTGTGGATGCCTTAAATGCAATCTATTTTTATTCGATGCATATAGAAAAGTGATTGGCATTCTCCTGCTGGACCTTCATGATTATGCTGATGGGCTATTCTTTTATTCATTTTATTTTTATTAAGCCCTATCTTTTGCCTAGACCGCCCTTTTGGGGTTTTTGATCTAGCGGGCTGCCTTAATTTTGCCTAGGATATCTTAGCGGGCTTTTTCCTTTTTATGAGTGCCTTAACTTTTTCCTAAACCGCCCTTTGCGGGTTTTCGATCTAGCAGGCTACCCTAATTTTTGCCTAAGAATCTCGTAGCAAGCATCATTCTTTTGCTTTCTTGTATTGGTTTTTTTATGTATGCTTATGATTCATTTAACATAGAGGCATTTTCATAATTTGGTCAAGAGAGAAGAAATGAAAGACTATTTTATTGATATAAAAAAATAGTTTATTTCTTACAGAAGGATTTACGAAGGGATTTAGAAGCATGGCTGACCAAGGTTGGCTACACTGTATAAGCTATAACAATCATGCCTCTAACATCTGCCCCCCTGGTTCTCCTAGTTACCTTAGTCGAGATGCTCGAGCCTGGAGTGAAGATTATGCAGAGGTTGCCTGCTTCTGGAAGGACATTACCTTAGTCGCCTTGCGATTTTTGGCTAAGGTAACCATTGCTCTTTTTATTTTGTTTTTGTTTTTGAAACCTCTAAGTTTTGCCTAGGACGTGTCCTAGCGAGGTGTGTGGATCCTAACTTTTGCCCAGGACACCCTTTGTGAGTTTTCATCCTGGTGGATCATGAGCAATGCCTTCAAGCGTGATACTTCTTCACCGCATCTGAATTGACTGGGTGGCGAAGTTTTTCTCCATCCATGTTGGTGAGGATAAGATCTCCTCTTGAGAAGGCTCGCTTGACCACAAAGGGTCCCTCATAATTTGTTGTCCATTTTCGATTTTATCCTTTTGGGCCGGAAGCAGTTTCATTATCACTAGATCCCCCTAGTGATAAGTGTGGGGGTTGACTTTTTTGTCGTAAGCCCTTTTGATTTTCTTTTGGTAGGCTTGTCCGTGACATATGACGTCCAATCGTTTTTCTTCGATTAGGTTCAACTGATCGTACCAATTTTGGACCCATTCTGGTTTTGACAATTTTGCTTCCATAATAACTCGCAGGGAGGGTATTTCGACTTCCACTGGTAGAACGACCTCCATGCCGTATACGAGGGAAAATGGAGTGGCTCCTGTGGAGGTTCGTACGAAAGTTCGGTATCCGTGTAGGGTAAAGGGTAACATTTCATGCCAATCTTTATATGTTATTACCATCTTTTGGATGATTTTCTTGATGTTTTTGTTGGTTCCCTCTACTGCACTGTTCATTTTGGGTCGGTATGGAGAGGAATTGTGATGTTGAATTTTAAAATCTTGGCATAATTCTTCCATCATCTATTGTTCAGATTGGTCCCATTATCAGTAATGAGACGATGGGGGATGCCATACTGACACAGTATATTTTTCTTGACAAAGGTGGTCACTACTTTCTTGGTCACATGTGGGTAGGACGCCGCTTCTACCCATTTGGTAAAGTAGTCAATGGCCACCAGGATGAAGCGATGACCATTGGACGCTTTGGGCTCGATGGGTCCAATAACATCCATGCCCCACATAGAGAAAGGCCATGGTGTAGCCAAGACGTTGAGGGGTGTCGGTGGGACATGAACATTGTCGACATAGACCTGGCTTTTGTGACATCGCTTGGCATATTGATGACAATCACCTTCCATCGTGGACCAGAAGTTGTTAGAATCGCGCAGCGGAATGTTCGCGTGGTCAGACAAAAACCAAGAGGGGAGGTGAATTGGTTTCTTAATAAAAATTAGGTTTTCAAAATTTTCCCCAAATTTTACCGATTAAAATCTGTGTAAATGTAAATAGAGAAAGGGATAGAGTCTTACACAGGAAATTTATACTGGTTCGGATCAAAAGACCTTACGTCCAGTTGCTAATCACTCAAACAGAGGATTAACGTTGTCACTATAAACAAAGTTATTACAAATAAGTTACAATGGAAGAGATAAAGTAAAGATAACACCTCTCTTGAAATCCACAAGAGATGAAGAACAACTTTCCCCAGAGACGGCACAGCACACAATCCACTAAGAACTCCACTTAGTGATTCTTATCGCTTCTAGCCCACACCAGGTTCCAAAAGCCCCTTTTTCTTGCAACAAATAGTTCTCTGGCACTACAACACTTAACTTTTGTATGAAAAAGGTTGTTCTTATTTTCTGAGTGCCAAAGAAGAGTTTAAGTAGAGAAATTAGGGTTTAGGAATTAGGGATTTCGAAACTAGGGTTCTTGGGAATAGAGTTTTCGAAAATAGGTTTGATTTGAAGTTAAAACTCAAAATCTGACTGGTTTAATCGATTAAAAGAAGTGTTAATCGATTAAACTAGAGCCAAAAATCAACAGAACCCAAATCTCTCTGTTTTAATCGATTAAAAGGAGGTTTAATCGATTAAACCGCCTGATAATCGATTAAACCAGTGAGTTTTTACAAAAAATGGTTTTTCTCACTATTTTAATCGATTATTTCCCTATTTAATCGATTAAAGCCGAGCCTGGATGATAAACTTGAGCATTTTGAAGCTTCTAAGGTTCAGACTATGTACCGGCTATCTCAAACACTAAAATTACAGACTCAATCTAATTAAAACAGAGTTATTACACTACAAAACAAGTCTTCAACTTTCTAAGTTCTTGAGTTCTTGAATCATCATCAAAATCAACAATCTTCATGTCCATCAAGTGCAACATCAAGTCCTTGAATGTTCAACAATCTCCCCCTTTTTGATGATGATCAAAATTATCTTTTAAAGCCTTGTAATAACCTGTTTTATCTGTCATACTAACAAACACATTAAACATACCAGATAATATTTAAATGCAATTCATGAGAGGCTTTAAATATTTCTCCCCCTATTTTGATTATAATCAAAAATAACTCTGCAAATAACAATCATAAGGGCTCCCCCTCAAAATATGCATAAGTTGGAGATAACTCCCCCTCAATCAAAGCATCAAGGAAACATCATATTTTATTGCAGAAACAATCATTCATTACAATAACAAGAGAAAATAACAAAAAGAAAATAATCAACAAAATTTAAAATTTTGCACTATCATCATCATTAAAGTGTGCATCAAATCTATTTTCTAAACGGCACATTTTATCATCTACATCAGATATACGGCGAATTAATTCCTCATGTCGTACTCCAAAAAGAGTGAAGAATGATTGCATCCTCTGATTCATGTCAGATAACATGTCTTCCATGGATTGTCGGGTTTCATGATGAGTAGAGGAAGTTCCAACACTTTGGATTTGGTCAGAGGGAAACTCAGCAGTTGGAGGCATATCTTCATCAAAATCTTCATTAGCATCACCTTGATTAGGAACGTCATCTTTGTGAACATAAATATCATTGACACGCACCATTTGGAGTTGAATCAATGTGCTGTCCAGCATGCGGTTCAAGTTATTTGTTCTAACTGCTTGTTCACCTTCAACATTCACTCCTTTATATTCAAGAATACGAGAGACAAGTAAAGCATATGGAATTTTGAATGTGGGATGACGTTTTGCTTTTAACATGATCATTGTGACAAGAACGCCCCAATCTAAAGGTTCATTATTCATTATGGCATGAATAATTCTAAGATCAATTGATGAACATTGGGCATGATTTGTAGCCCGAGGACATAGGATCCAGACAATTAGATGTAGAATCATGCGTTCCTCCTTCTTTAAAGGTCCAGCAAGAAGGAGACGTCCAATCTCCATGGAAGGATTTCGCAGAAAAGAACTGTAAGCTAAGAACCTGTCAAAATCATCTAACTCACCATAAATGTTAATAGCATCGTCTCTAATTGGAAAGTGAGTGACGTTTTCCCAAATATCATCGTCAAGAATAATTGTGACACCCTTTACTCTAGAAGTAGCAATTTGATCTCTAAATTTAAATCTAGAGTAAAATACCCTAACCAAGTCCGGATAATAAGTACCTTGCATTTGGATGAAAGGAAGAACTCCTTGAATTTCAAGAAGGTTGGGAAAATTGAATCCCCTATTGATGAATTGCTCACCAATAAGAAACTTGGGAGAAATAATAGCCCTTTCCTTCTAGTAGGTCAGAAATTCTTGTTGGCCATCTGTATCAGAAATCCATCCTTCTACAAAATTAGGACGGGTTCGAGATGAGGGTGCAGATCTTCTTCTAGTAGGGATCTTAGCACGAGAAGATGAGGCCATTTGAAGGATTAAGAGAATAACAAGAAGATTTAGGAGGGCAAGGTAATTAGAATAAGGCAAGATAGCTTGTTTTCAAGAGATAGAAGTGAGTAGAAGTGAAATAGAGGTCCCTATATATAGCCAAGCATGTCTAACGGTCATATGGAAGTGAATAGAGGCCAAAAGAGTCGTTGGCAACGGCTAGAAACCATACTTGCCAGGTTTAATCGATTAACACTCAGAATAATCGATTAAACCAGTTCCAGTCGCATTTAATCGATTATTTCGAGCTGATAATCGATTATTAGAAGGTTTTAATCAATTAATTAACGAATTAATCAATTATTCTAGAGAGGAATGCCCTGTTTTGGATGTTTTGAGTGTAAATAATCGATTATAACTCCAATTAATCGATTATTCCAGAGAGTACATCAAATTTTTGAGGTTTATACACATGATAACCTATGAACATCCTATACCACGAATTATAACATTTCAATCATCCAAAAACAGTCAAATTAAGCTGAATTTAAGCTATTTCTAATATCCCTAAGTCTCTTCTAAGATCATAGAATCTATCCTTGGGTAGAGGCTTAGTAAAAATATCTGCTAATTGACGTTTGGTATCTACATACTCTATTTTACGAGTTTCCTTTCGTTGATATGGTCTCTCAAAAAGTGATGTCTTATTTCTATATGTTTAGTCCTAGAGTGCATTCTTGGATTCTTAGTAAGATTAATTGCACTCGTATTATCACACATCAAAGGAATGCCATTTAAAAATATACTATAATCTTCTAACTGTTGTTTCATCCACAGAATTTGAGCACAACAACTACCAGTTGCAATATATTCGACTTCGAGTGGTAGATAAAGCAACACATGCCTGTTTCTTAGAATGCCAAGATATTAAGGATGAACCTAACAAATGACAAGTCCCACTAGTACTTTTCTTATCAATTTTACATCCACCATAATCAGCATCGAATATCCTATTAAACTCATACAAGCATCGGACGGATACCACAAACCAAAACCAGTAGTTCCTTTTAAGTATTTTAA
Organism: Sphenostylis stenocarpa; assembly: GCA_963425845.1. Classification (NCBI taxonomy): domain Eukaryota; kingdom Viridiplantae; phylum Streptophyta; class Magnoliopsida; order Fabales; family Fabaceae; genus Sphenostylis; species Sphenostylis stenocarpa. Next base: position 8,535,171 of record OY731408.1, read on the forward strand.
AATATGTTTCACTACAATTAGATGAGATTCTTTAGGACAAGCCTGAAATCTAGCACACACACAGACAGAATGCATAATATCAGGTCTACTTGCAGTTAAGTATAACAGTGATCCTATCATACCTCTATACATAGTTTGATTAACTTCCAAACCTGATTCATCCTTGTCTAGATAGCATGAAGTTCCCATGGGTGTGTTAGCTTCCTTTGAGGTGTCCATTCCAAACTTTTTAAGGATCTCTTTGCAGTATTTGGTTTGAGAGATGAAAATGCCATCTTTAAGTTGCTTGATTTGTAGTCCAAGGAAGAATGTCAATTCTCCCATCATAGACATTTCAAACTCTCCCTGCATTATCTTAGCAAATTCTACACATAACGAATTATCAGTTGATCCAAAAATAATATCATCAACATACACCTGGACCAATAAGATATGTTCTTTAACTTTCTTTATAAACAGTGTAGAATCAATTTTTCCTCTAGAAAAATCATTTGATGTTAGGAAACTACTTAACCTTTCATACCAAGATCTAGGAGCTTGTTTCAACCCGTATAAAGCTTTCTTTAATTTAAAAACATGATTAGGAAAACTAAAATCCTCAAAACCAGGGGGTTGCTCCACATAAACTTCTTCTTTAATAAAACCATTCAAAAATGCACTTTTAACATCCATTTGATATAGTTTAAATTTCATTAAAGATGCATAGGCAAGAAGTAGGCGTATAGCCTCTAACCTGGCAACAGGAGCATAAGTTTCATCATAATCTATACCTTCCTCCTTCATCAAGTCTGGCTTTATTCTTTGTTATGTTCCCATCTTCATCAAGCATATTTCTAAACACCCATTTGGTTCCAATAACTTGATATGATTCTTCCCTTGGGATTAATTCCCAGACTTGATTCCTTTCAAATTGGTTAAGTTCTTCTTGCATGGCTATGCACCATTGGTCATCTTTAAGTGCTTCCTCAACATTCTTGGGTTCAATCTGTGACACAAAAGCTACAGACATACAAAAATTAGTCATGTTTCTAGTTCTTACCCCTTTTGAGATATCACCAATGATATTGTCCATTGAGAGTCCTCTAGGTGATTGCCATTCTTTTGCTAATTCAGGCGTTTGAGAAGACTCATTTTCTTCCAAATATAATTCATCAAGAGCCTCTCTTATATATTCATCATCACCTGCAATTTCTTTATTTGACTCAAGAGGATTTTCCCCAAGGTCTACAATCTCATCAAAGGTAACATGTATAGATTCTTCTATATTCAAAGTTCTCCTATTAAACACCCTATAAGCCTTGCTAGTTAATGAATAACCTAAGAAAATCCCCTCATCAGCTTTAGAGTCAAATTTTCCTAAGTTGTCCTTACCATTATTCAACACAAAACACTTACAACCAAAAATTTTCAAATGAGCAACATTAGGTTTTCTACCATTAAACAATTCATAGGGAGTAGATTTAATAATTGACCTAATGAGCATTCTATTTAAAACATAACATGCAGTACTAACCGCATCAGCCCAAAAATACTTAGGAACACTAGATTCATTTAACATAGTTCTAGCAAGTTCCTCTAATGACCTATTTTTCCTTTCAACTACACCATTTTGTTGGGGAATCCTAGGAGCAGAAAAGTTATGTAAAATTCCATTTTCTTCACAATAATTTTCAAACTTTTCATTTTGAAACTCACCACCATGGTCACTTCTTAAAACTTTAATTCTTAAGTCTTTCTCATTTTGAATTTGTTTTGCAAATTTTCTAAAGACCTTAAAAGCTTCACTTTTCGTAGTAAGGAAAAATGTCCATGTATACCTAGAGTAATCATCAACAATCACAAGTCCATAGTAGTTTCCACCAAAGCTTTTTATCCTAGAAGGTCCAAATAAATCTAAATGTAATAATTCTAAGGGTTTTGAAGTGGAAATAACATTCTTTGATTTAAATGATGATTTTACTTGTTTACCCTTTTGGCATGCATCACACAATCTATCTTTTTCAAATTTTAACTTAGGCAAACCAATAACTAAGTCTTTTGATATCAAATTATTCAAATGATGCATATTTATATGAGCCGCTCTCTTATTCCATAACCAAGGGTTCTCTTCCTTAGCAACTAAACATGTTATGCTAGACTCATGTAAACAATCCAAATCAATCAAATATATGTTGTTATGCCTAATGCCTTTCAATGCTACATTTTCGGAATCTATCAAGTGTATGGTGCAAAAATTTACTTTCAAAAATTACCTTGAAGCCTTTGTCACATAATTGACTTATTCTAAGGAGATTATGCTTAAGTCCATCAACAAGTAGCACATCCTTGATCTCCAAAGTGTTTGCACCACCTATGTTTCCAATTCCAAGGATCTTCCCTTTGTTGTTGTCCCCATAAGTTACATATCCTTGTTCCTTAGCCTTGAAACTCACAAATTTAGATTTATCTCCGGTCATATGTTTTGAGCATCCGCTATCAAGATACCACATAGACTTCTTTGATTTGGAAGTTTCCTACAAAACAAGAATATAGTAAACTTAGGTCCCCACAACTTTTGGGTCCTTGGGGTTAGAGACATAACAATCTATTTAACTATAGGAACCCAAATGAATTTACCTTTAGGTACACCGAAATGTTTAATTTTACATCTATTTGACGTGTGACCTTGTCTCATGCAATAAAAACATACTTTTGATGTGGCATTTGAAAATGATGTATTTCTAACTTTTGACATTTTAGTTCCTTTCTCAACCCATACTCTTTTCTTTTTAGTTTTAGACTTTTTCATAGAAACTTGATGATTTACATTATTTTGAGCAAAAACAGTTTTATCCTTCTTAAGATCACTTATTTCCATTTCGTCTTTATCAAGTAGATGATTTAGGATATCTATGTCATATTCATGCTCTTTACAAGTTTCACATGCTAAATTCTTATCCTCATCTAAACATACAATTTTCGTGTCTAATACCTCTTTTTCTTCTAAACATGTAATTTTCATTTTTAAAGAGTCAATTTCTTTTTCGGATCTACTTAAATTCTTCTTTACAACTTTATATTCATTTTTCAAGTTCTTAAAAGCACTAAACAATTCATTATAAGCATTTTGCAATTCATCATAGTTATTATCCTCATCACTAGAAGATGTGTCGGAATCACTTACCTCAAAATCGGATGATATGTTGTCATTTGCCATTAAGCAAATGTTTGCTTCTATTTCGAGTCACTTGATTCCGAACTTGAGTCATTATTGTCCCAAGCAATGTAAGCTTTCTTCTTGAATTGCTTTTTGCCTTTAACTTCATCGTTCTTCTTATTTGGACATTCGGTCTTTACATGTCCTGCTTCACCACAACCATAGCATTTTATATTTACGGAAGAATTTTCCCTTACCTTTCCTTTACCTTTGAAAGGATGTCTTCCTTTTGCTTTCATGAATTTGGTGAACTTCTTTATCATTAGACTCAATTCTTCTTCTTCATCGTTTGAGTCTTCTTCTACCCTTTTATTTTTACCTTTTGAGATTTCGGTTTTGAAGGCTAGATTTTTCTTTTGATATTGGCCTTCTTCTTCATTTAACCTTCCAAGCTGAAACTCATGTTCTCTAAGTTTTCCAAAGAGCGCCGCCATAGACATAGTGGCAAGATTTTGTGACTCCGAGATGGCCGTCACCTTAGGTTGCCATTTCCTATCCAAAGATTTCAAAATTTTAACATTTAATTCATCAACGTCAAAGATTTTACCTAGTCCGGTGAGATGGTTCACGATATGAGTGAAACGCTTTTGTACGTCAAAGATCGTTTCGCCTGGTTGCATCCGGAACATCTCGTATTCTTGGATTAGAGAATTTTTGTGTGCTCTTTTAACGTCGTCAGTTCCTTCGTGGGTCACTCTAAGCATTTCCCACATTTCCTGTGCACTTTTACAAACAGAAATTCTATAAAACTCGTCAAGGGTTAGAGCAGATGAAATAATATTTCTAGCCCTAACGTCAAATTGGGCTTTCCTATTTTCTTCTGCAGTCCATCTAGAAAAAGGTTTAAGAACGTCAACACCGTTCTCAATAATTTTAGGAACAAACGGACCGTTTAAAATAGCATCCCAAACACCTCTATCAACAGACTCTAAAAATATTTGCATACGTACCTTCCATAAAGGATAATTTTGACCTGCAAAAAGTGGGGGTCTGTTGATAGACGCACCTTCGGCAAAAGTTTGATTTTGTCCTGCCATTTTCGAAAATTTGAATGACTATCAAAGCAAGCTCTGATACCACTTGTTAGAATCGCGCAGCGGAATGTTCGCGTGGTCGGACAAAAACCAAGAGGGGGGTGAATTGGTTTCTTAATAAAAATTAGGTTTTCAAAATTTTCCCCAAATTTTACCGATTAAAATCTGTGTAAATGTAAATAGAGAAAGGGATAGAGTCTTACACAGGAATTTTATACTTGTTCGGATCAAAAGACCCTACGTCCAGTTGCTAATCACTCAAATAGAGGATTAACGCTGTCACTATAAACAAAGTTATTACAAACAAGTTACAATGGAAGAGATAAAGTAAAGATAACACCTCTCTTGAAATCCACAAGAGATGAAGAACAACTTTCCCCAGAGACGGCACAACACACAATCCACTAAGAACTCCACTTAGTGATTCTTATCGCTTCTAGCCCACACCAGGTTCCAAAAGCCCCTTTTTCTTGCAACAAACAGTTCTCTGGCACTACAGCACTTAACTTTTGTATGAAAAAGGTTGTTCTTATTTTCTGAGTGCCAAAGAAGAGTTTAAGTAGAGAAATTAGGGTTTAGGAATTAGGGATTTCGAAACTAGGGTTCTTGGGAATAGAGTTTTCGAAAATAGGTTTGATTTGAAGTTAAAACTCAAAATCTGACTGGTTTAATCGATTAAAAGAAGTGTTAATCGATTAAACCAGAGCCAAAAATCAACAGAACCCAAATCTCTCTGTTTTAATCGATTAAAAGGAGGTTTAATCGATTAAACCGTCTGATAATCGATTAAAAGTTGGTTTAATCGATTAAACCAGTGAGTTTTTACAGAAAATGGTTTTTCTCACTATTTTAATCGATTATTTCCCTATTTAATTGATTAAAGCCGAGCCTGGATGATAAACTTGAGATTTTTGAAGCTTCTAAGGTTCAAACTATGTACCGACTATCTCAAACACTAAAATTACAGACTCAGTCTAATTAAAACAGAGTTATTACACTACAAAACAAGTCTTCAACTTTCTACGTTCTTGAGTTCTTGAATCATCATCAAAATCAACAATCTTCATGTCCATCAAGTGCAACATCAAGTCCTTGAATGTTCAACAGAAGTATCATGCCCCTAGGATCTTTTTTGCCATGACATGCCCTGGCGTGTGGGTTCCGAAGGCTCCTTCATGAATTTCCTTAATTAGGGTTTGAGCCTCTTCGCGGTCCACACACCTTAGCAAGCTGGAGTAAAAAATTTTCTTATAAAGGGTTCCTCCGATCAAGTGAACCCTACAGCTCTCTTTCGAATGGTCTTTTTATCATTATCATTAATTCCCTCAGGATATTTGTCCTTCGGGAGGTATCGCTTGATGTCATGATACCAAGGGGATTTTTCTTCCTCGCTAGTTACTACCATACAAAAAGCTTGTTTATCATGCAACCTAATTTGGATAATCGGTATATCACGTTCTTGATCTAGGGCGAACATAGATGACAAAGTAGCGAGGGCATCTGCAAAATCATTGTCTTCCCAAGGGATGTACTCGAAAGTGACATTTTCCATCCTCGAAACCATATTCTGGATGTACTCTATATATGGGATCAAATTAGAATTTCTAGTTTCCCATTCACCCTTGAGTTGATAGATAACAAGGGATGAGTCACCGAAAACTTTGAGTTTGGTCACCCCATGATCTAGAGCTGCTTGGAATCCTAGGGCGTAGGCTTCATACTCAGCCATGTTATTGGTGCTGTTGAAATTTAGTCTGGTTGTTACTAGGATGTACTTCTTTTCAGGGGATATTAAAACAGCTCCTATCCCGTGTCCAAGCATGTCCGAGGCTCCATCGAAGAACATAGTCCATGCACCGTCCTCAGGTACTTCGTGTTGGATATGCATGATGTGTTCATCTGGAAAATCGTCTTGTAGGGATTGATATTCGTTTGTTGATCCGTGTGCTAAGTAGTCTACTAGGGGACTTCCTTTGATAGCTTTTTGGGTGACATAGACGATGTCAAATTCCGAAAGGAGTACTTGCCACCTAGCTATTCTTCCAGTCAGGACGGGTTTTTCAAATAGGTATTTGATTGGATCCATTTTCAAAACCAACCAAGTTGTATGTCTAATCATATATTGCTTGAGACGTTGAGTTGCCCACACCAATGCACAACATATTTTTTCGAGTGGTGTATGACTTGTTCTTTCTTTCCCGTATCATCCTGTTGACTGAGCACACATCCCATAGATTCATCGAGTACCGATAGATAAAGAATTGGAGGTTTTCCTTCAACGGGAGGCACCAGTACCGGTGGATTGGTTAGACACAACTTAATTTTCTGAAAAGCTTGTTGGCAATCCTCATTCCAAACAGTTGGTTGGTTTTTGCGCAACAGTTTGAATATGGGTGCACATTTGTCCGTGAGTTGTGCGATGAACCTTGCTATGTAGTTAATCCGGCCAAGAAAATCCTCTAATCTCCTTTTCAGTTTCCGGTGGGGGCATTTCTAGAATTGCCTTTGTTTTGTCGTGGTCTACCTCTATTCCCTTTTTGCTGACGATAAACCCAAGTAGTTTACCCAACTATACTCCAAATGTACACTTAGCCGGGTTTAGCTTCAGTTGATACTTCTGAAGTCGATCGAATAATTTTCTCAAATAGAGAATGTGGTCTATTTCGTTCTTGGATTTGGTAATCATGTCATCCACATAAACTTCAATTTCTTTGTGGATCATGTCGTGGAATAATGTTACCATAACCCTTTGATAGGTAGCCCCTGCATTCTTGAGTCCAAAAGGCATGACTCTGTAATAGAATGTTCCCCATGGTGTGATGAAGGAAGTTTTTTCTCTATCTTCGACGACTAACTTAATCTGATTATACCCCGCATATCCGTCCATGAAGGAATAAAGTGTGTTTGTGGCCACCACCGTGTCGATGTGTGGTAGGGGAAAATTGTCTTTTGGACTTGCTCGATTTAGATCCCTGTAATCTACACACACTCTGATTTTCCCATTCTTTTTCATGACTGGCACGATGTTTGCCAGCCATTCAGGGTATTTGGACACGATCAAGAAATTAGCGTCCAACTATTTTTTTACTTCTTTAATTTTTAAGGACCAGTCGGGTTTCATCCTTCTTAGCTTTTGCTTTATTGGTCGGAAACCCTCTTTCAAAGGTAGTTTATGCTCCACTATGCTTGTGTTGAGTCCAGGCATGTCATGGTAAGACCAAGCGAATACGTCCATGTCGCCGCCATCAAAAAGAGGCAGTCGGAGCGACGCGATGGTTCCGACTTTTCCATTTTTCGTGTTTTTATGGGTGATGTTACAATGCATTTAGGTTGTCCGATAACCGGGCTGAACCTAGGGGCGAGGTTTTCGAAAAGGTGTTCTTAGGTCGTCCGATAACCGGGTTGACCTAAGAACTAATTTGAAAGGGTTCTTATGGAGTCGTCACCGATGTTTTTACCAGAAACATCGAAAAAGGAGAGAAAAGGCGTTGGTTTTCAAAAACCAACTTTGGTCATTAAAACTAAAGTTGGGTAAGGGAGTTAGTTACGTGTAAGCGAAGTGTTAGTTCCCTTACGATGCCCCTTTCGGGTTCCCTATGGTAGGCCAGTTATTTTATAGATAAACTTTTGAAAAGACGCTTTTACCCTTTTATTTGCGGAATTAAAATAACGACTACATGGCCTTAATGTCTATTATGCAATTTAATCATAAAAATAAAGACAGTAAAAGAGAGGGAGAGAGTGAAGAAACCTCCGAAGCAAGCTTTTTGATTAATTCTCTTAAAGATAGGGTGAATTTTGGCAGCCCTTCTCTCTTACAACGCCGGAAATCTCTCAAAAACGCTATAAAAAGCTCTCTAAGACACTCAAAAACTCCAGAAATGCTTTGGAGGGACTCTAGGAGGAGAATTTGAAGAAAGTGTAGAAGGGAAAGTGGAAGAACTGTGTGAAATGAGGGGGGAGCGCTCACTATTTATAGGGATTCGCACCTGTCAGGTTGAGACGGTCGTCTCGTCTGACAAGGTCGAGACGGCCGTCTCGTCTGACAAGGTCGAGACGGCCGTCTCGGCTGACAAGGTCGAGACGGCCGTCTCGGCTGACAAGGTCGAGACGGCCGTCTCGGCTGACAAGGTCGAGACGGCCGTCTCGGCTGACAAGGTCGAGACGGCTGTCTCGGCTGACAAGGTCGGGGCGGCGGTCTCGACTTGCAAAAGTGGCGAGACGGTTGTCTCATTTGGCGAGACGGAGGTATCGACTTTCCAAGTGACGAGAAGGCCTTCTCGCCAAACGGGAGGGAGGTCTCGCCATTGGCAAGTGGCGAGACGGCGGTCTCGACTTGCCTCAATGGCGAGACAACAGTCCCGAAAAGCGAGATGACGATGTTGACCCCTGAAGGCAAAAATCCTTATTTTTATACAGAAAATTCTTCATATCCTAACATGGGGCCTAATAGTCTCTCCTAGTGGCATTTTAGGCTTCGTCCATCTTCGAATAGGAGGTCTTCTGTTCTTATTTTGAGGCCAGGCAAGATTTGGGGTCTACAGTCCACGTATTCTTCCAATAACTATATTAACCCTTCCCTGATGTCACTATCAATTTGGGTACCGATACTTACTTCTTTCTTATCGTCCTTTTGTCCCAAATTGACGGTCTCTATCTCTTCTTGATAGGGTTGTCTGGAGCGAGCTTCTCTTTCCAGCAATCTTTGCATGTCCGGAGAAATGGTCTCCTGCTCATTGTCGGATTCGACCCATTCGGCTTCGCCTTAGGTATAGATTTTATTATTCAGTTATTTTGAAAGAATAATAAATAGAAGAGGGAAAAGAATAAATATGGATGAAAAATGCCTCATGTATTGAAATAAAGGAAAGGGTACAAAATTCCCTTTTAATCGATCGTCTCACGGCCACGGGCTAGGACTGCAAGAAATACAAAGAAAGCTTTTAAAAAGAGAAATAACCCTAACTATTGGTCCTCCCTATCCAACCCTATCACTTTGGTTGTGATAGAGGTTTGACTTCTATGCTGAGGGCGGGAGCATCAAAGGTGACCCATTCGGCGTCTATTAAGTCCTGGACCTTATATTTTAAGGCCCGACAGATCTCTACTGAGTGCCTGGGAGCGCCTGAGTGGTAAGCACATTTCTCATTAGGCTTATACCACTCAGGGTAAGGTGGGTCCACCTTTTTTGGCGGGATGTATGATAGGAGATTAGCCTCCACTAGCTTGGGTAGTAAACTCCCATAAGATGTTGGAATGGGAGTGAACTTCCTTTCCTGCCTCTGAGATTGCCTAGCTGGCTTCAAATAAGAAGAAGGAGTGGTGAGGCTGATGGTGTTTATGTTCTCCTCCTTCTTCCTGCCCAGGGATTTCTTGAATGATGCGTTGGAAGAGGAAGGTCGTGCTATCCTTCCACTCTTCAATCCCTGCTCCACTCTCTCACCTATGGTGAGCACATCTACAAAGAGGGTTGACGTGTTTCCTATCATTTTGTTGTAATAGGGTCCAGTCAACGAGTTGATGAACATAGACACGGTCTCCTTATCCGATAGTAGAGGCTCCACTTGGGCGGCCAGTTCCCTCCATCGCTGGGCATATGCCTTAAAGGGTTCGTCGCCTCTCTTGCTCAGTGTTTGGAGATCTGACCTATCGGGGGTGAGATCGATGTTGTACTTATAGTGACGAAGAAAAGTGTTTGTCAGTTGCTTCCAGTTCTGGACTTGTCCCTTCTCCAACTGCATATACCAATTCAGGGCTGATTCAGTCAGGCTCTCCTGAAAGCAGTGTATCAGAAGTTCTTCGTTGTCAGTGTGGGAAGCCATCTTGCGATAGTACAAAGTAAGGTGACTCCTGGGGCAAGTCATTCCCATGTACTTTTGGAAGTCTGGGACCTTGAACTTTGGAGGGAAACAAATGTTCTTAACAAGGCACATATCATTTGCCTCCTTCACGTCAAAGCTATGCTCCTCCATGGCCCTAAGTCTCTCTTCCATAGCGGAGATTTGTTTCTTGGAGACTTTAGGGGGCTGGATGAGCATCGCCCTTGCTTCGGACTGCACGGGGGCCTTTTGCTCGTAGAAGAATTCCTCTTCTTCTTCCTCATGGTGAGATGCGCGATCACCATGAGTATCTCCCTTATTGAGATTTTGTTGGCGCATTAACTCTATCATTTGCGTCATTTGTTCTCTTAAGGAGTTAACCTCAGTAATGAGTTTACGGTTCTACTCTTCTAGATACTCCATCGCTTTAGCCTTTTGTGCACAGGTTCGGACCATGGAAAGACCAACCACTTTCTAGGATGCAAAAAGTGAATTTTATTATTTAAAATGAATGTTTGGTGTGGGATAGATACACCTTAAGACAATGGCTTTAGTATCATCCTTAAAGCTTTACGCTTCACAGAGCACCATACCCACTTCGGTATAATGGTTCCTTCCCCATCATGGTTTTGACAAGTATAACGGAGGTCACCATATACCTTAGTACACTTGTCCCTTCCTTGTGGATGGTTACAAATGTGCTCGGGGCCTCGTTCGCCTTTGTCTTAGGGATATCTAATGCCCCCTAGAATAAATATGTTTATGCATGACTAGTACAAAAAGGCGACAGATGTTCAAAGTGAGATAACTTTTGACTGGGACATCGGATTTGGACGCACAGCATATCAAAACGAAGAGGAAAAAGTGAAGGACAGGTGGCAAATTCCATAAAAAATACTCCTAAGACCCATTTATTGAGAGATTTATTAAGATGATGCATATGCATGCTTTCCTTATGCGTTTATTTTCTCTCTTGGTTTTTCCACTTATGAAATGATGTGATATGAATGATATGACTTTGTCAAAATTCTTTTTATTGATGTTTTGATTTTATTATTATTTTATTTTAACCTTTCATATCTTCTGTCGGACTGCGTGGCTACTTAGCTTACGAATAACTTGAAACCAGGCTAGATAAAAGGCAGACTGTTCGAGATAAAAATGGTTATTGCGAAAGAATGGTTTTAGCATCCCTTATCTCTTCTGTCGGACTGCATGGCTACTTAGCTTACAAAGAACTTGAAACCAGGCTAGCTAAAAGGCAAACTGTCTGAGATAAGGGTGTTTATTGTGAAAATATTTTTGAGATTTTGTTTTATATTTTTTTTGCCATTGTATGATTATGTTATGCAACAATCAAATGCAATAAAAAAATGCACAAATAATTCACTCATCCGCGAACAGAGCGACGTTGTTTAATTACGAGGTAAGGATTTCCTGCAGAAAAGTGCATTGGCAAAGATAGGTTCTAACTATTCTCACCAAGGCCAGGCCCCCAAGGTGCCCCCATTATAGGGATCCTTCAATCTCTCAGTCTTTGAACCATGCACGAATCTCCGTGTCGATGTTCTTAGACTAAAAGAAGAAGGTTATCACCTTGAATGGTAGTTTCCGACAACGACCTGCTGGCACTAAGGCCATTACCATGGTCGGTCAGACCTGCCACCCACTCCCTATGTGTATTCTCTCTTGCCCCCGGGTATAGAGGGATTGTTGTGTGCAAGGGTTTGTGTACAGTTTATTTCAGAAAATTGCAGAAAATAAGCATACAACAATTACTAAAGCCAAACAGTAAAGCATGTTATAAAGCAAGAATCGGTAAAAGTGTAATTTCTAGTTTTTATTTCATAAACTAATCCATCACTAAATGGGATAAACTCTCTAGCTTCCCCAGTAGAGTTGCCATTTGTCGCTGCCGTCAAAAGAGGCAGTCGGAGCGACGCGATGGTTTTTGGATGAATCGCGTTTTTGAAAGAAGTGGTTCAACACCTTTAGGTTGTTTGATAATCGGGCTGGACCTAAAGGCGAGGTTTTCGAAAAGGTTCGAGGAGTCGCCATCAGTGTTTTAACCTTAAACACTGAAAAAGGTAAAAAAAAAAAAAAGGCAGTGGTTTTAGAAAAAACTAACTTTGGCCATTACAACCAGAGTCAGGTAAGGGAGTTAGTTACGTGTGGGGAAGGTGTTAGCACCCCACAACGCCCCTTTCGGGTTCCCTATGATGGACTAGTTTAGAAAATAAATACTTAAAGAAATTATGCTTTTACCCTATTATTTTATCTACTTGTAGAATTTAAATGTCTACATGGCCCTATTATCTAATGCACGCAAAGAAAGCGATAAGAAGGCAGTAAAAGAGAGAGAGAATAGGGAAGGAACCTCCGAAGGAAGCTTTATATTAACCCTTCAAAACTTGAGGGCGCTTTTTGGCAGTCCCCGCACTCTACAGGCACGCTCCTCCCGCAAAAGAAAGAAAGAAAAGTCACTCTATCGAGGGCCAGACGTCTCAATAGGAGACTTCCTTAACCGATTTCAACTTTAAATGGAAATCGAAAAGCTCACTCGAACTCCGAAATAATGCTCAGAGTCACTCTAAAGTGCCAAAAGGCTTCCTAGAGAGTGGTAGGAGTGAAAATGTGTGAAATTTCGAGGAATGAGGGCTCCTATTTATAGGGAACTGGACCAGGAAAAAGTAGACGATCGTCTGGACTTAGTGGACAGCCGACCATGGCATAAAGTGGCCATGGACGATCGTCCATGTAGTGTGGATGGTCGTCCATGGCCAAAAGTTGCCATGGACGGCCGTCCATAGCCATAAAGTTGGCATGGAAGGTCGTCTGATTGTCCTGAACGGCCATCTGCTGTCTCCAGCAGATTTTCCAATTTTTATTGCCTCTAAAAACCCTTCCTATCTTAAATGGAACCTAGAAAAAACTACTAGGGACTTAACAAAGTCTTGACCATCTTCGGAACGGGCGATCTCTGGCTTAATTGGAGAGCTGGACAAGATTTGGGGTTGTAGACCCCTAATTTTGCCCGGCCTCTCAATAAAAGCTAGGGAAACTTCACACGAAGATAAAGTTCGCCTGACTTCTTAATAAAAACCAAGGAAGACCTCCTACAACAACACGGAGTTCATACGGCTTCTCGATAAAGGCTAAGGAGACCTCCTACAACGAAGATAAGGTTCATCCGGCATCTCAGCAAGGGCTAAGAAGACTTCCTATATGAAGATAAAGCTTTAACGAGCGTTTATCGGCATCAAACGACGTCCAAATACAGAAAGGAAAGCTTCCCGGGGGTCCCAGAACACAAAGGCTGGCCAAAACAGGCCGAGACGGCCGTCCCAACCTTCCCTGGCCAAGTGGGACGGCCGTCCCAAATGGGACTGCCAGTCCCAGCTCCCCAGGTGGTCTCAGCCTTTGTAAAAGAGGTAGTTGGGACGGCCGTCCCAACCCAGACGGCCGTCCCAAGTGTGCAGGCAGCGAAAACTATAAATTGGAAGCTCATTTGCCACTGTTTCACACACCAGACAACTCCCAAGACTTGTCTTCTTCTCTCCCTACTTCGAATGATCTTTCTGATTGCCTTAAATAGGTAACAATCAGTTAAGGGATTATATTCCGGCATTCGATTCTTCTATAAGAGTTTAGTCGAGTCGAGTCTGTATTCGTGAGGAGAGTCGTTGTAGAGCGAGGGATTGCCGAAACGCGTCCTTATTGTAAAAGAGTTGCAATATAAAGCTTGCTACGGAGGTTCTTCTCAAATCTTTTCTCTTTTATTGCTTTATTTATTGCTTTATATATGAAATGTAAATAAAACCATGTAGATAGCCATATTTAAATGTTGTGTGAATAAAATAGGGTAATAGCGTAATTTCTTATAATCTTCACTTAACGAATTAATTCGTCATAGGGAACCCGAAAGAGGCGTTGTGGGGTGCTAACACCTTCCCCACACGTAACTAACTCCCTTACCTAACTCTGGTTATAATGGCCAAGTTTGGTTTTTAATAAAATCAACGCCTTTTTATCCTTTTCCAATGTTTACGGTCAAAACATTGGTGGCGACTCCATAAGAACCCCTTTTCGAAAACCTTGCTTTTATTAGAGGATAGTTTAGTTGTTGAGCACCTCGGAAGCAATGAACATACTTTAAACAAAAAACGTGAGTCTAAACCATCTTTTTGCGACCGCTCGCATAAACGTTCGAGACGTCCCTGGACGTCGGAACGGACGGCGGCGACAGGGGTCTGCGATATTTTTCTAAGTGACATTCCTATAATGTGTGATAATACAAGTGCAATTAATCTCACAAAGAATCCTGTTATGCATTCTAGAACCAAACACATTGAGATTAGGCATCATTTTTTAAGAGATCACATTTCCAAAGGAAATTGTAAAATTGAGTATATAGACACAAAGCATCAGTTAGTAGACATATCTACCAAACCCCTCTCCCAAGGTGATGTGAACATGACCTATGATAAGGGCTAGAGCAAGGGAAACATAGGAAGCTCTGATAAGGTGGAAGGAAAGAGATATGAATCTCAATACCAAATGATATGAATCTCAATAGCACAATAGATGATTTAGGATCTTTAAGGTTAGAACCTTGTAGGAAATTTAGGAATTTGGTGATAAGGTGGAAGGAAAGAATCACTCTTTCCAAGGAAGGCAACTCACAAAGGATGTGAAAGTCCTTTGATACAGCCAAATATTCTTGAATCACTCAAGAACTTAGAAGAATAACTCTCACTAAGATAAAAAAAGATAAACTCTAATATTTCTAAAAATAAAACTCAACTTGTTATTTTTGATAAAAAATGGTTCAACTTATAAAGAAGCTTTGTCATCAGAGTTACAAATATTTATTAAAGGAAAATAAATGCTAATAATGATTTATTAACCTAGGAATTGAAAACTACTTAATGATTGATTGTAACTGAAATTGTGTCATCCAAAAGTCAATCAGCTATACACTCTCTTGGTCTCCCAAAGACTGATAACTAAATTTCCAATTGAACCTTTATTACAACTTGCAATAAAACCAAACTAAAGTCCATTAATTGATTAATCCAAAACACAATTTGGTCAACCAACAATACTTGTTGAAGAGCTTCCTTTGTTTTCCTTGCTCTAGCCCTTATCATAGGTCTTGTTCACATCATTCTCTCCCTCTTAAAAAGGATTTGTCCTCAAATCGGATTCGTCATCTACATAAAAAAGAGATAAGTTTGATAAATTGAATGTAGAACTAACATTATACTCACTTTTTATGGCTAAATAGCTCTCCCTCACTTCAAGTGTTTCACCAACGTTTTTTTTTCTCTCTTTTGTTGAAGAAATTTTTCTCTCATTTTCTTTTTATCCTCATCTCCATCAATTTGATGTTCAAACCTTTAAACCGGGGCTTTGAATACCAATTGATATGAATCTCAATTACACAAGGGCTAATTTAGGATCTTTAGGGTTAGAACCTTGTAAGAAATTTAGGAATTAGAAAGAAGGTGGAAGGAAAGAATCACTCTTTCCAAGGAAGGCAACTCACAAAGAATGTGAAAGTCCTTTTATACAGCTAAATATTCTTGAATCACTCAAGAACTTAGGAGAATCACTCTCACTAAGATAAAAGAGATAAACTCTAATATTTCTAAAAATAAAACTCAACTTGTTATTTCTGATAAAAAATGGTTCAGCTTATAAAGAAGCTTTGTCATCAGAGTTACAAATATTCATTAAAGGAAAATAAATGCTAATAATGATTTATTAACCTAGGAATTGAAAATTACTTAATGATTGATTGTAACTGAAATTGTGTCATCCAAAAGTCAATCAGTTATACACTCTCTTGGTCTCCCAAAGACTGATAACTAAATTTCCAATTGGACCCTTATTACAACTTGCAATAAAACCAAACTAAAGTCCATTAATTGATTAATCCAAAACACAATTTGGTCAACCAAAAATACTTGTTGAAGAGCTTCTTTTGTTTCCCTCGCTCTAGCCCTTATCATAGGTCATGTTCACATCACAAGGATAGATTATATGAACTTAGGAGAGACTTAGGAATATTAGAAATAGTCTAAACTATGCTTAACTGTAAATTCTTTGCATTCTGTACTGGAATAATCGATTATTTTGAGCAATAATCGATTATCCTGTGTCTAATACATGTTATGTTCATCAATCTCTTTGGAATAATCGATTATCTTGGGTAATAATTGATTATTGAAGCTTAAATGTATGATTCATGAAAAATCTTTCTGTAATAATCGATTATTTGGACCAATAATCGGTTATCTGTGATTCATTAACCCAAATCAGTAATTTCTCTTTAGAATAATGAATTATCTCAAATGATAATCAATTATTCATGCATTTTCTGGGTAGGGATGAAGAAATAATCGATTATCACTGGTGATAATCGATTATTTGGCGTCATTAGTGATAATGTAGCCATTTGTAACGACTCTTTATGCTTTAATTCTTGTCAAACTAGTCGCTTATGGCCGTTGGAATCATTTCCTACATATAGGAGGGCACAAAATCGAATCCAAACACTTCCAAACTTCAATTCAAAGCATTTTTCATAGATTTCAAGCTCTCTTGTCTTTCTAAAGCTCTTACTCTTCTCAAAACCTTATATCCTTCATCTTTCCCACATTAAAATCTTTCCAAATGGCTTCCTCTTCCAGACATAAGATTCCCACTAGGAGAAGATTTGCTCCTGCTTCTCATCCACGCCCAAATTCTATTAAAGGGTGGATCTCTGATGAGGAAGGAAGACAGGAATTTCTCAATTTTTGGAAGGAAAGGAGTATTATATCTCCTAAGTTTCTTATTGGGGAGCATTTCATTGACAGGGGATTCACCTTTCCCAATCTCCTTGAACAACAAGGAGTCCTGCCCTTCATTAAAATGCAGGGTACATAATATCCTGACTTGGTCAGGATATTCTATTCCCAGTTCAAATTTAGAAATAACATTGCCACATCCAGAGTAAAAGGGGTCACCATCATTCTTGATGATGACATTTAGGAAAATGTTGCTCATTTTCCTATAAGAGATGATGTTGTCAATGTCCTTGCTGATTTGGAGGATTTCAACCGCATTCTGGCATATCGTTCCTTCCTTCGCAATCCTTCCATGGAAATTGGCAGAAACCTTCGGGTCGGTCCTTTGAAGAAAGAAGAACGTATGTTACTGCATCTTCTTGTCTGGATTCTATGTCCTTGAGCCACCTGTTGAAACATACAAGGACTTGATGTTGAACTTACATGGACATGAAGCTTGTTGATTTTGATGATGATTCAAGAACAAAGAACTTAGAGAGTTGAAGATTTGTATTCTTGTGTAATAACTCTGTTTTGATGAGTTTGAGTCTGTAATATTAGAGTATAAGATAGCCGGTACATAGTCTACTCTTTAAGAAGCTTCAAAAACTCATATTTATCAAAAAGCCATGGGTTTAATCGATTAAAAGACCAAATAATCGATTATTATAGTGAGAAAAACCATTTTTTGTATCATCTCACTGTAATAATCGATTAACACACCTGTTAATCGATTAACAGGGAAAATAATCGATTAAAACAGTGCGTTGAGAGTTTCTGTTGATTTTGGCTCTGTAATAATCAATTAACACTTGAGATAATCGATTATTTCAGTCAGATTTGCATTTTGAACTTCAAATTAAACCTATTTTCAAAAACCCTAGTCCCAATACACTAAGTTTCAAAAATCCCCAATTCCCAAACCCTAATTCATCTACTTAAGGTTCTCTAAGGCTCTTAGAAAAGAGAACAACCTTTTTCAAACAAAAGTTGAGAGCTGTAATTGCCAGAGAACTGTTTGTTGGAGGAAAAAAGGGCTTTTGGAACCTGGTGTGGGCTAGAAGCGATAAGAATCACAAAATGGAGTTCTTAGTGGATTGTGTGTTGTGCCGTCTCTAGGGAAAGTTGTTCTTCATCTCTTGTGTGACTCAAGAGAGGTGTTTTCATTACTCTATCTTTTCCATTATTATCTGTTTGTAATAACTTTGATTATAGTGACAGCGTTAATCCTCTGTTTGAGTGATTAACAACTGGACGTAGGGTCTTTTGATCCGAACCATTATAAATCTTCTGTGTAAGACTCTATCCTTATCCTATTTACGTTTACACAGCATTTTAATCGGTAAAATTTGGGGAAAATTTTGAAAACCTAATTTTTGTTAAGAAACCAATTCACCCCCCTCTTGGTTTTTGTCCGTTCTCGCAAACATTCCGCTATGCGATTCTAACAAGTGGTATCAGAGCTTGCTTTGATAGTCATTCAAATTTTTTGAAAATGACCGGACAAAATCAAACTTTTGCCGAAGGTGCGTCTATCAACAAACCCCCACTTTTTGTGGGTCAAAATTATCATTTCTGGAAAGTAAGAATGCAAATCTTTTTAGAGTCTGTTGATAGAGGCGTTTGGGATGCTATTTTAAACGGTCTCTATATTCCTAAAGTTACTGAAAATGGAGTAGACGTTCCTAAACCATTTTCTAGATGGACAGCGGAGGAAAATAGAAAAGCTCAATTTGACGTTAGAGCTAGAAATATTATTTCATCTGCTTTAACCCTTGATGAGTTTTACAGGATCTCCATTTGTAAAAGAGCTCAAGAGATGTGGGAAATGTTAAGAGTGGCCCACAAAGGTACCGACGATGTTAAGAGAGCATGGAAAAATTATTTAATTCAAGAATATGAGATGTTCCGAATGCAACAAGGCGAAATGATATTTGACGTTCAAAAGCGTTTCACACACATTGTGAACCATCTCACCGGGTTAGGCAAGCTTTTTGACGTTGATGTATTAAATGTTAAAATCTTAAAATCTTTGGATATGAAATGGCAACCTAAGGTGACGGCCATCTCGGAGTCACAAAACCTTGCCACAATGTCTATGGCGGCGCTCTTTGGAAAGTTGAGAGAGCATGAGTTAGAACTAGGAAGGCTAAATGATGAGGAAGGACAATATCAAAAGAAGAACTTAGCCTTCAAAACTGAAATTTCCAAAGGTAAGAGTAAAAAGGAAGAAGAAGATTAAGAGAATGAAGAAGAAGAATTGAGTCTCATGATTAAGAAGTTTACCAAATTCATGAAAGCCAAAGGAAGACATCCATTCAAAGGTAAAGGAAAGGTAAGAGAAAATAATTTTGTAAATATCAAATGTTATGCTTGTGGTGAAACAGGACATGTGAAGACCGAATGTCCAAACAAGAAAAATGAAGAAAACAAAGGCAAAAAGTTCTTCAAGAAGAAAGCCTACATCGCTTGGGACAATAGTGATTCAAGTTCGGAATCAAGTGACTCAGAAATTGAAGCCAATATTTGCTTAATGGCAAATGACAATATATCTTCCGACTTTGAGGTAAGTGATTTCGACTCATCTTCAAGTGATGATGAAAATAATTTTGATGAACTGCAAAATGCATATAATGAATTGTTTAGTGCCTTTAAGGACTTGAACAATGAATACAAAGTTGTGAAAAGAGTTTAAGTAGATCTGAAAAGGAGGTAGAGTCCTTAAAAATGAAAATTGCATGTTTAGAAGAAAAAGAAACCTTAGAAACAAAAATTGTATGTATAGATGAGAATGATGATAAAAATATAGTATGTGCATCATGTAAAGAGTATGAATATGACATTGATATACTTAATCATTTGCTAGATAAAGCCGAGAAGGAATTAAGTAATAATAATAAGGATGAAGTTGTTATTACTCAAAATAGAGTAAACCATCATGTTCCTTTGAAAAAGCCTAAAATGAAAAATAAAAGAGTATGGGTTGAAAAAGGAACCAGAGCATCTATTGTTAGAAATGCATCATATTCAAAAGCTACATCTAAAGCATGTTTTTATTGTATGAAACATGGTTATACTTCAAATATATGTAAAATCAAACATTTTGGTGTTCCTAAAGGAAAATATATTTGGGTTCTTTTAGTTAAATGAATTGTTTGTCTCTAACCCCAAGGACCCAAAAGTTATGGGGACCTAAGTTTACTATGTCCTTGTTTTGTAGTGATAATTCTTTGTGTGTAGAATTTGCTAAGATAATGCAGGGAGAATTTGAAATGTCTGATGGGAGAATTAACATTCTTCCTTGGACTTCAAATCAAGCAACTTAAATATGGCATTTTTCTCTCTCAAACCAAATACTGCAAAGAGATTCTCAAAAAGTTTGGAATGGACACCTCAAAGGAAGCTAACACACCCATGGGAACTTCGTGTTATTTAGACAAGGATGAATCAGGTTTGGAAATTAATCAATCTATGTATAGAGGTATGATAGGTTCACTGTTATACTTTACTGCAAGTAGACCTGATATAATTCATTTTGTCTGTGTGTGTGCTAGATTTCAGGCATGTCCAAAAGAATCTCACCTAACTGCAGTAAAACGTATTTTAAAATATTTAAAAGGAACTACTGGTTTTGGTTTATGGTATCCATCTGAAGCTTGTACTAGTTTAATAGGTTATTCTGATGTTGATTATGGTGGATGCAAAATCGATAGAAAGAGTACTAGTGGGACATGTCATTTGTTAGGTTCATCATTAGTATCTTGGCATTCTAAGAAACAAGCATGTGTTGCTTTATCCACCACTGAAGCTGAATATATTGCAGCTGGTAATTGTTATGCTCAAATTTTGTGGATGAAACAACAACTAGAAGATTATAGTATATTTCTAAATGATATTCCTTTGATGTGTGATAATACAAGTGCAATCAATCTTACTAAGAATCCAGTAATGCACTCTAGGACTAAACATATAGAAATTAGACATCATTTCTTGAGAGATCATATAAGTAAAGGAAACTGTAAAATTGAGTATGTTGATACAAAGCATCAATTAGCAGATATTTTTACTAAGCCTCTTCCCAAGGATAGATTCTATGATCTTAGAAGAGACTTAGGGATATTAGAAATAGCTTAAATTCTGCTTAATTAAACAGTTTTTGGATGGTTGTAATGTTGAACATTCAAGGACTTGATGTTGAACTTACATGGACATGAAGCTTGTTGATTTTGATGATGATTCAAGAACACAAGACTTAGAGAGTTGAAGACTTGTTTTATAGTGTAATAACTCTGTTTTGATTAGTTTGAGTCTGTAATATTAGAGTCTAAGATAGCCGGTACATAGTCTGCACTTTAGAAGCTTCAAAAACTCACATTTATCAGTTTGCCTTGGCTTTAATCGATTAAATGGTTAAATAATCGATTATTACAGTGAGAAAAACCATTTTCTGTATCTGTTCACTGTAATAATCAATTAACACACCTGTTAATCGATTAACAGGCCTGTTAATCGATTAACAGGCCTGTTAATCGATTAACAGGGCTTTTAATTGATTAAAACAGAGAGTTTTGGGGTTCTGTTGATTTTGGCTCTGTAATAATCGATTAACACTTCATCGATTATTTTAGTCAGATTTTGATTTTCAACTTCAAATTAAACCTATTTTCGAAAACCCTAATCCCAATACTCCTAGTTCCGAAAATCCCAATTCCCAAACCCTAATTTCTCTACTTAAGCTTCTCTATGGCACTCAGAAAAATTGAACAACCTTTTTCAAACAAAAGTTAAGTGTTGTGAGTGCCAGAGAACTGTTTGTTGGAGGAAAAAGGGGCTTTTGGAACCTGGTGTGGGCTAGAAGCGATAAGAATCACTAAGTGGAGTTCTTAGTGGATTGTGTGTTGTGCCGTCTCTGGGAAAAGCTGTTATTCATCTCTTGTGGGTTTCAAGAGAGGTGTTTTCTTTACTTTGAATTTTCAATTGTTATCTGTTTGTAACAACTTTGATTATAGTGACAGCGTTAATCCTCTGTTTGAGTGATTAGCAATTGGACGTAGGGTCTTTTGATCCGAACCAGTATAAATCTCCTGTGTAAGACTCTATCTCTATCTTATTTACGTTTACACAACTTTTTAATTGGTAAAATTTGGGGAAAATTTTGAAAACCTAATTTTTTGTTAAGAAACCAATTCACCCCCCCTCTTGGTTTTTGTCCGACCACGCGAACATTCCGCTGCGCGATTCTAATAAGTGGTATTAGAGCTTGCTTTGATAGTCATTCAAACTTTTCGAAAATGGCCGGACAAAATCAAACTTTTGCCGAAGGTGCGTCTAACAACAGACCCCCACTTTTTGCGGGTCAAAATTATCCTTTCTGGAAAGTAAGAATGCAAATCTTTTTAGAGTCTGTTGATAGAGGCGTTTGGGACGTTATTTTAAACGGTCCATATGTTCCTAAAGTTATTGAGAACAGTGTTGACATTCCCAAACCTTTTCTAGATGGACAACAGAGGAAAACAGAAAAGCACAATTTGACGTTACGGCTAGAAATATAATTTCATCTGCTTTAACCCTTGATGAGTTTTACAGGATTTTTGTTTGTAAAAGTGCTCAGGAGATGTGGGAAATGCTAAGAGTGACCCACAAAGGTACCGACGACGTTAAGAGAGCACGGAAAAATTCCCTAATCCAAGAATACGAAATGTTCTGGATGCAACAAGGTGAAACGATATTTGACGTTCAAAAGCGTTTCACTCATATTGTGAACCATCTCACCGGATTAGGTAAAATCTTTGACGTTGATGAATTGAATGTTAAAATTTTGAAATCTTTGGATAGGAAATGGCAACCTAAGGTGACGGCCATCTCCGAGTCACAAAACCTTGCCTCTATATCAATGGCGGTGCTCTTTGGAAAGATAAGAGAGCATGAGCTTGAGCTTGGAAGGCTAAATGAAGAAGAAGGACAATATCAAAAGAAGAACTTAGCCTTCAAAACCGAAATTTCCAAAGGTAAAAATAAAAAGGAAGAAGAAGACTCGGAAAATGAAGAAGAAGAATTGAGTCTTATGATAAAGAAGTTCACCAAATTCATGAAAGCAAAAGGAAGGCATCCATTCAAAGGTAAGGGAAAGGTAAGAGAAAGTATTTCCGTAAATATAAAATGTTATGTTTGTGGTGAAGTAGGACATGTAAAGACTGAATGTCCAAACAAGAAAAATGATGAAATCAAAGGCAAAAAGTTCTTCAAGAAGAAAGCCTATATTGCTTGGGACAACAGTGATTCAAGTTCGGAATCAAGTGACTCGGAAGTTGAAGCCAATATTTGCTTAATGGCAAATGACAACATATGTTCCGATTTTGAGGTAAGTGATTCCGACTCATCTTCTAGTGATGATGATAATAACTATGATGAACTACAAAATGCATATAATGAATTATTTAGTGCCTTTAAGAACTTGAAAAATGAATATAAAGTTGTGAAGAAGAGTTTAAGTAGATCCGAAAAGGAAATTGACTCATTAAAAACGAAAATCACATGTTTAGAAGAAAAGGAATCCTTAGAAACGAAAATTGTATGTTTAGATGAGAATGATGATAAGAACTTAGCATGTGAAACTTGTAAAGAGTATGAATATGACATAGATATTCTTAACCATCTACTTGATAAAGCCGAAAAGGAGATAAGTGATTTTAAGAAGGATAAAACTGTTTTTGCTCAAAATAGTGTAAATTATCAAGTTCCTTTGAAAAAGCCTAAAAAGAAAAAATAAAAGAGTATAGGTAGAAAAAGGAACTAGAACATCTATGGTTAAAAATTCATCATATTCAAAAGTTACATCTAAAACATGTTTTTATTGTAGGAAACAAGGTCACACTTCAAATAAATGTAAAATTAAACATTTTGGTGTTCCTAAAGGTAAAATACATTTGGGTTCCTATTGTTAAATAATTTATTTGTCTCTAACCCCAAGGACCCAAAAGTTATGGGGACCTAAGTTTACTATGTTCTTGTTTTGTAGGAAACTTCCAAATCTAAGAAGTCTATGTGGTATCTTGATAGTGGATGCTCAAAGCATATGACCGTTGATAAATCAAAATTTGTGAGTTTCAAAGCTAAAGAACAAGGATATGTAACTTATGGGAAAACAACAAAGGGAAAATTCTTGGAATTGGAAATATAGGTGGTGCAAACACATTGAAGATTAAGGATGTGCTTCTTGTTGATGGACTAAAGCATAATCTCCTTAGCATAAGTCAACTATGTGACAAAGGATTTAAGGTAATCTTTGAAAGTAAATTTTGCACCATACATTTGATAGATTCCAAAATTGTAGAATTAAAAGGCATTAGACATAACAACATATACTTGATTGATTTTGATTGTTTACGTGATTCTAGCATAACATGTTTAGTTGCTAAGGAAGAGAACCCTTGGTTATGGCATAAGAGAGCGGCTCATATAAATATGCATCATTTGAACAAATTGATTTCAAAAGACTTAGTTATTGATTTGCCTAAGTTAAAATTTGAAAAAGATAGATTGTGTGATGCATGTCAAAAAGGTAAACAAGTAAAATCATCATTTAAATCAAAGAATGTTATTTCCACTTCAAAACCCCTAGAATTATTACATTTAGATTTATTTGGACCTTCTAGGATAAAATGCTTTGGTGGAAATTATTATGGTCTTGTGATTGTTGATGATTACTCTAGATATACTTGGACATTTTTCCTAACTATGAAAAGTGAAACCTTTAATGTCTTTAGAAAATTTGCAAAACAAATTCAAAATGAGAAAGACTTAAGAATTAAAGTTTTAAGAAGTGACCATGGTGGTGAGTTTCAAAATGAAAAGTTTAAAAGTTATTGTGAAGAAAATGGAATATTACATAACTTTTCTGCTCCTAGGACTCCGCAACAAAATGGTGTAGTTGAAAGGAAAAATAGGTCATTAGAGGAACTTGCTAGAACAATGTTAAATGAATCTAATGTTCCTAAATATTTTTGGGCTGATGCGGTTAGTACTGCTTGTTATGTTTTAAATAGAATGCTCATTAGGTCAATTACAAAATCAACTCCCTATGAATTAATAAATGGTAGAAAGCCTAATGTTGCTCATTTAAAAATATTTGGATGTAAGTGCTTTATATTAAATAATGGAAAGGACAACTTAGGAAAATTTGACTCAAAAGCTGATGAGGGAATTTTCTTAGGGTATTCATTAACTAGCAAGGCTTACAGGGTGTTTAATATAAGAACCTTAAATATTGAAGAATCTATTCATGTTACTTTTGATGAAATTGTAGACCTTGGGGGAAATCCTCTTGAGTCAAATAAAGAACTTGCAGGTGATGATGAGTATATAAGAGAGGCTCTTGATGAATTGTATTTGGAAGAAAATGAGCCTTCTCAAACACCTGAATTAGAAAAAGAATGGAAATCACCAAGAGGACTCTCAATGGACAATATCATTGGTGATATCTCAAAAGGGGTAAAAACTAGAAATATGACTAATTTCTGCATGTCTGTAGCTTTTGTGTCACAGATAGAACCCAAAAATGTTGAGGAAGCACTTAAAGATGATCAATGGTGCATAGCTATGCAAGAGGAACTTAACCAATTTGAAAGGAATCAAGTCTGGGAATTAATCCCAAGAGAAGAATCACATCAAGTAATTGGAACTAAATGGGTATTTAGAAATAAACTTGATGAAGATGGAAACATAACAAAGAATAAAGTCAGACTTGTTGCCAAAGGCTATTGTCAGGAGGAAGGTATTGATTATGATGAAACTTATGCTCTTGTTGCCAGGTTAGAGGCTATACGCCTACTTCTTGCTTATGCATCTTTGATGAAATTTAAATTATATCAAATGGATGTTAAAAGTGCAT
The DNA here is from genome assembly GCA_963425845.1 of Sphenostylis stenocarpa. Classification (NCBI taxonomy): domain Eukaryota; kingdom Viridiplantae; phylum Streptophyta; class Magnoliopsida; order Fabales; family Fabaceae; genus Sphenostylis; species Sphenostylis stenocarpa. The sequence goes on from OY731408.1 coordinate 8,560,943, forward strand.
TTTTGAATGGTTTTATTAAAGAAGAAGTTTATGTGGAGCAACCCCCTGGATTTGAAGATTTTAGTTATCCTAATCATATTTTTAAATTAAAGAAAGCATTATATGGGTTGAAACAAGCTCCTAGATCTTGGTATGAAAGGCTAAGTAGTTTCCTAACTTCAAATGATTTTTCTAGAGGAAAAATTGATTCTACTCTGTTTATAAAGAAAGTAAAAGAACATATCTTATTGGTCCAGGTATATGTTGATGATATTATTTTTGGATCAACTGATAATTCCTTGTGTGTAGAATTTGCTAAGATAATGCAGGGAGAGTTTGAAATGTCTATGATGGGAGAATTGACATTCTTCCTTGGACTTCAAATCAAGCAACTTAAAAATGACATTTTCATCTCTCAAACCAAATACTGCAAAGAGATACTCAAAAAGTTTGAAATGGACACCTCAAAGGAAGTTAACACACCCATGGGAACTTCATGCTATTTAGACAAGGATGAATCAGGTTTGGAAATTAATCAATCTATGTATAGAGGTATGATAGGTTCATTGTTATACTTAACTGCAAGTAGACCTGATATTATGCATTTTGTCTGTGTGTGTGCTAGATTTCAGGCTTGTCCAAAAGAATCTCACCTAGTTGCAGTAAAACATATTTTAAAATATTTAAAAGGAACTACTGGTTTTGGTTTATGGTATCCATCTGATGCTTGTACTAGTTTAATAGGATATTCTGATGCTTATTATGGTGGATGCAAAATAGATAGAAAGAGTACTAGTGGGACATGTCATTTGTTAGGTTCATCCTTAGTATCATGGCATTCTAAGAAACAGGCATGTGTTGCTTTATCTACCACTGAAGCTGAATATATTGCAGCTGGTAATTGTTGTGCTCAAATTTTGTGGATGAAACAACAACTAGAAGATTATAATATATTTCTAAATGACATTCCTTTGATGTGTGATAATACGAGTGCAATCAATCTTACTAAGAACCCAGTAATGCACTCTAGGACTAAGCATATAGAAATTAGAAATCATTTCTTAAGAGATCATATAAATCAAGGAAACTGTAAAATAGAGTATGTTGATACAAAGCACCAATTAGCAGATATTTTTACTAAGCCTCTTCCCAAGGATAGATTCTATGATCTTAGAAGAGACTTAGGGATATTAGAAATAGATTAAATTCTGCTTAATTAGACAGTTTTTGGATGGTTGTAATGTTATAATTCATTATGAAGGATGTTCATAGATTATCATGTGTATAAACCTCAAAAATTTGATGAACTCTCTGGAATAATCGATTAATTGGAGTTATAATCGATTATTTGCACCCAAAACACCCAAAACATGACATTTCTCTCTAGATTAATCGATTAACTCGCCCATTAATCGATTAAACTCAGTGTTAATCGATTAACAGCTCAAATTAATCGATTAAATGGTTCTGGTACTGGTTTAATCGATTAATTCAAGTTTTAATCGATTAAACCTGGCAAGTTTTGGTTCCTAGCCGTTGCCAACGACTCTCTTGACCCTTATTCACTTCCACATGACCGTTGGAGATGCTTGGTTATAAATAGGGACCTCCATTTCACTTCTACTCACTTCTATCTCTTGAATTCAAGCTTTCTTGCCTTATTATATCACTCTTGCCTTCTTTTAACATCACTTGTCCTCCTAAATCTTCTTGTTACTCTTCTAATCCTACAATGGCCTCATCTTCTTGTGCTAAAATTCCCACCAGAAGAAGATCTGCACCCTCATCTCATCCCCGTCCTAATTCTGTAGAAGGATGGATCTCTGATGCAGAAGGCCGACAAGAATTTTTGTCTTATTAGAAGGAACGTGGTATTATTTCTCCTAAGTTCCTTATTGGTGATCAGTTCATCAATAGGGGATTCAACTTTCCTAATCTCCTTGAAATTAAAGGAGTTCTCCCTTTCATCCAAATGCAAGGTACGTATTATCCTAACTTAGTTAGGGTATTTTACTCTAGGTTCAAATTTAGAGATCAAATTGCTACCTCTCGTGTAAAGGGGGTAACAATTATTCTTGATGATGATATTTGGGAGAACCTTGCCCATTTTCCTATAAGAGAAGATGTTATTAACGTATTTGGTGAGTTAGATGATTTTGACAGGATCATGGCTTACCGTTCTTTTCTGCGAAACCCTTCCATGGAGATTGGGCGTCTCCTTCTAGCTGGACCTTTGAAGAAGGAGGAACGCATGATTTTGCACTTACTTTTCTGGATCCTATGTCCTCGGGCTACGAATCATGCTCAATGTTCTTCAATTGATCTTTGTATTATTCATGCCATAATGAATAATGAGCCTTTAGATTGGGGCGTTCTTGTCACTATGACTATGTTAAAAGCCAAACGCCATCCCACCTTCAAAATTCCATATGCCCTCCTTGTCTCTCGCATTCTTGAATACAAAGAAGTAAATGTCGAAGGTGAACAAACAGTACGAACGAATAACTAAAATCGCATGCTGGACAACACATTAACCCAACTCCAAATGGTGCGTGTCAACAATATTTATGTTCACAAGGATGACGTTCTAACCGAAGGTGATGATAATGAAGATTCTGATGAAGATATGCCCCCTGCTGCTGAGTTTCCCTCTGATCAAATCCAAAGTGTTGGAACTTCCTCTGCTCATCCTGAAACCCGACAATCTATGGAAGATATGTTATCTGATATGAATTAGAGGATGCAGGCATTCTTCACTCTCTCTGGAGTACGGCATGAGGAAATAATTTGTCGTATATCTGATGTAGATGATAAAGTGTGCCATTTAGAAAATAAATTTGATGCACACTTTCATAGTGATAGTGAAGAATTTTAAAGTTTATTTTATTTTGTGATTGTAATATATTTTCATTTCTGAAATAAAATATGGTGTTCTTTTAATGCTTTGATTGAGGGGGAGTTATCTCTAAGTTATGCATATTTTGAGGGGGAGCTCTTATGATTGTTATAGAAGAAATCTTTTAATTTTTTATTATAATCAAAATAGGGGGAGAAATATTTAAAGCCTACTATGATTGATTTTAAATATTATCTGGTATGTTTAATGTGTTTGTTAGTATGACAGATAAAATAGGTCATTACAAGGCTTTAAAAGAAAATTTTGATCATCATCAAAAAGGGGGAGATTATTGAACATTCAAGGACTTGATGTTGAACTTACATGGACATGAAGCTTGTTGATTTTGATGATGATTCAAGAACACAAGACTTAGAGAGTTGAAGACTTGTTTTATAGTGTAATAACTTTGTTTTGATTAGTTTGAGTCTGTAATATTAGAGTCTAAGATAGCTGGTACATAGTCTGCACTTTAGAAGCTTCAAAATCTCACATTTATCAGTTTGCCTCGGCTTTAATAGATTAAATGGTCAAATAATCGATTATTACAGTGAGAAAAACCATTTTCTGTATCTGTTCACTATAATAATCGATTAACACACCTGTTAATCGATTAACAGGCCTGTTAATCGATTAACAGGCCTGTTAATCGATTAACAGGGCTTTTAATTGATTAAAGCAGAGAGTTTTGGGGTTCTGTTGATTTTGGCTCTGTAATAATCGATTAACACTTCATCGATTATTTTAGTCAGATTTTGATTTTCAACTTCAAATTAAACCTATTTTCGAAAACCCTAATCCCAATACTCCTAGTTCCGAAAATCCCAATTCCCAAACCCTAATTTCTCTACTTAAGCTTCTCTATGGCACTCAGAAAAATTGAACAACCTTTTTCAAACAAAAGTTAAGTGTTGTGAGTGCCAGAGAACTATTTGTTGGAGGAAAAAGGGGCTTTTGGAACCTGGTGTGGGCTAGAAGCGATAAGAATCACTAAGTGGAGTTCTTAGTGGATTGTGTGTTGTGCCGTCTCTGGGGAAAGTTGTTCTTCATCTCTTGTGGGTTTCAAGAGAGGTGTTTTCTTTACTTTGAATTTTCAATTGTTATCTGTTTGTAACAACTTTGATTATAATGACAGCATTAATCCTCTGTTTGAGTGATTAGTAACTGGACGTAGGGCCTTTTGATCCAAACCAGTATAAATCTCCTGTGTAAGACTCTATCTCTATCTTATTTACGTTTACACAGCTTTTTAATCGGTAAAATTTGGGGAAAATTTTGAAAACCTAATTTTTTGTTAAGAAACCAATTCACCCCCCCTCTTGGTTTTTGTCCGACCACGTGAACATTCCGCTGCGCGATTCTAACATGTAATGTTATAATCCATTATGTAGGGTGTTAACAGATTATCATGTGTCTAAACCTCAAAAATTTGATGAACTCTCTGCAATAATCAATTATTTGAAGTTATAATCGATTATTTGCACCCAAGACATCCAAAATATGACATTTCTCACTGGATTTATCGATGAACTCATCAGATAATCGATTAAATACAGTGTTAATTGATTAACTGCTTGAATTAATCAATTAAAGGGGTATGTTACTGGTTTAATCGATTAATTCAAACTTTAATCGATTAAACCTGGTTGTTTTAGTTTTCTAGTCGTTGCCAATGGCTCTTTTTTCCCCCATACACTCCCATATGACCGTTGGAGTTGTTTGGTTATAAATAGGAACCTCCATTTCACTTCTCCACACTTCTCACTCTTGAATCCAAGCTTTCTTGCTTCATTCTATCATTCTTGCCTTCTTCTAACATCACTTGTCTTCCCAAACTATCTTGTTACTCCTCTAAATTCTACAATGGCCTCATCTTCTCGTGCTAAAATTTCCACCAGAAGAAGATCTGCACCTGCATCTCATCCCCGTCCTAATTCTGTCGAAGGATGGATCTCTGATGCTGAGGGCCGACAGGAATTTCTGACTTTTTGGAAGGAACGAGGTATTATCACTCCCAAATTCCTTATTGGTGATCAATTCATCAATAGGGGATTTAATTTTCCTAATCTTCTTGAAATTCAAGGAGTTCTCCCTTTTATCCATATGCAAGGTACATACTATCCTAACTTAGTTAGGGTATTTTACTCTCGATTTAAATTTAGAGATCAAGTAGCTACCTCTCGTGTTAAGGGAGTATCCATTATTCTTGATGACGATATTTGGGAAAACGTTGCACATTTTCCTATAAGAGATGATGCTATTAACGTTTTTGGTGAGTTAGATGACTTTGACAGGATCATGACTTACCGTTCTTTTCTTCGTAACCCTTCCATGGAGATTGGGCGTCTCCTTCTAGCTGGACCTTTGAAGAAGGAGGAACACATGCTCTTGCATTTACTCGTCTGGCTCCTATGTCCCCGGGCAACCAATCATGCCCAATGCTCTTCCATAGATCTTCGCATTATTCATGCAATAATGAATAATGAGCCAATAGATTGGGGTAGCCTCGTCACAATGACTATGCTGAAGGCCAAACGTCATCCCACCTTCAAAATTCCATATGTCCTCCTTATCTCTTGTATTCTTGAATACAAAGGAGTGAATGTTGAAGGGGAACAAACGGTATGAACGACAAACTTAAACCGTATGCTGGACAACACATGAACCCAACTCCAAATGGTGCGTGTCAATAATAGTTATGTTCACAAGGATGATGTTCCAAACGTAGATGCAGATGATGAAGATTCTGACGAAGATATGCCTCCTGCTGCAGAGTTTCCCTCTTATCAGATCCAAAGTGTTGGAACTTCTTCTACTCATCCTGAAACCCATCAATTTGTGGAAGACATGTTATCTGATATGAATCAGAGGATGCAGGCATTCTTCACTCTCTCTGGAGTACGACATGAGGAAATCATTCGTCGTATCTCTGATGTAGATGATAAAGTGTGTCACTTAGAGAATAAATTTGATGCTCACTTTCTTAGCGATAGTGAAAAATTTTAATATTGTTTTCATTTCTTGTATTGTAAATCACTTTCACTTATGAAATAAAATTTGTATTCTTTTATTGCTTTGTTTGAGGGGGAGTACTTTCCAGGTTATGCATATTTTGAGGGGGAGCTCTTAATTTTTTGATCATAATCAAAATAGGGGGAGAAATATTTAAAGCCTCTTATGATTAAATTTAAATATTATCTGGTATGTTTAATGTCTTTGTTAGTGTGACAGATAAAACAGGTTATTACAAGGCTTTAAAAGAAAATTTTGATCATCATAAAAAAGGGGGAGATTGTTGAAACATACAAGATCTTGATGTTGAACTTACATGGACAGGAAACTTGTTGATTTTGATGATGATTCAAGAACAAAGAACTTAGAGAGTTGAAGATTTGTATTCTTGTGTAATAACTCTGTTTTGATGAGTTTGAGTCTGTAATATTAGAGTCTAAGATAACCGGTACATAGTCTACTCTTTAAGAAGCTTCAAAAACTCATATTTATCAAAAAGCCATGGGGTTTAATCGATTAAAAGACCAAATAATCGATTATTACAGTGAGAAAAACCATTTTTTGTATCAGCTCACTGTAATAATCGATTAACACACCTGTTAATCGATTAACAAGGCAAATAATCGATTAAAACAGTGCGTTGAGAGTTTCTGTTGATTTTGGCTCTGTAATAATCGATTAACACTTGAGATAATCGATTATTTCAGTCAGATTTGCATTTTGAACTTCAAATTAAACCTATTTTCAAAAACCCTAGTCCCAATACACCAAGTTTCAAAAATCCCCAATTCCCAAACCCTAATTCATCTACTTAAGGTTCTCTAAGGCTCTTAGAAAAGAGAACAACCTTTTTCAAACAAAAGTTGAGCGTTGTGATTGCCAGAGAACTGTTTGTTGGAGGAAAAAGGGGCTTTTGGAACCTGGTGTGGGCTAGAAGCGATAAGAATCAATAAGTGGAGTTCTTAGTGGATTGCGTGTTGTGCCGTCTCTAGGGAAAGCTGTTATTCATCTCTTGTGTGACTCAAGAGAGGTGTTTTCATTACTCTATCTTTTCCATTGTTATTTGTTTGTAATAAATTTTATTATAGTGACAGCGTTAATCCTCTGTTTGAGTGATTAGCAACTGGACGTAGGGTCTTTTGATCCGAACCAGTATAAATCTTCTGTGTAAGACTCTATCCTTATCCTATTTACGTTTACACATCATTTTAATCGGTAAAATTTGGGGAAAATTTTTAAAACCTAATTTTTGTTAAGAAACCAATTCACCCCCCTCTTGGTTTTTGTCCGTTCTCGCAAACATTCCGCTGCGCGATTCTAACACCATCAACCATGCTCAATGTTCTACCGCTGACCTTCGCATCATCCATGCTATCATGAACAATGAGCCAATTGATTGGCCTAGCCTTGTCACTTTGACAATGCTCAAAGCGAAGCATCACCCCACCTTCAAGATTCCTTACGCTCTTCTTATCCCAAGGATTCTTGAATACAAAGGTGTAAATGTTAAAGGGGAACAACGAGTTAGGACATTAAATTCTAACAGAATGCTTGATAGCATGCTTACTCAGTTGTAGATGGTGAATGTAAATGGAGTTTACGTTCATAAAGATGATGCTCCTCACATGGCTGACGTTGCTCAAGATTTGATGATAAGGATATGCCAGTTGTTGATATGCATGCTGCTGATGTTCTTGCTGCTGCAACGTCTTCTGTTGCTCACTCTACATCTCGTCCTCCCATTGAAGACTTGCTATTCGATATGAATTAGAGAATGCAAGAATTCTTTTCTATATCTCAAGAACGGCATCAGGAAATCTTAAGACAAATTTCGGATGTGGATGATCGTGTATGTAATTTAGAAGATAGATTTGATGCACAATTCAATAGTGATGAGAGTGAAGAGTTCTAATTTCCTCAAAATTATTGTTTGTTCTTTTATCTTGTTTGTACTATATTGAATTATTGAATAAAATTCTATGTTTGCATTGATTGAGGGGGGGTTTTTATTTTTCTATTTAATGCACATGTTGAGGGGGAACTTTCATTTCTTTTGATTATAATCAAAATAGGGGGAGAAAATATTTAAAGTCTAATATGGTTAATAATTTTAATGTTGCTCGGTATGTTTAATAGTTTTGTTAGTTGTGACAGTAAAAACAAGTTTTTACAAGGGCTTTAAAGAAAATTTTGATCATCATAAAAAAGGGGGAGATTGTTGAACATACAAGGATATGAAGTCTGAAGATTTTGATGATGATTCAAGAACAGAGGACTTAAAGACTTGAAGAATTATAATCATCTGTATTTACTTGTAATAACTTTGTTTTATACTTTTGAGTCTGTAAAATTAGAGTCTAAGATAGCCAGCACATAGTTCATCCTCTGAAAGTTCATTTTTATCAAAACCACTCTGTAATAATCGATTATCAATCAGGATAATCGATTATCATGCTTTGAAACCTGTTTTCTAAAAACCTTGTCGGAATAATTGATTATCTAGGTTGATAATGGATTATCCCAGTTTGAAAGTTCTAGAATAATCGATTATCAAGCCAGATAATTGATTATCTTGGTTCTGTTTTACTCCTCTGCGAAAATGGTTATGTAATAATTGATTATCACTAAAGATAATCGATTATCTACATCTATTATGAATTTCAAATTTCAAATTTGGATCAATTTTCGAGAAATCTTTTTCCAATGATTCAAGTTTCAATAACCTTTATTTCCTAGACCCTATTCTCTCTGCTTAAGGTTCTCTAAGACTCTCTGCAAATAACAATCCTTTTTCATACAAAAGTTAAGAGTTGTGATTGTTAAAGAACTTTCTATAGGGAAGAAAAATGGGCTTTTGAAAACCTAGTGTGGGCTAGAAGCGATAAGAATCACTGAGTGGGACTCTTGGTGGATTGTGTGTTGTGTTGTCTCTAGGAAAAACTGTTGTTCATCCTTTGTGGATTCAAAGGAGGTGTTCATCTCTTGTGTGACTCAAGAGAGGTGTTTTCTAATCCTTATCTTTTTCAATTTGTAATCTGTTGTAAACTGTGATTATAGTGACAACGTTAATCCTCTTTTAGAGTGATTAACAACTGGACGTAGGGTTTTTTGATCCGCACCAGTATAAAACAGTTGTGTAATCTTCTTATCCTTTATCTCTTTACTTTACAAGCATTTTAATCGGTGAAATTTGGGAAAAACTTTAAAACCCTAATTTTTATAAGAAACCAATTCACCCCACCTCTTGGTTTTTGTCCCTAAAAGCAAATATTTCGCTGCGCGATTCTAACAGAGCTTCCCCAGTGGAGTCGCCATCTATCGCCGCCGTCAAAAGGGGCGGTCGGAGCGACGCGATGGTTTTGGAAGACTCACATTTTTTTAAAGATGGTCGATATTCTTAAGATGTTTGATAATCGAACTGATCTTAAGGATGAAGTTTTCGAAAATGGTTCTATGGACTCGCCACCAATGTTTTAACCTTAAACACTGAAAAAGGTAAAAAGGAATTAGTTTTGTGAAAAACCAACTTTGGCCATTATAACCAGAGTCGAATAAGGGAGTTAGTTACGTGTGGGGAAGGTGTTAGCACCCCACAACGCCCCTTTCGGGTTCCCTATGATGGATTAGTTTATAAAATAAAGACTAAAAACAATTATGCTTTTACCCTTATTTATTTGTTTTACTTGCAAAAATTAAATGTCTACATGATCCTACTGTCTAATGCATACAAGAAGAGTAGTAAATAAAAGCAGTAAAATGGAGAGTAGATAAGAAATCTCCGAACCAAGATTTGTATTAATCTCTTGAAGATTGAGGATGCTTTTTGACTATCCCCTCACTCTACAACGCTGCCCACTCCTCTACCGACAGAAAGACTCTAGTTATAGAGTGTCTAAAAAGAGCACTCGAACTCTAGAAATGCTTCAGAGAGGTTTAGAAGAAGGTAGGAGAGTGTATTAGGAGCTGAAATCTCGAATTCTATGTCAAATGAGGGGGGGGGGGATGAGGTCCCATTTATAGGAATTCGCGCCCCTCAGACCAAGACGGTCATCTCGACCTTGTCAGGCGAGACGACCATCTCACCAAGTGGCGAGACAACCATCTCGCCTTACAAGTGGTGAGACGCCCATCTCACCAAGTGGCGAGATGACCGTCTCAACCCTTATGGCGAGACAGTCGTCTCACCCTTATGAGGCGAGATGGTCGTCTGGCCAAATGGGACGACTATCTCAGACTTTTTGGCAAGAATTCTCTTATTTTTGTGTACAAAAGGTCTTCCTATCCTAATATGGAGTCTAGTACACAAGCCTAGGGACCTAAAGAGGCCTTATCCATCTTCGAACGGAAGTCTTATGACTTTATTAAGAGGTCGAACAAGATTTTGGGGTCTACAAGGAGCATCCTGAGAACAAGTCTTACCATCACAGGATCAGCTACCGCATTAAAGGGGCATCCTGAGGACGACTCAAACTAGATGGGGGTGCGTACTCATCCAGTCCTACAAAGTGGACTATAAACCAGATAGAGGTTCATACTCATCAACTAAGGGGTCAGCTACTGCATCAAAGGAGCATCTCGAGGAAAAATCTTCATTCACTAGCCGAAGGGTCAGCTACCGCATCAAAGGAGTATCCTAAAGCATCACACATATTGTCCGAGGGGTCAGCTACCGCATCAAAGGAGCATCCTGAAGCTTCACACATATCGTCCGATGGGTTAGCCTCCGTAGTAAGGAAGCATCCTAAAGACAACATCAGACTACATTCATCATCCAAAGGATCAGCGACTACAGCAAAGGAGTATCTGAAGGATGACCAGGCAAGAGGGTTAACTCCTTCACCTGTCAACCGATCTCACAGGCATATTGAGCCAACAATCGGTTAGTTAGGTGAAGGGGGGGGCAGCTATAGACCCAAATCTTGCTCAGCTTCACAATAAAGGCCAGAGATCCTCCGTTCAAAGATGGACAAGACTTCATTGGGCCCCTAGTAATGTTCACTAGGCTCCATGTGAGGATAGGAGAGCTTTCTAGACACAAAAAATAAGAAAAAGTAGGAAAATCCTGTCAGGAAGCTTGGGACGACCATCCCAAATCCCAGACGGCCATCCCAACCAAACTTTGCACATTGGGACAGCCGTCCCGAATCCCAGACGATTTGTCCTACCTGTCAGGAAGCTCAGGACGACCATCCCAAATCCCAAACGACCATCGCAACCAAATTTTGCACATTGGGATGGCCGTCACACCTGACAGAAGTTGGGACGGCTATCCTAGCGTCCTGACACTGTGAAAACTATAAATAGGGGCCTCATTAGCAACTTTTCCACACACCTTGACTTATAGTCACTTCTCTCTATACTTCTAGTACTCGAATGATCTTTTTGATTGCCTATAAGGTAACAATCAGTTAAGGAAATCTCTTTTTGAGATATCTGGCATTCGATAGTTTAAAGATTTTCTTGTATTCGGGAGAGGAAAGTTCCTGTAGTGCGAGAGGATAGCCAAAAAGCATCCTCAGAGACGAAGATTTGTAATAAAGCTTGCTTCGGAGGTTCTTTTCACTACTCTTTTTTTTATTGCTTTATTTATTGTTTTCCTATGTGCAATAGAAAATAGGATCACGTAGATAATCATTTTTAATATCGCATAATAAATAGGGTAGAAACATAACTTTATTGTCTTTATTTTAAGAATATTCCATCATAGGGAACCCGAAAGGGGTGTTGTGGGGGTGTTAATACCTTCCCCACACGTAACTAACTCCCTTACCCAACTCTGGTTATAATGACCAAAGTTGGTTTTTCTTAAACTAACGCCTTCCTTTTTTCCTTTCCCAATGTTTATGGTAAAAACATTGGTAGCGACTCCAGAACCCATTTACGAAAACTTCGTTCTTAAAGGTAGTTCGGTTATCGGACACCCTAAGAGCGATGACCATATTTTTAAAACGAACGCGAGTCATCAAAACCATTGCGTCGCTCCGACCACTTTTTTGTGGCGGCGACACCAATACATAAGGAAAGCTACATGTTCTTCGTCAGAAACTTCGATAGAGGGATCATCAATAAAATGCTCTTGAAGGAAATGGTCATATGCTTTCATATTCTAGCAAATTTTTTACTTGGTTGTTTATTGATAGGGAAGGCATTAATAAAGTATTTCTCTCCAACGAGTTTAAGACCTGTTATTGCAACTATGTCGAGTAGGGTTGGGAAACGGGGCCATAAGCGAGCTTTATGACGTTGAGATTTTTATTCCAAAGTTGGACTACTAGGAGAAACGTTGACATGTCAAAGTAACCTATATTAAAGCGAGAAAGGTAGAGGAGGTCATACATACCAATCTTTCTCCAATGATTCTTAAAATGAGACTCGACCATATCAATCCATTTAATGTAGGAGGGTTTTTTCTAGGGTGGCCCAAAGTAATATACTTTGGATGTTTGGGTAAAGTCTACTTTGAACTTTCCGGATTCTTGTTGAAGTATGAAGTTATCTTCATTGGATGAAAGATAATCTTTTGGGTCGTCAGAGTTATGGATCAATGGTCCTTCAAAGGCAAGTGAAACACACTCAACTGAGTATGGGATTAATACTTGTGTAGAGTAGATCTTTTTGGATTCTTCTAATAAGCCAAGAATAGGTGCAAAAGTTTTTTCATTTAGTTCAACAAATTGGGTATTTATAAGTTGGACAATGGAAGTTCGGGAAGTTGGGGATGATGAAGCCATTTGATAGGGAGATAAGACAAGATTGGCAAATGAAGGAGATTACATTTTTTAGTTGATGTTTGAATACGTTGTAGGTAAGATAAGAATAGGGCGATGGAGAGGATGTTGAGAATTAGAGATTACAGTGTGCTTGCAAGAGTAAGGTAAGTGTGTATGGACGAGGAAGATGAATAGTTTTAATTTTGAAAGAAAAGATTTTTTTTCTGGGAAACCTAATACTGTAAATGGGTTTGGTGTAGACCCATATTTAATAAATCGAATATTTTAAACTAAATTTAGACCAATGACAACTAAAGGGGTGATGATACAGAAAGTAACATTTATTACGAGAATTTTGCATTTATGAAGAAAATGAAATTTAATGATGGAAACATGGGATATCGCAGCTTTTAAATAAAGTAAGGATAAAATGTTTGAAGTTAATATAACATCGAGGATAAGAGAATATATATTCATCGAGATTCATATATCATTGCCTTAGGGGCATTTTGTTAAGTATAAAATTACAAATAGATCAAAAGAATGAATCGAGGAGGAGACATCGATAATTATAAAGAATAAATATGGTAATCGATAAAAGAAGTATTATGAAGATAGGAAATCGATTAAGATGTGTTATCGAATAAGAGGATTAGTAGGGATGGCAAAACGGGCCAGCCCGCCCCGTTTTGGCCCGCCCTGCCTTTGGCCCGTCAAAAGCGGGGCGGGGCGGGCTGGCCCGTTATAGTCATAACGGGTTGTAGACCTTGACCCGCCGCCAAGGGGCAGGTTAGCTAGTCAGCGGGCTAGCCCGCCATAATTTAAAAAAATAATAATTTATTTTTTAAAATAAATTTTTTAATAATAAGATTATTATTTGTTTGTCAATAATTTAATATATATATATATATATATTATTTTAATTTAATAATATAAATCAATATATTATTTTAAGAAATTATAATTTAGAACAATAATAAAATTTACATAATAATAAATAATAACAAATATATATATATATATATATATATATATATATATATAACGTTAAAACTTATAAAATTTATATTTTTTATATTGAAAAATTCAAATACCTATATCTTTTTTATTTGATAAAACTTCTCATTATTCTTGGTTGAGTAATTCTTACACCTTTAATTCAAGTCATAAGGATAAAAATAATCGATGCTTAAGATGAACAAGGAGAACAGGAGAGAGAATGTTGTGTTTCGAGTAAGGAGAATATTTTCTATGAGTATAATTTTTTTAATTCTCTTTTTAAAATTTTTAACTTTATATATTATCTTTATAATTAATTTTATTATAATAAAAAATTATTTTTTTATTAATTAGGCGGGTTGCCGGGCTGGCCGCGGGTTGAGGGATATGAAAAATGATTAGGAGATATGAAAATACCAACCGCCACGCCATATTATGGCGGTGGCGTGGCTGGCCCGTTTTGCCATCCCTAAGGATTAGGAGATATCGAGGAATTCAAAGCACTATTAATCAAGAATCGAGGATTTAAGGAGTGAAGAACATCAAACCTAAATGACATAATGTATCGAAGAAACAAGATATCGAAAAAGGACTATATTAGGGAATCTTCATGTGGTGTATAGAGAGATTTATGAAAACGGTTATGATCCATTTCTTGGAATGCGCAGTTATAAATGACACATATTAACAAAGTGAATTGAAGGATAGCGAGAAACAATTATAAGGAAATAACCGTTCTAAAATTTTATTTGTTATTTTATTTTATTTCGAATTTTTATTTTACGTCACCTTGGCAATTACATGAGAAAATATGTATAGGATAAAAGAAAGGTAACTAAGGATGATTTACAAATTGGACAAAAACTTATATTCTAAAAAATGGTATGAACCGAGAATAAGTATTTTCAATGAAGCTTTTTGTAATTTGGATCGCTACTTTCATTAGTTTTCTTTATCAATTTCTGTTTTATTTTAGTAATGCGTTATATTTATCTTTCTAATATTTACTTTTTTTTCTCATATTTACTTTTTAATCATTTAATTTTATTATTCTTTATTATTCATGTAATTTATTTATATATTTCAAATCATATTAAAAATAAAAATTGAATGGGAAGATTGAAATATATGATATGTTAAATTTTGAATAATAATATTACGGTAAAGAACTTAAATAGTGATCCATGAAGTAAGTTTGCAAAATTATATTTAATTAAATTGAATAATTTACATTATAAATAAGTTTACGTAAATAATAGAATAACCAAATAAAATATTCAAGTTGCACATACCCATTAAAAATATACATACAACATTCTCGCAAAAAGATGCATAAATTGTTAGGATAAAGATATTTGATTAATTAAATTATAGGTTTGTATAGCGGTACAAAATATTGTATAATCAGAACTTCCTTTATTTAGTCTCGATTTGTTAGAGTAAAATACTATAAGATCATAGTATCTCGTGCACAAAAATAATATAAATAAAAATTATAGAATGAATTCTATGTTTTTCAATTTGGTACTAGAGCTTATAATTTTTTTCTTTTTCTTTCTAAATCCTTGGAGATCTTAAGCTGGAGAAATGAAAGAAAAACTAATTTCAATGGTTGTTCAATCGAAGGTGTCTTCAACGTAGACATCATCCTAAATAAATCAAATTATGATGTATGGTCACAACTAATGGAGATGCATATTGTAGAGAGGGAAAAATTGTCCTACATCCGTGGAAAGGTGAAGCCTCCAACAGAGAACGATGAGGCGAGTGGCGGATCTTGACCATTGATCTTGGAGGGGCCAAATAATATATTATTAATAAATAATAAATAAATATAAAATGAAGTAAGAAGATGAAAGGGTGAAAGGATAAAATTGTAAATATATACTTAAATATATTAAATGATCATTAAGTTTGAGGGAGACAAAATCATAAATTATATGAGAGTTACAAAACTGAGGAGGGGCTGGGAGAATAAAATTGTAAATATACAAGTAAATATATTAAATGTTCATTAAGTTGGGGGGGCCAAAATCATAAATTACATGGGAGTTACAAAACTTTGGGGGGGCCACGACCCCCCTCAGCTCCCAAGAAGATCCGCCACTGGATGAGGGATATGAAAAATGGTATGCTGAAAACCAAAAAGTGAAAAAATGGCTATTGATGTCCATGAAGCCAGAAATCATGAAAAGGTATCTTCGTTTACCCATTGCCCTCGATATTTGGAATGTTTTGTCAAAGATAATTTATGATGGAAGTGATGAGCTACAGGTGTTTGCCCTGAATCAAAGGGCATTTACTACAAAACAAAATAATAGAACCTTAACTGAATATTATGGGGAGTTGGTTGAGAATTTTAGGGAATTGGACCATCGTGACAAAGTAGTCATGAAGGACCCTGATGATGTGAAGTCATATAAGAAGTCCATTGAAAGTGTTGAATATAGAAGAAATAGAGTTTGGGATTAATCTCCCTTGTGTATAAATCACACATAGGGTAGTCTATTTATAGTAGAGAGATACAACTAAAAGAGTAACTGAAAATAACAGAATAAACATAAGATATTGTTTGATATTGTGGTTAACAATATCTAACAATATCTTAACAATATCAAATAATATCTAAACAATATCTAACACTCCCCCTCAAGTTGGAGCATACAAATCGTATGTGTCAAGCTTGTTACAAATATAATCCATTCTAGGACCCCGTAAAGATTTAGTAAAAATATCTGCTAACTGATCACTTGAGTTAACAAACTCAGTCTTGATGTCTCCAGACATAATCTTTTCTCGAATGAAATGACAGTCAATCTCAATGTGTTTGGTCCTCTCATGAAAGACAGGATTATAACTAATATGAAGAGCAGCCTGATTGTCACACACAAGTGACATTTGAGTGACATCTCCAAATTGTAACTCTCTAAGCAATTGCTTGAGCCAAACAAGTTCACAAGCAGCTGAGGCCATAGCTTTATATTCTACTTCTGCACTAGATCTTGCCACAACACTTTGTTTCTTACTTTTCCATGAGATCAAGTTACCACCAATGGAGACACAATATCCAGATGTAGATCTTCTATCCGAAGGAGATCCTACCCAATCAGCATCTGAGTAGCAAACAACTCTTGTATGGTTATTAGAATCATATAACAATCCTTTTCCAGGAGATCCTTTAATATACTTTAAGATACGAATGACTGCATTCCAATGATCTTCACATGGAGAATTAAGAAATTGGCTTACCACACTGACTGCAAAGGAAATGTCAGGACGAGTAACTGTAAGATAATTCAATTTTCCAACCAATCTTCTATATTGCTCAGGATCAGGTATAAGCTCCTCCTGATTTGGTAGAAGTTTAGTATTGGGATCCATGGGCGTATCAATAGACTTTGAATTCATCAACCCAGTTTCCTCCAAATATCCATGGCATACTTCCTCTGAGATATAACAATACCATCATTGGACTGTGCCACCTCAATACCTAAAAAATATCTAAGTTTGCCAAGATCTTTGGTCTGAAAATGGTGACAAAGATGTTGTTTCAACTGAGAGATGTCATGGTTGTCACTACCTGTAAGAACGATGTCATCAACATATACTATCAAGTAAACACATCCAACACTTGAGTGTCGATAAAAGACAAAGTGATCTGCTTCACACCGAGTCATACCAAATTGTTGAACAACCTTGCTAAACTTTCCAAACCAGGCCCTAGGAGACTATTTTAGGCCATATAGGGATTTGTGAAGACGACATACCATCCCAGAAGACTCCCCCTGAGCAACAAACCCAGGAGGTTGCTCCATATAGATTTCTTCTTGCAAATCACCATTGAGGAAAGCAATCTTAACATCTAGTTGATAAAGAGGCCATTGTTGAAGAGCAGCCATGGCGATAAATAAACAAATAGAAGTCATCTTTGCCACAGGGGAAAAGGTATCTCCATAATCCAACCCAAAAATTTGAGTATAACCTTTGGCCACAAGACGAGCTTTGAGGCGATCAATAGTACCATCAGGTCCAACTTTGATAGCAAACACCCACCTGCAACCAACAACAGATTTCCCAGACGGTAACGAGACCAATTCCCAAGTTCCACTATTATGAAAAGCACTTAGTTCATCTAACATGGCCTGACGCCAACCAGGATGGACTAAAGCTTCACGGACAGTTTTTGGAATGGTCACAGAAGAAAGAGAGGAAAGACATGTATAAAAAGGTAATGACAGTCGATGATAACTCAAACCAATATAATGGGGAGAGGGATTACGTGTAGAACAAACACCTTTTCGGAGGGCAATGGGAAGGTCAGACTCAGGTGTCACATCTGGAGGAGACAGAATAATTGACACTTGAGTAGAGTCACATGGTGGTGGTTGTGATTGGTTTCGGCAACTATAAACCTGAAGAGGCAGTGAAGAAGAAGCTGATTGCGGCGTAGAAACTAATGGTGAAGAAGACACAGTTAGAGAGTCACAAACAACAGGAACATTAAATGTACTAGGAGTGTTGACAAGATTGGATGGAGAAAGAGGTGAAGATTGACTTTTAAAATAAAAAGAGAACTCATCAAAGGTGACATCTGCAGACACAAAATAACGGTTAAGAGAAGGAGAAAAACATTTGTATCCTTTTTGTGATCTTGTAAACCCTAAGAAAACACATTTATGTGATCTAGGAGAAAGCTTGTCAAGACCAGAACTGAAATTATGAACAAAACATGTATACCCGAAAACTTTTAGAGGTAAGGGATGAAGTGGTTCATGAGGGAATAAAATAGAATGAGGTATTTTATTATCTAAAACCGAAGATGACATGCGATTAACAAGATAACATGCAATAAGAAGAACATCACCCCAAAAATGCTGAGGAACCTCTCCATGAATTAAAAGAGTGCGAGTTGTTTCAATAAGATGTCTATTTTTACGTTCAGCTACACCATTTTTTTGAGGTGTATAAGCACAAGAAGTTTGATGCAAAATACCATGAGAAGCCATGAATTGTTTAAAAGAATGAGAAAGATATTCACGACCATTATCACTGCGCAAAATCTTGTGACCTAGTTTGCCACAATGTTCACACTCATGTAATGCACAACACTGGTCAATCTTGTGACCTAGCTTGCCACAATGTTCACACTTAGGACGCCATTTTCCCTGTTTGCGAGGGCGAGTTCGGTCATCATGGTGAGATACCAATGCAGAAGCAGGTGTGTCAGGGTTGGGTTTTGCTGGTATACGCAAAAGAGTGGAGCATGTCGATGTTAAGGTAGGGATAACCGGAGAACCCAAAATCTGATCACGAATATGTGAATATTGATCAACAAGTCCATGTAATGCCCCTAGCATGAATAACTTTGATCGTTGTCCTATCTCGGTGGCAAGGTCAGGGGAAGGAGGCAATAACTCATTGAACTCATGAAAAAGAGCATGAATTTTGGCCATATAATTAGTCATAGAATCTTGATGTTTAGAGGCAATAACATCTACAAATTTAGAACAGACATCATAGAGACGTTGAGTATCATTAGTGTATAATAACTTGGCATGTTCCCAGATTTTGGCACATGTTTCGTAGGAACGAAAAATTTGTTTTAACGAAGGATCAAGAGTACCCTTGAGAACCACACATAATTGAGCATCAATGGTGTCCCAACGGTCTTCCTCACCAGGAGTGAGAGTAGGTGCTTTCGGGGCAAGATGATCAAGATACTTCTGACTCTTAAGCCATAATCTGACGTCTGATGACCATGTGGCATAATTAGGGCCAGTTAACTTGTCAATGGATAAGTGCACATTAACATAGTTAGTGTAGATGGAAGGATCAGACACAGTACTGACAGAATTGGAAGTACTAAAAGGAGCGGAAGAAGTCATAAAGGGCAGAGGCGATAGTGACAGCGGCGTGAACCAGTACACCATGTAAGTTCCCAGGAAAGAGAGGTGAGTCACTAATGGACACGCTTAAATACCAAGTCTTTCCTTGCCAGAACTTTCCTAGACATGCACTTTCACACTACCAAATAACCGATAGCAATAGCGGCGGTGGTGGCGGCTTCAATAATGGTCAAAGGCGAAAAAAAAAAATTTGAAAATAACCTTAAGCTCTAGATACCATGTTGAATATAGAAGAAATAGAGTTTGAGATTAATCTCCCTTGTGTATAAATCACACATAGGGTAGTCTATTTATAGTAGAGAGATACAACTAAAAGAGTAACTGAAAATAACAGAATAAACAGAAGATATTGTTTGATATTGTGGTTAACAATATCTAACAATATCTTAAAAATATCAAATAATATCTAAACAATATCTAACAGAAAGATTAAGGGTACATATATTCCTTGCTAGATTGGATGATGATTTTGAGCAAGTTCGTGGAGAAATCTTGCGCAAGGAAGTGACACTTGATTTAGAAGAATGCTATGCATTAATCCAGAGAGAGACAGTCTGGTGAACAACGTTGAAAATAGAAGATATGATTTTTTATTCCACAGTTATGATGACAAAGAAGCAGCCATCAAATCATCACAGCAAATCAAAGCAATCAAAAGATTTTGAAAAAGATAACTACAAGTGTACTCAGTGTAATAAGGATGGACACACCAGGGAACGATATTATGAAATCATAGGATACCCCAAGTGATGGGATCACAGTCGAGCATCGAAGAAGAATTCAAAAAGAAATCCAACTATTGTTGTTGTAACTATCATTGACAAAGAGGACGACAAAGACATGATGCTTGCTACAATCGCAGGTAGTTATGATTCTAATGGTAAGGCTTTAATAAGCACATCTACCATTCTGAATAATGCATGGATAATTGACTCTGCATGTTCTGATCATGTGACTTTTGATGTTAGACAGGTTAAAAATCTTAAATCTTCCTCACAAAAAAGTATTTCCACAGCTAATGGTAGTAAATCCACTATTATTGGAGAAGGAACTGTCTCTATTTCAAACAATTTGAATCTTAATATTGTCCTTATTGTTCCTTCTCTTAAATATAACCTATTGTCAGTCTCGCAAATAACCAAAGCTCTTTTATGTGTTGTAATTTTTGGGCCTGACTCTTGTGTTTTTAAGGACATTCAAACTATGAAGACGATTGGTTGTGGTATTAGGCGAGGAAGGTTGTATTACCTGGACCTGACAGAAAAAGATTCAAAGAGACTTGATCAAGTGCTAGCAACAAAAGGGTCTCAAGAAGTAAGAAAATGCGAGGATATTTAGTTATGACATAAACGTCTAGGACATGCATCTTTTGGTTACATAAAGAAATTATTTCCAAATGTATTTGACCAAGTAGACACTTCAACTTTTTATTATAATGTTTGTGAGCTTGCAAAGAGTCATACAACATATTTTCCTTTAATTTAAAATAAAAGTTCTCTTCCTTTTATGATCATTCACTCTGATGTATGGGGTCCATCTAAGGTTACAACGTTGGGTGACTCAACGTGGTTTGTAACGTTTATTGATGATTGTACTCAAATAACTTGGTTATGTTTGATGAAGTCTAAAAGTGAAGTTAAAGGACTATTTCAGAAATTCTGCAAAATGATTAAGACCCAAAGGAATATATGTAATCAGAACTTCAACATTTTTTAGTAGCCAAAGGAATTGTTCATTAGAAATCTTGTCCAAATACTCCACAATAGAATGGGGTGGCAGAACGAAAGAACTGTCATCTATTGAAGATGGTCCAAGCTGCACTGATTGGAGCTCACATGCCAGCAATATATTGGGGAGAAGCTCTCACATATGCAGTATACACTATCAACCGAACACCATCCAGGTCTCTTGAGTATAAAACACCTCTTCAATCACTTATAGATGCAGTAGTAAGTCCTAAAATTGCTGAACTAACACATAGAGTTTTTGGTTGTGTTGCTTATGTTCACTTACACAAACATCAGAGAAGTAAGTTATCTCCTAGAGCTAAAAGGTGTGTGTTCCTTGGCTATGCGGATCACCAGAAAGGATATCGGTGCTACAATCCATAAACTAAACAAATGTTTACCACTATAGATGTAGTTTTTCATGAAACCTTGATATATTTTTCCCCCGAGTCTAAAATTCAGGGGGAGAATTATGATGAAGTTCAGACTTTTGTTCCTCAAGAAATTGATATTGAGGTCAGATTGGAGAAAGAAAGTTACAAAGTTATATCAGGAGATGATGAAAGTATGCAACA
Organism: Sphenostylis stenocarpa; assembly: GCA_963425845.1. NCBI lineage: Eukaryota > Viridiplantae > Streptophyta > Magnoliopsida > Fabales > Fabaceae > Sphenostylis > Sphenostylis stenocarpa. The sequence continues at coordinate 8,582,747 of OY731408.1, forward strand.
ATGTTATGATCAACAACCACATAATGAGGAAGATTTTGAGCATGTCGAGATCAAAAATTTATCTGTTGATGCTGATGATATACCACACCAATCATCCCCACAAGAACCTAATACAGAAAAAAAAATTGTCAGATCGTGTCACTAGAGGTATCCCTAAGCCTACTTATGATCCTGACCTCACCAGTAAGACAAGATACCCTATGAGTAATTATGTTTGTAACCAAAATTTGTCTAACTCAAATATCACATTTATAAGTCAATTATCTACTATATCTATTTCTAACAGTGTGCAAGAAGCTTTAGCTGACTCCAGGTGGAAGGATGCTATGAATGAGGAGATGAGATCCTTGCAAAGAAATAAAACATGGGAATTAGTAGATAGTCTAGTTGGAAAGAAACCAATAGGATGTCGATGGGTGTATATTGTGAAATTTAATGCAAATGGCACAATTGAGAGATTCAGAGCTAAATTAGTGGCAAAGAGGTACACACAAACATATGAAATAGATTACACTGAAACGTTTGCTCCCGTAGCCAAAATTAGTACAGTTCGAGTATTGTTATCTCTAACTATAAACCTTGATTGGTCCTTACAACAATTTGACGTAAAAAATGTCTTCTTACACGGGGAATTGTCTGAAGAAGTTTATATGGAGCTACCAGAAGGATGTGGAATCCCGAATACACATATCAAGAAGGTATGCAAGTTGAAGAAGTCATTGTATGGACTAAAATAATCGCCACGAGCATGGTTTGGTAGATTCACCAAGTCAATGCTTGCTTTTGGATATCAACAGAGCAATCAAGATCATACCTTGTTTTTAAAGAAAAAGGAAGGAAAAATTACAATTCTTATTGTCTATGTTGATGACATGATAGTTACAGGAAACGATCTAGAGGAACGTAAAACATTGAAAGAGTACTTAGCAAAGGAATTCGAGATGAAGGATTTTGGTCCTTTGAAATATTTTCTTGGAATTGAGGTCTCAAGATCAAAGTCAGGTATTTTCCTCTCACAACGAAAGTATGCATTTGATTTACTGAAAGAAACTAGAATGACAGCATGCAAACCAACAAATTATCCAATTGAAGAGGGATTGAAGTTGTGCATTGAAGAAGATCAAACTTCAACTAACAAGGGAAGATATTAGAGACTTGTAGGGAGATTGATGTATCTCTCACACACTAGGCTAGATTTAGCTTATGCTCTTAGTGTGGTTAGCCAGTTCATGCACAATCCAGGTGAAAAACACATGGATGCTGTTATACGAATTTTAAGGTACATAAAAGCTACTCCTAGAAAAGGAGTTATGTTCAAAAAGAACTCCAACTACAAGGATGTGATGGTTTATACTGATGCAAATTGGGCATGTGCTCTTGATGATAGAAGATCAACCTCTGGATACTTTACATTTGTAGGAGGTAATCTTGTCACATGGAAAAGCAAGAAGCAGAAAGTTGTAGCTAGATCTAGTGCAGAAGCTGAACTTAGAGGAATGGTTCTTGGACTTTGTGAAGGTTTGTGGCTCAGACTATTTCTCCAGGATTTAAGATATGCACATACACATCCCATTCAGTTGTATTGTGATAATAAAGTTGTGCACGACATTGCTCACAACCTTGTCCAACATGATCAGATGAAGCATGTGGAAGTTGATAGATTTTCATCAAAGAAAAGCTTGATAAAAATATTTTAGAATTGCCAAATATTCGATCTGAAGATCAACTAGCAGATATTCTTACCAAAGATGTGATAAGTCAGATTTTTAGGAGATTATTGGACAAGTTGGGAATGCATGATATCCATTTACCAACTTGAGAGGAAGTGTTGGGATAAAAATATTTTAGAATTGCCAAATATTCGATCTGAAGATCAACTAGCAGACATTCTTACCAAAGATGTGATAAGTCAGATTTTTAGGAGATTATTGGACAAGTTGGGAATGCATGATATCCATTTACCAACTTGAGAGGAAGTGTTGAGATAAAAATATTTAATTAACTAAATTATAAGTTTGTATAAGCGGTACAAAATATTGTATAATCGAATTTTCTTTATTTAGTCCTGATTTGTTGGAATAAAATAAAAAAGTTCGATTATATAATATTTTGTACTCATTGTACAAACCTATAATTTAACTTATCAAATATCTTCAACACTCCCCTCAAGTTGGTAAATGGATGTCATACATTCTCAACTTGAAGGAGAGTGTTGAGATAAAAATATTTGATTAACTAAATTATAAGTTTATATAACGGTACAAAATATTGTATAATAAAAACTTTCTTTATATTAGTTATGATTTATTGGAATAAAATACTATAAGATTATAATATCCGTATAAAAAATAATATAAATAAAAATTATAGAATAAATTCTATATTTTTCAATTTAAATATCTGTCAACGTATATTATCAGTTTGAGATTGATAGATAACATTTCCCCAAGTCATTAATGATTAACACTTCTCATATCATTAATGATCAGCATCCGTGGTTTATTGTAGTTTACTTGTTCTCTATTACCATGATGCTAAGATTGATATATGAGCTCACTGATTGATATAAATTGATATATCAGTTGACTGCCCTTAAAGAATTAAGAAAGAGAAAATGGAAAGGAGAAACTACAAATGGAATCTATCAATTTATTTGTACATAAAATAAATAAGTGTAGAAATGTAGAAGCACCCACATCGACAGCACATCCTAGAAGCTCTAGCAATACAGCTTTCAAGCAACCAACAATCCCATTTTTCAATGAAAACTCCGGTGATGAATGTTTAGCCACATGGACATAAAAAAATTTTAATTAACTAACACATTAAAAATAAATTAAGATGATTATTATTAAAATTGAAAATGATGTTATATTATTATTATTATTATTATTATTATTATCATATTACTATTATAATAATATTTTTATTATTATTCTCTAATTGAAACAATTCAAACAAATGCTGATTATTATGCAATTTAAGCAAACGGGATTAGCCAATAAGTTTTATTCCATCATTCCGAATTTTTTTATCTGACAAATTTTTGGATTCAACAACTTATAAAGATCTTTAGAAACAGATTTATGAGTCAGTAATTGAAATATTAGAATACATATGTTTATATGTTTTGGATGGGTTAATTCGAAACTTGAAAAAATATTATAGATACTAGATTCATTAATTTTCAAAATTTTCTATGTCAATCAATTTGAAATATATTAAAAGAAAATTATTATCAATTTCGTAAAATATAGAAGGATAATATTGTACAAGAATTAGCCGGAAGCTTTTTGGTGGTGAATAAACGAGCCCGGCCATTGTTATATCCCTAAGTTCACGTGCCCTCCAGCTTGAGAACCAACGCTGCGACGACGGCACTGTAATGCAAATGAAGTTTGTGGTGAAGAAGGCATGGAGCAGTGGCGGTCGGGTAGGAGCGCTAGAGATTGGAAGCTGCCCGGGACCCATAGAAACTCCCGCTCTTCTCCTATCCACTCGTAAAGGGCTTCCGCATTTTATCGCCCCTGACCTACTCACTTCTCTCCCTTCCCCTGATTCCCATCTCCTTCAAATTTCTCCGCTCCACTTGTAAGTAGTAACGGCGTCCATTTTTCATAATCTAATTCATATCATTCACATTCTCTTCTCGATCAATTTTCTAGTTTGGAAGGTCTTGCTTCAACCACAATATCAAAAATAGGAGGCCTTCACCAAATGCTTGGTTTGCACCAATATGGAATTGCGGCGGTAGCCAGAGATTCCGTCCAATGCCTTCCTGAGTCTAAGGGAGCTACCAAACACGGAGCATGTTTTGAGACTCCTTGTGGTCGTCTGCTGGTAAATTTAGTGTCAATTGCTGCCTGCCTTGCGTTGAAGTATTCTATACTTTCTGCTGTAGTTTTACATTTTAAATAATGATGGATCTAACGTGTCTTCTAATCGCACATTGACATGACCAGATTAAACCCAAAGATTATGTTGAAATGATTTCATGCATGACGCCAAATATATGGGCCAGTTTGGCTGATGAAGTACCTGCTTGGGTGTCTGATCAAAGGAACAAAACCTCTGTAGATAGAACTGTGCGATGGCTTGATGATTGCCTTGCATTAAATCCGGTAAATGATTATGTTTTCTTATTTTACTCCAGTCGTGATATGAATTGTGTTTCGAAGTTCATGAATTCTTGGAAATTTAATAACCGTAACGATTGTGGTTTCAATAATGTTTTGTCATATTTTGAGTCTCTTGGTTGGGAAGACGAAATTGAGTTGCAAAATAAGTAATAATGAATGATGAATGTGAAAGCATTGTCATCACCAGCTTCACTGGTTTCTTTTTACTTGTAATTAACAACATATAATGGTATCTAGAAAGACCCTAGAGCTTTTAGCATGGGTATGATCTAAATGATCTTTGCTTCCATTTTGGCTGAGGCAGCTTTTCTCAATAGATGTGAATTTTTGGTTTCTTTTGATTTGTCTTTACTTTTTATTCAAACACGACAACAGGCAATTTTGCGACTAGTCACTTCACCATTCTGCTGCTGTCCTATGTAAAGTTCAGAACTCCAACGTCACCTTAATTTTCAGCAATTTCCTTTAGCCTCCAGTATGTGACATATTCTGGTTACTGAAATTCAAGTAGAAAGACATGCGAAGAGTATTCTTTCTTACACTATGATTTATCGTTGCTTCTTGTATAAAAGGATTTGAATATTATAATTATGCCAAAAGAGGTGAAAACCTGAGGCATCAATAGAGTATTTGTAACCCCAAAATATAATAAAAATTAGAGACAAATCATAATTCTAATTCTAGCTCTTATTTTTATTAGATATAAAATCCTAGATTAGAACAATAACAATAAGAAAAACAACAATAACAGACTTATATATCATATATTCTTCATTCTTTGTTTTGGAAATTTTGTAAACTCTTCAAATTCTTGATAATTTCTCATTCACAACTTTCATTTTGTCAATCTAGTAATCTTGGTAATGTCCAGATTTCAGTACTATTGCACCCTGCAAGGACTTTAAGCGCTCTCTTTTCTTTCCTACCTTTTCCTTAACTTCATTCCACTACTAAGATTCATTCTTATCTCTTGGCCCAAAACCATTTAGTTAACCCAAAATTAGCTTATCAACCTTTTTAGACAAATCCCAAATGAGGTTAGCGTTACCTGGTAACTCCCAATTGCATTCTTCAAATAATTTATTTTTAAAAGTCAAATAGTTGGCTTCCTTTGGTTGGCAGAGCTGTCTGTTAGATTCTCTGTTTATGTTGTTTAACAAAAAGCAAGAACATATCCCCTATGACATTTTGTCAAAACCATCATTGTAAATTGGGTTGGCCATCAATACTCAGGGCGGAACCAGAAAATTTATAACAGGATCAACGTATAAAAATTAATTATCATATAAAAATAAATATATTTTTATATTTAATATTTCTAATTGAATTTAAATTTTAGAAAATAAAATTTATTTCATCTGTCCTCTTTTTTCTTTAAAAAAATGAGTCTATAATTTTACATATCTTTAAAACTCAAACTGAATTTTTTTGTTCACATTTTAAAATCAAAATAGAGTATCATAAAATATTAAAATATTTAACTAATTATAACAAATAAAAAAATATATATCAATATTTCATATTTTTATATTATATTACACATGCTATTTGTTATAATAATAATAAACAAAAATAACAAAGAAAATAAATTTGTTTATTTAAAAAGACATTATTGTGAGGTATCTCTTTTATTTTTTTAATTTTTTGCCTTATGCCTTTTTGAATAGAAAACACAAAAACTAAAGAATAAAAAATTACAATTTTTTATGTTATAGTGATAAAATTATAAAAAAAAAATTGAAAAGTATGGAAAAAATTTACAATGTTTATATTATAAGATGAAATCATGAAAAAGAAAAATATGAAAGTGAATGAGGGATAAAAATAAAAAATAGAAATTTGAAAAGACAAAATGGGTGTATGATAAAAAAGGTTGAGATGTGAAAATAGAAGAAAAAAGAAAAAAAAATTATAAGTGAGAAATTATATAAAAGAATAGATATAATATTTATTATAAATAAAATTTAAGAGAAAAAAATAATTTTTTTGTATATTTATAAAATAATTTTTATTTCATTTTTAAAAATATATATATATATATATATATATATATATATATATATATATATATATATATATATATATATAAACATGATTTGTGGTTTGGGGGAGGGCGTGACCTCTGGCGGCCCTCCGTGATTTCGCCTCTGTCAATACTCCCTTCCTATAAAATCATCATGTCAGGCTTGAAAGTAATTTTGGTAATGGTGTGTACAATGGTGTCTTTCTCATTGATCACGTCCAAGATTGATTGAGGCATTATCCTTTTCACTGATAGGGTTCTTCTAGGAAGATCAATTGAACTCGAAGAAGAACCAAGAATGGGTAGGGAAACCAAAGAATTGAGTGGAATCCGAACAAAACTTTTATTGGATTAAAAGAATTTCAAGAGAATTACCTTCCATTTCTTTTTCTTTTGAGCTACGGTTTACAATATGCTATATATAGCAGTAATTCTCTAACAGACTAACAACTTCCCAACTGAAAGTTTAACAGAATTGACCAACTCACTATATCTCCTAATGACACGTGTCCCTCATCTAAACCAATCAATAACAACCACTAACAATCTGAATTAACATCCTGTATCAATCCCTTCCCCTTAAGCAAGTCCTTGTCCTTAAGGACTGAAGTTTGGAAACTTCTTCTTCAAGTCATAATAAAATTCCCAGGTAGCATCTTCAGGCGGCTGATGCTTCCACTTAACCAGCACTTTGGTGACAGCCTTGTTACCCCTCTTCACAGTGGTTCTGTCAATGATAGCTTCAGGTTCCTTGATGACAGCTTCTTCTTCTGACATTGGACAGTCTGTTGAAGTGTTTGCTTCTCCTACCGATTTCTTCAATTGTGAAACATGAAACACATTATGTATCAAGGAATTAGCTGGTAATTGCACCTTATAAGCCACAACACCAATATTTTCAAGGACTGCATAAGGTCCATAGTATTCAGGAGCCAGCTTTGCGTTACTTCTAAATGCCACAGAGATTTGTTTATATGGATGGAGCTTGACAAAAACCAAATCCCCAACCTGAAGTTCCCTTTCTGATCTATGTTTATCTGCCAACTGTTTCATCCTCTCCTGTGCCCTTTTCATGTGAAATTTGGCTAGCTTAAGCATTTCCTCCCTCTTTTGCAAACTTCTGTCCACTAATTCCACTTTAGACTCTCCTGGTAGATATGGTAAATAAGTAGGAGGAGTCTGTCCATACACGATTTCATAGGGGCTAGCTTTTATAGAACTGTGATATGTGGTGTTATACCACCATTTATCCAAAGAAAGCCATTTGGACCACTGTTTAGGTTCATCACAGCACATGCACCTCAGGTATGTTTCAACACATCTGTTAACCACTTTTGTCTGACCATCTGTTTGAGGATGGTAGGCAGTGGAAAGCTGGATTTGAACGCCTTGGAATGCCATAAACTCCTTCCAAAACTGGCTTATAAACACAGAGTCCCTATCACTTGTAATGGTAGCGGAAACCCGTGTAGTTTGAAAACATTATCTAAGAAGCATTGGGCTATTGTTGCAGCTGTGTAACGGTGTTGTAAGGCCATAAAGTGGGATGCTTTGCTCAATCTATCAACTATTACAAAGATAACTTGCTTACCAAAAGAGTTAGGTAATCCCTCTATAAAATCCATGATAATATGCTGTCATACATGGTCTGGAACTGGTAATGGCTGCAGCAACCCAGGTGATGCAGCAGTATCATACTTGCTCCTCTGGCACACTTGGCATTGCTGTATAAATCTCCTAACATCCTTACTCATGCCCTTCCAATAGACTACTGATTTTACCCTGTGAAGAGTAGAATCCCTACCTAAATGTCCTCCACAAGCAGTAGCATATAACCATACCAGAATCTGTTTTCTTACTTCCTGGTCTTTACCAACTACTAATTTCCCTTTCCTTCTCAGCTCTCCCCTCTGCCAAGAAAGTTTCTTATGAGTAGCACTGTCAGCCTGCAACTCAGTGATGATCCTTTGTAAGTCTACATCGGTTTGCCAAGTGTTTTTAATTGTATTCAGTAACTCAGAAGTAGGTTGATGAACTAGTAGAGCTGAACATTCAATCCGGGATAAGGCATCAGCAGCTACATTCTCACGCCCTTGTTTATATTCAATATTGGAATCAAACTCCATCAATACAATTAGCCACTTCTGCTGGAATGCCGTAGACAACCATTGATCCAGGATGTACTTTAGGCTTTGATGATCTGTCCTTATAGTAAACTTCTTAGACAGTAAGTAGTGGCTCCATTTCTGAACTGCAAACACAACTCCTAGCAGTTCCTTCTCATAAGTCGAAAGTGCTTGCTGCTGCTGATTAAAGCTCCCACTAATGTAGGCTATTGGATGCCGATCCTGCATTAAAACAACTCCAACTCCTTGTTTGGATGCATCTACCTCAAGCACAAACTCTTTAGAAAAATTGGGTAAGGCCAGAACTGGTGCATTGCTCAATTGAGTTTTTAATTTCTGAAAAGCACACTTGGCTTCCTCTGACCAACTAAAACCATCCTTCCTGAGCATGTCGTGCAGTGGTCTGGCTATGGTGCTATACCGATTGACAAATCTTCTATAGTAGCCCGCTAATCCCAAGAATCCTCTTAATTGCTTCACAGACTGAGGTAAGGCCCATTGTTGCACAACAATTATCTTAGCAGGATCTGTGGCAACACCCTTTTCTGTGATAAAATGTCCCAAATACTCCACCCTTATAACTCCAAAGTAGCACTTGGATTTCTTGGCAAATAGAGAATGGTTTCTCATAGTGGATAGGACTTGGTATAAATGAACCAAATGGTCCTCAAGACAGGTGCTATATACTAAAATATCATCAAAAAATATCAGGACAAACTTCTGTAAGAATTCCTGAAACACAGTATTCATGAGTCCTTGAAAAGTGGCAGGGGCATTTGTCAGTCCGAAGGGCATAACCAAGTATTCATAATGCTCTGAGTGAGTCTTAAAAGCTGTCTTGTGCACATCCTCGTTAGCCATTCGAACTTGATTGTAACCAGACCTCAAATGAAGTTTAGAAAAGATTTTGGAACCATGTAACTCATTTAACAAGTCGTCAACTAGATGAATAGGAAACCTGTTCTTTACTGTTCCTTTATTCAACTCCCTGTAATCTATGCAAAGTCTCCAGCCACCATCCTTTTTCCCAACCAAAACAACTGGGCTAGAGTAAGAACTGCTACTGTTCTGAATGATGCCAAATTTCAAGTATTCTTGTATGCTTCCATCAATGATGTCTTTTTGTTGCTTAGTGTTAAGGTTCCAACATAAAACCAATTGGCAATATGTGGAGTAGCCTAACATGTATTTAAATCATACCAAATGACATGAGGTAGGCGATGTGGGACTTTCAACACACCCCCTCCAACGAAGTCTGCCGGACCAGGCAAAGGGTACTTTTGACCCAACTAAAGGGCAACTTTTGGCCCATGACAATAACCGGAAAGATGTTAGGCTTTGGCTCTGATACCATGTTAAGGTTCCAACATAAAACCAATTGGCAATATGTGGAGTAGCCTAACATGTATTTAAACCATACCAAATGATATGAGGTTGGCGATGTGGAACTTTCAACATCTTTTCCGTTTATTGTCATGGGCCAAAAGTTGCCCTTTAGTTGGGTCAAAAGTACCCTTTGCCTGGTCTGGCAGGCTTTGTTGGAGGGGGTGTGTTGAAAGTCCCACATCGCCTACCTCATATCATTTGGTATGGTTTAAATACATGTTAGGCTACTCCACATATTGTCAATTGGTTTTATGTTGGAACCTTAACACTTAGCATATCTATAGGGCCTTTTATTCATAGTGTTTGTGCCTTGAACCAGCGGAATTCTATGATCATGTTCAACTCTTTTAGGGGGAAGAGTAGTTGGTTCCTGAAACACATCTTCAAAATCCAGCAACAACTTCTCAATGTTGTCAGGGACAGCAATGGAATCAGCATGGGTTGATAAGGACTGCAATGAAACACCTTCTCCTATTTCACACACATGTAGCATGGACGCATGGACTCCAGCTTAGAGGGTCTTATGCAACCGCTATTTCCTGATTGTCTTAAGTCTTGTACCTATGGTGCCCCTCAATACAAGCTTCCTACCATGCACCACAAACTCCATGGTCAATTTCTCAAAGTTCCAAGTGATATCCCCTAATGTAATTGTTGAATATAGGGTTAATTTCCCTTATGTATTTACCACACATAGGGCATTGTATTTATAATAAAGAAAGGTACTCCTCAAAAGAGTAACAGAATACAAATAGGGTAAATAAAAAGATATTATTTGATATTATGATTAACAATATCTAACAATATCTCAACAATATCAAACAATATCAACTAATATCTAATCATATCTAACACTCCCCCTCAAGCTGGAGCATACAAATCGTATGTGCCTAGCTTGGTACAAAGATAATCCATCCTAGGTCCCCGTAAAGACTTAGTGAAAATATCTCGCTAATTGATCACATGAGTTAACGAACTCGGTCTTGATGTCTCCGGACATAATCTTTTCCCGAATAAAATGGCGAGTCAATCTCAATGTGTTTAGTCCTCTCATGAAAGACGAGGATTAGAGCTTATATGGAGAGCGACTGATTGTCACACACTAGTGTCATTTGAGTGACATCTCCAAATTGTAGCTCTTTAAGCAATTGCTTGAGCCAAATAAGTTCACAGGTAGCTGAGGCCATAGCTCTATACTCGCTTCGCACTCGGATCTTGCCACAACACTTTGTTTCTTACTTTTCCATGAGATCAAGTTACCACCAATGGAAACACAATACTCGAGATGTAGATCTTTTATCGGAGGGAGATCTCGCCCAATCGACATCCGAATAGCGAGACAACTCTTGTATGATTATGAGAGTCATACACCAAACCTTTTCCAGGAGACTTTTTGATGTACTTCAATATACGGATGACCGCATTCCAATGATCTTGACAAGGAGAATTGAAGAATTGACTCACCACACCGATCGCAAAGGAAATGTCGTGGCGAGTAACTCGTAAGATAATTTAATTTTCCAACTAATCTTCTATACTTGTTCAGGATCCGACATTGGCTCCCCCGATTTGGCAAGAGTTTGGTATTAGGATCCATGGGTGTGTCAACAGGCTTTGAATTCATCAACCCAGCTTCCTCCAAAATATCCAATGCATACTTTCTTTGAGATATAACAATGCCATCGGTAGATTGTGCTACCTCAATACCCAAGAAATATCCGAGTTTGCCAAGATCTTTGGTTTGAAAATGGTGGCAAAGGTGTTGTTTCATCCGAGAGATGCCATGATGGTCACTACCTGTAAGAACAATGTCATCGACATACACTATCAAATAGATACATCCAAGCATTCGAGTGACGGTAAAAGACCGAGTGGTCCGCCTCACTTCTAGTCATGCCAAATTGTTGAACAATGCTGCTAAATTTTCCAAACCAGGCCCTAGGAGACCGTTTTAGGCCATATAAAGATTTGCGAAGACGACATACCAATCCGAAGACTCCCCCGAGCAACAAATCCGGGAGGTTGCTCCATATAAATCTCTTCTTGCAAATCGCCATTCAAGAAAGCATTTTTGACATCCAGTTGATAAAGAGACCATTGTTGAATAGCAGACCATGACAATGAATAAACGAACAGCGACCATCTTTGCCACTCGGAGAGAAAGTATCACCATAATCCAACCCAAAAATTTGGGTATAGCCTTTGGCTACAAGGCGAGCTTTGAGGCGATCAATAGTACCATCAGGACCAACCTTGATAGCGAAGACCCACCGCAACCAACAACAGATTTTCCGAGATGGTAATGGGACAAGCGTCCAGTGTTCCACTAGTCCGAAGAGCACCGAGTTCATCTAGCATGGCTTGACGCCAACCAGGGTGGGCTAAGGCTTCGAGACAGATTTAGGAATAGACACGTAAGAAATAGTCGAGAGACAGGTATAAAATGGTGAAGAAATTCGATGATAACTTAAAGCAAGATAATGTGGAGAAGGATTACGAGTAGAACGCGTACCTTTACGAAGGGTAATAGGAAGGTCGGACTCGTGGACTGAACCGGAGGAGGCGAGTATTTGGCACCGGGAGTGAGTCATGTGGCGTGCTGTTGTGGGCGAGGTCTCGCGACTATAAACCCGAAGGGGTGGTGGAGGAGGAGGGGCTAATGGTGGATGGTCCTCAACATAGGGATCAATGAGAACAGGAATGAGAACTGTAGCAGATGGAGACTCAGCAGGTAGGGAAGGGTCCTTAAAGTAAAAGGAACACTCATTGAAGGTGACATCTGCAGACACAAAATAGCGATTAAGAGAAGGAGAAAAACACTTGTATCCTTTTTGGGATCGAGTAAATCCTAAGAAAACACATTTGTGTGATCGAGGAGATAACTTATCATGACCAGGATCAAAATTGTGGACAAAACAGTAGACCCAAAAACCTTCGGAGGTAAAGGATGGAGAGTGTCATGAGGAAATAAAATAGAATGGGGAATTTTGTTATCTAAAACCGAAGAGGGCATACGATTAATAAGATAACAGAAGTAAGAACAACATCACCCCAAAAATGTTGAGGAACCTCACCATGAATTAAAAGAGTACGGGTTGTTTCAATAAGGTGTCTATTCTTGCGCTCACCACCCCATTTTGTTGAGGGGTATAAGCACAAGAAGTTTGATGAAGAATGCCATGAGAAACCATAAATTGTTTAAACGAGTTTGAAAGATATTCACGACCATTATCACTTCGAAAAGTTTGAATAGAGACACCAAATTGATTTTTAATTTCATGATAAAAGTTTTGGAATATAGAAAACAACTCGTAACGATTTTTCATTAAAAATAACCAAGTACAACGAGAGAAATCATCAATAAAAGTAACAAAATATTGAAAACCTAAATTAGACTTAACACGACCGGGTCCCCAAATGTCGAGTGAACTAAGGCAAAGGGGGATGAAGCACGCTGGGAAACACTACGAGAAAAGGAAGTACGACTATGTTTGCCTAATTGACGGGACTCACACACCAAATTGGACAACTGGGATAAGTCGGGAACAAGTTGCTGTAATTTGCGCAGACCGGGGTGACCAAGCCGAGCATGAAGGAGAGAAGGAGACTCCATAACCGTGCCAACATGTGGAGAAGGTTGAAGATAATAAAGTCCATGTGACTCACATCCTAGGTGCCAATCACTCTTTGCGAGCTCCGGTCCCGTAGGGAAACGAAGTTTTGGTAAAAGAGATAACACAATCAAGAAATCGAGTTAGACGGCTAATGGATAATAAGTTAAAGGGGGACCCGGTACATACAAAACATTATCAATGGACAACGAGGGAAAAAGAGTAACCGTTCCAACACCATGGGCTAAAGTTGTAGACCCATTAGCCATTGTAACGGAGGGTAAATTATGAGAAGAAGTGAAAGAGGAAAATAAGGATTTGTTACCGAGTGATGTGATCGGTGGCGCCCGAGTCAAGAACCCAAGGGCCAATAGAAGAAGAGTGAGTCGACTCAACGAAAAGATGTACCTGTGTGGGCAACGAAGTAGTGGAACTGGAGGGCTTTCGATCCTCATACCATTGAAGAAAATCATTGAAGATAGCAGCATTTGTCCGAAGGTACAGACGAAGGAGGATCCACAAGCAGAGGATTGTGCGGAAGAATCGATCCGAGCAACTGCAGCAGATCGGCGAGGATAACCATGTAAAGCATAACATTTGTCAATTTTGTGGCCTAGTTTGCCACAATGGTCACACTTGACACGCCCTTTGCCCGGCTTGTGAGAGCGATTACGATCATCACGGTGAGAGGCCAAGGCGGATGAATCATTAGAAACTACAGGGGGAATATTGAGAGGTTTACATGGCACCCGCAAAAGGGAGGAACCGGTAGCGGTAAACCGGGTGTAACAGGGGAACCCAAAATCCGGTCACGAACAGGGGCATATTTATCGGCAAGTCCGTGTAACATCAAAACCATGAAAAACTTTGATCGTTGCTCTAATTCTTGGGCAGGAGTCGAGGCAGGGGGTAATAACTCATTAAATTCATGGAGAAGAGCATGGATCTTACCCACATAATCCGCCACAGGATCCTTATCTCGAGGAGCAATAACATCAAGAAGATTGTAACAAACACCATAAAGACGTTGAGTGTCATTGGTGTATAATAATTTGGCTTGTTCCCAAATGTCATAACATGTGCCATACGATCGAAAAATTTGTTTTAAAGAAGATTGAATGGTATTCTTGAGAACCATACATATATGAGCATCAACTTTCTTCCAACTGGACACGATCATTGGAAGGAACATCATCTACCTTGGTAGTAAGATGATCAACATACCCCCGACTCTCAAGCCAAAGTCTAATATCGATGCCCAAGTTGCATAATTCGTACCATCTAATTTATCAATGGGTAAATTCACATTGACATAATTAGTAAAAACAAATTGCTCGCACCCACCGGAGCCGACGGAGGTAACTTCGGAACTGGAAGTGGCAGCGGAAGATGCCATGGAGGAAGAGAGAGAAAAACCCTAAAACACCAAAGAGGTCCGATTGGAGCAGCGAGGACAGATCCGGAGAGAGGAGAAGGAGGCGACGCCGCGCAAAGATCGGCGGCCCGAACAGCGGCGAGACGCGCCGCCACGCGCGGCGGAACGGGAGAAGGTGGCGCGGCTTCGGAGGCGCGTGAGGGAGCGTGGCCGCTCCGATGACCGCGAAACTTCCACGCGTGGAGGTCGCACGGAGGAGGCGAGCAAAACCCCGTGTCTCGGCGGTCCGAATCGCTACTCGGCGACGGCGCGCGGCGGCGGACGTTGGTGGCGACGGCGGCGGCGATGGAGGCGGCGACAGCTGCAGGTTCAGTGGCAGAGCCGAAAAAAAATCCCAAGAGACCTTAAGCTCTTGATACCATGTTGAATATAGGGTTAATTTCCCTTATGTATTTACCACACATAGGGCAGTGTATTTATAATAAAGAAAGGTATTCCTCAAAAGAGTAACCGAATACAAATAGGGTAAATAAAAAGATATTATTTGATATTGTGATTAACAATATCTAACAATATCAAACAATATCAACTAATATCTAATCATATCTAACAGTAATCAACCATTCTATACCAAGCACCATGTCACAACATCTCAAGGGTAACAGTAGCATGTCAAATTTGAAGGATGCATTATGCAGCAGCCAGGAAAATTCTTTGACCATACTATTGATCTGCACCCTAGCACCATTAGCTACCGTGACACTCAAAGGGTCCATGTTAGCAATCTCGCATCCCAACTTCTTGGTCAGGTGAACATCCAAGAAATTATGAGTGCTTCCACTGTCAATTAGGATATGCAGAGGTTTCTTTTTGAATAGTCCAGTGACCCTCATTGTTCTAAAGCTAGTAACTTCAGTCAAGGCATTAACTGAAATTAAAGGTTCCACCACATTGCTTGCACCTGTTTCTACCACTGTTGGGGTTTCTTCATCAGAATCAGTGATCTCATCCAACTCCAAGACATGGATTTGTAATTTCTTGTGGGTTAGGCTATGAGCCGGGGTGAATGGTTCATCACAAAAGTAGCAGAGACCTTTGGCTCTCCTTTCATTCATATAAGCAGGGGTTAAACTTCTAGTAGCTTGTATTTTTGGTGGATTGATTTCAAGGTTTTTGGGAGAGTTAGGTAATAAGGGTGGTTTAAGTTGTTTGGAGAATGGTTTAGGTTGAGAATTAGTGTTGTTTGCAAATTCATACATCTTGGCCAACAAAAAAGCTTTCATCACAGAGGTGGGTTGGAACATCCTTACCATCATCTGCATGTCCTGCTTCAATCCACCCAAAAAACAGCTCAATTGATTGGCCTCAGAGAGTTCCACTTGAGAAACTAGTCGATCAAAAGCTTCATGATAGTCCTGAACAGAACTCTTTTGTCTTAATCTCATCAATTCAGCCATAGGATCCTCGCATACCTCGCCAAAACGAGCAATCAAGATCTTGGTGTACTCATCCCAAGATGGAAGATTTGGTAAACCTACATTCTTGACATAGGCACTGTGCCACTGCAGGCCTTGCCCTCGAAATGAACCACTGCCAACCGAACTTTGTAATCCTCTAGTGTACCATCGACAGAAAAGAAAGTTTCACATTGGATTAACCATTGTTTCATACCATCACCATTGAAGCGAGGAAAATCTAGCCTAGTCAACCGGGTATTACAAGAGTAAGGGTGAGATTGAATACCAATACCGGGGGAAACGGAACATCTCCTCAAGACTGTTCTTTAGTGAAGTCCCAATGTCCATGAAGCGGGACTCCAATGAAGTTCCCATATCTAAGAAATACGTCTCCATTGAAGCCTTGAAGCTCTCAACGTCGTCATGAACAGAGCGTGTGTTGCCAGCCATGGCGAAAACGTGGTTGGAAGGTCACCTTCTGATACCAATTAATAGGGTTTTTCTAGGAAGATCAATTGAACTCGAAGAAGAACCAAGAATGGGTAGGGAAACCAAAGAATTGAATGGAATCCGAACAAAACTTTTATTGGATTAAAAGAATTTCAAAAGAATTACCTTCCATTTCTTTTTCTTTTGAGCTACTGTTTACAATCTGCTATATATAGTAGTAATTCTCTAACAGACTAACAACTTCCCAACTGAAAGTTTAATAGAATTAACGAACTCACTATATCTCCTAATGACACGTGTCCCTCATCTAAACCAATCAATAACAACCACTAACAATCTGAATTAACATCCTGTATCATTCACATATTAGTTCCTGCAGATGATTAAAAATGCCCTCAAAATCATGTTTGATAATATATTAGCCTGAGCAAGTTTCTTCTTAATTTGAACAAAGTGTTCTTCCATGTTGCACAGTGGTGCCTATGATTTTGTTTTTGGCCCAATGACCATGGGTGAAAAGTTTTGGTCTACTGGCTGAGAGTTGTTGATTCTAATACTAATGATAAAGGATTTACAGACGTGGGTAACAAAAATAAAGAGGGGAAGAAAGAAGAACAAAACAAAACACAGAGGTAGAGAGAGAAACAGACAGATTAAGAACTGTGCTTTTCACTTCTATCAATATTTCCAGTTTGTCTAAAAGCTAAAACTAGCTTATGCATAAGTTAATTTGTAAAAGATATCTCATATTAGTTTTTCTAAACTAGTGAAGAAACTTATTTCATTTTTTTTAGAAATACTTTTTGAGAAGTTTACTCGAGGAGATTGTTAGTCTTCACTTTTGAACCCACTAAAATTACCTGCAGATTTAAAACAAAAATTGTGTTTTTGAATAAAATTATCAAAAGATTACTCTCTTAAAGTATAAAGTCAAATAAATTACATGAAAAAGTATAAATCCAGATAAAATTTCACTTTAAAACATAAGTAAAAAAATAGTATACATAAGTTCAAATAATTACTGCTCAAAAAACAAAGTCCAAATAAAATTAATTTCTCAAACAATTTGAATAGGTAAGTCTAAATAAAAATACACTATTTCATAAATTACACTCTAAGATTGATATTTTCCACATCAATAACCTCATTTTGACCACTTAATTCCTGAAACAAATAATATACCAATAAAACTCATGCACAATTGACATATTAAAAGCACTACTAACATTGTCATCTATTAGTTCTTCTAATATTGTATTAAGCTTCATCTTGTTCAATGAATCCAATTGTATTAGTACAAATTCATAAATGTATAAACCCTGTATTAGTATAAATCCAATTATTCTTAATCTTTAAGTTTGACTGAGACAATACAAAATTAGGTAGTTGGATCAATCTTTGGTTCTGTTGTTGGAGGCCCAAATTTGGATGAAAGGAAGCGATGCGCAGAGGAGGTAGCCAAGCGAAATGTGTCAGGTTTATTTTCTTATTGTTGTTTTTTACAACCAGTGTGAATGCTTTTCCACTTCTTTTTTTATATATTTTTTTGGGTAAACTATGGTTTTCATCCCACCAAAATATTAGTAACTCCTTTTTATTCCCTCAAATTTTGTGTGTTGTTTTAATCCTTACAACTAAAATGTGTCAAATTTGTTATCGATTAGTACCTCCATCAAACGAGTGGCCTACACGTTAAATGAAGTCAGACATGTAAAATATGGGTATTTTTATGACTTGTCTGTTGAAGGGCAGAGGAATAAGCATCTAGGTGTTATTTTTCTGTGAGGCATCAAACTCCTGTTTGGCACTGTACCAGTTTTGATGTTTCATGGCTTGTTTGACATTCTTTGGTTTAGGATGTATGAGAAATAGCAATGGATGTATTTTGGTTTGAGGAATACCAAAATTGGACTCTTTGCATTGGAATTGTGTTAACAGGAAGAGGTGATTCAGAACTAGATGTAGGAATAGACTGAATGTTGGAGGAAGATGAAGACAGAGATTGAATAAGAGTTGGATGCTAGGAAGAAGTAAAGTTTGTTATAAGGAAAACATAGTTCAATAAAGAGAACATCTTTGGAGATAAATAATTTTCCTGTAGAAAATAAACATTTGTATCCTTTGTGTTGTAAATTACCCAAGAAAAACGCACTCATGTGACCTAAAATCAAAATTGTGTGTTGTAAGGTCTCAAAAGCAAGAGCAACCAAAGGTTTTGAAAAAGTGGTAATAAAAAACAATATAAAACAGAACAAAATGTTGAGTGTTGTAGTTAAGAGAGCTTGTAGGAAGTTTGTTAATGAAATAGACCATAGTAATAAAAGCATGATCCACAATTTGAGGGGAAGGGAAACACAACTCATTAATGTGAGACCAAGATCCACAATGTACGTATGTTTTCTCTCAATGAGCCCATCTTGATGATGAGTATGAGGGCCTAGTGCAACTGTAATAAACCAAAATTCATATCTACAAAAAAATTTATGATCAAAAGAGTAAACAAAAGTTAGATTAGCTGAAAAATATTAAATTAAAATACTTGTGTCATAAAGATCAATTTATTATAACTAATAGGAAATAATTTAAAAAATGAAAATAAAACATATGCAAAGTGTTTTCAATGTATGATAAAACTATAAATGTATACAGAGAATATGTGTCATCACATAGTCGATGTTGTGCACCCAGATCAGCCAAGAAGGTAGTCAGTGGTCTGAACTCACCACCCCAATTTGTTGAATGCTCTTTAGAAATGAATTAAATTGTAATTGTGCCATAGCCTTAAATTGTATAAAAACAATAAATATACTTGCACTTGAGAGGATAGATCCAAGTGAACTTGAAAAATGCATCAACAAATGTTATATAATATTGAAAACCACTGGAGGACTAGGCACCCATAAATCGCTATAAACAAGTTCATCGGGAAAACTGTAAACAATTTGAGATAGGGAAGAACGAATGCAATGTGCTTACTGAAATAGCCTCTTTCTTGGAAAGAGAAATGTTATGTTTGCTATAAAATTATTTTCAATGCATGAGCATTAGGATTCCCCAACCTAGCATGCCAAACACACTAAGTGCTAGGAACAAAACTATCATTAACTAATGAATTGACAGAGAAAATTGATTTTTATGGTAAAGCAGAAATCGAACCTGCAGAAGAGTGGCTTGAAGTTGGATATTTGGAAACATCAGTTCATCATGTCCAACATTCCCTTAGATTAACACTACATTAGTGACCCAAGATTTGACAAAACAGTGAGCACCATGAAATTCAAAGTAAACACAATTGTCTTTTGCAAACTTATTAACACTAATAAGGTTTTTCGTGATAGTAGCAACGAGTAAGACACAAGGAAATTTTAGGATTGTTAGGGGCAACAAAATAGGAGGAACCAGAGCTAGAATTGTCAAACCTTGTCCATAACCATTGTATATCTGCTCAAGACCTTTATAGGTTCAGTTCGTTGAACATTTTGGTGATATCCAGTGACATGGATTGAAGCACCAGAATCAAGGAACCAATTTGTATACTGAGTGGTGTTTGGTGTAGGTAGTAATCCAACTCCTGTGTTAGTTAACATGGCAGTAGGTGGATATTGTCATGGCTGTTGTGGTAGACGGTAATTCTCAAGTGGATATAGAAGAGGATGAACTAAGTATTGTTGTTGAGAACCACTGGTGTATTATTATGAGCATTGACATTCTCTTGATAAGCTTGCTTTGAAGCACCTTGAAAACTAGAATAGAAATTGGCAGAAGAAATGGGTTGATAATTCTGCTCATCGATGATAACAAAGAAATGTAATGTGTCTATACTTGAAACATACTTGTCACTAAACATTTGCAAAATGTCCTCCATGACCATGACTGCATCCACGATAACCACCACCATGGCCACCACAAAACAACCCATGAAATTTGTAGCTGAACCTTAGAATCATTGTTATGCAAGTTCTAAGAAGACACTACAACGATATTGAATTCATGTTGTGAAATTGTGTTGGATAGAAGAACTTGAGTAAGATTAAGAATGGCAGAACTTTTGAAGACATAGCTCATGTGCCAAAAATAATGGAAGCAAAATAATTGGATTCACTGTAAAATGTTGCAATTGATGTGATTTGATGCACAGTTCAACTTGTTGTTGCCATAGCATAAAGTTTGAATCATTGAGGTTTTTAGTAATATTCACAAAGGCGGCGACAAATGGGGAAGGAATAGGATTTTGAACCATTTCAAATTGTCAAACTTTGGATGCGACAATAGAGTTGAAAAGAGACGTTAAGAAATGAAGAAGAGATAAAGAAAGTAAACTAAATCTAATATTTTAGTAAAAGTTAATTACAATATGCTGTAAGAAGCTTTACTATAGAGCTCATGGATATAATTGTCTTAGTGACAATTAAACTAACCTAACTAATTAAGATAACAAAGAGTAATACACTCTTTTACAAACTAAGTAATACAATACTCAGATAATACCAATTGCCTTCTTGCCTTTTGGCATATCTACAATCTCTGAGGGTGAGTTTCTCTCTAATGCCCTCTTTTTTTTTCTCATGGCTTAAACCTAGTTCTCATCTTTCTAAGTTGCTTGAATTGAGGTGGGACTTTTGATTGCATCAGCACTTACAATAAGACTCTGATGCTTGACACACTTTTTTTACATCCTTTGGTAAGCCACCAATAACATTCTAAGCCAAATCCTCATTGTAATTACAAGCATATTTACCTCTGGTTTATACAATTGAACTTGTCGACTAGAGTGAGTTTCTCTATCCTTTTATCATGACCCATACTTGGATCATGATTGGATGCTTCCCTTAGTCTGGCGAGCCTTTAAGTAGTTCAATATCAAGAAACCACTAAAGAAAACAAACAAGTGCTACCAAAATTTCAGCAGTCTCCCTTGTAAATAGTACAATCCATATACTGATTCACTTGTAAAACCATGCAAAATGTAGATTTATACATAAAGTAAACCTCAAGAATAGAGTTTAACACCACATATCACCACTTTAGGCCTTTGGCTTAAAATATATAAATAATTTGTCTAGGAATCATGAAGTTCATACATACTAATTGTTCAGATATATGATGGAATCAGATGAAATCCCTGTGTTACATACACAATAGAGGAGCATATATATATATATATATATATATATATATATATATGCAGAAAATGTTATCGGGGAATAACAGAACATTACAAGAATTACAGTGGTTTGGGCATAATCCCCTATATCCACTCTTCAAGGTATTTTATGATTTTATTGTAAGAGAAGAATTACACACACTTGTATAAATTTACTCAAGAAAGGTACCTCACCTAATAGTTTCTCTATACACTTCTGTGTCGCTCTTTACAATTGGCTAAAACTTCATATAGGAGATAGCAAGCCTATAGTTAGCTATAACGAGAATAGCTAACTTAACAGACTAAGGCTTCTCAAACTAACACTTAACTAAAAACAATATAACATCTAATAGCAACAATCAAGCTAAATGAAATCTACTAAATTATACAAATCTTCACCTTGGGTTGCTTGCTGGTGAAATTATAAGGTTGGTTGCTGGTGAAATTTTAAAGGAATTGAAAGGAAAGTGGGATAGGCTGCGAGTTTGAATCCCCTGCCAACAAAAAAGTAGCATGGTAACAATTAGCATTTCTCAAAGAAAAAAAAAACAAGAATAGGAAACAAAGAGTTTCCCAAAGTTGCAGTGTGAATTTTAATCATACAAACTGTTGCAATGCAATGAAGTGACAATAAAATCTCAACACTGTTTTATTTCACTTCTTTATACAAAACAAACAAAATTTTCAGATTTCAATCTTCTACACAAACTTCTAAAAGTCAATGGTCGGAGTGTGGGATGTTGAGAGGGTGCGTGCAGTTCAAGATGATGTGTTGAGAGGTTGCTTGATGTACTAATGCATAGTTATAAAAGATAAACTAATAGTTAAAATAAAATTCTTTTGTTATGCCAAGTGCAAACATATAATAGCCTCTTGTCATAATTTGTGTCACTGCAGATGCAATATCCACAACTGCAATTTAAAATAGTTAACTTATTTTCCTTTTATGCTATGTGATACATTTGAAATCTTCAAATTCGTGTATCTTCAGATACATATGATAGATGAACTGTAATGACTGATGCAGGTTATTGGATTGGAGGGTTTGGTCTAGGAGAGGGGATTGAAGAGCGACCTGCTCTTCTAAGTGCTATTATAGTAAGTGTGCTTGTAATAGTTTACTTATTTCAGTAAGTCGTTATTCTAATTGGATTTCATTTAGGAAACTTAAATAATATTCTCTAAGTAATATTTATACTTCTGTTTGATAAATGTAATTATAGTTTCACCTTGTAATATGTGAAATAAAGGTTTGCATTAAAGGATTATGCATTTTACTATATAAAATTTCAACTATAATTGAAGAACTACACAAACACTTATAAAACTGTGTGAAAGCTTTGTCCTTTTATTTAATAAGAAAAAATACTTTAATTAATCTTGACAAGTATTGTGTATTACAATGAATACTATTATAACTTGATTTTCATATTACTTTTCGTATCTGTTTGATATTCCATAAATATTACTATTTATGCTTCTAAGAAGAATTCATGTCTACTTATTTCCCCTTTTTTATCCTCATATAAGACAATATCTATATCTCTGTATTGTATTATATGAGCAAGGTGGATACCTCATATGGCTCTCTGTTATTACCAAGCCTGACTACAGAGCAGAGTAATGTGCATGAAACTAAGCTGTGTTCTATGTTGTTCTGTCAAGCATAATGATAATTACTTATTCATAATTTTATTTAAAATACACCTTTTGTGTATGATAAAGTATGCCCTCTATTAGAAACGTGTCTTGCACTAATTGTGGTTACTACTAGTCTGCCTTAGTTGCAGACATAAGCCTAAATGCTAGGAGTTATTTTAGAAATTGTAGTTACCTGCTGTACATTTCCATTTCTTTCTTACTACACTTTGAATTTTTTTTATTGTTAATATGATGTAAATTTCCTTTGATTAAGAGATCTCCAAGATGAAGAAATTAGAAAATAGAACAATGATAATAAATGAATATCAAGCACATAACCAACAAATACAAACCATTCATGTCATTGAATAGCTTAAGTTTTGGGAGAGTTGGTTGTTGGTGAAAGTAATATATTTTGATATCATAAGGTGACATTGTTCCCAGGATGTTTTGCCAGATGAAAAGCCACGCATGATCAGTGGGCTCGGGCTCCCAGGTACATGTGGTTTAACTAGTTAATGTGTTCAATGCGTTCCTGCTTTGTTCAATATATATGTTTCTCCTTCTGTGTCTTGGTATTTGATTATCTTTTCCCTCTTCTCTTCTACCTTTTTTTTTTCCTATTATTGTAATCAATAGAGTTCATTTACCTGAAACATTTTACTTAATTGGCTTATGATAAATTGATTATGTTGAGAACTGCTACATAATCTTGAACACAGTCATTGAGATGGTTGAATGACCAGACTTCTAAAAGATTAAATGACCAGACATCTACAATGACTGTGTTCAAGATTATGTAGCAGTTCTCAACATAATCAATTTATCATCAGCCAATTAAGTAAAATGTAGATGTCTGGTTGAATTGTAGATGTCTGGTCATTTAATCTTTTAGAAGTTGTCTTGTGCATCTTAAAATGGATTATTTCTTTATTGAGTTGGAAAACAAATTTATTGTGCATAAAACTGATCTCAACTTTACAGAGGAGATCTTAGAAGGAATTGATGCTGGGATTGATCTTTTTGATTCAACGTTAGTAGCTTATACCAATTTCATTTTCTTAATATTCCTAATTTCATTGATCTAATGTGTTATGGAATCTCGATGGTTTCTGTGATGGTTCATAGGTACATATATTCCCTCACACAAGGAGGATTTGCACTAACGTTTTCACTAGACAAGGGTGGAAATCAATATGATTTTCAGAAAAGCCAAATTGGAAGGGACTTGACTAAAATCAATTTGAGAGCAAAAGTTTACAGGTACGGAATCATTTTAACTGTTTTCTGAATTTGGTAAAAAAATGAGCCTGATTTTAGGAAACTTGGATGTAAATGCTGCTATTTAGATATAGTTTTTAGTTAATCTATTTTTTCATGCCGTGTTGAGTAGAAAGGAAAGAAATAGGTGTGATAGAAACAAGTTGTTAGAATGGAAACAGATGATAATTGAAGGTGTTTGGTTGAAGAGAAGTAAAAAAAAAAAAAAAATAATAAGAGTAGAAATAGGTGAGAAATAATACAATGAAACCTACCATTTTTAAAATTATTTCTTCTCTTTTCTCTTCCCACCAGACACCGTGTCAATTCTGCCCTTCCCCATCCTTTCCCATCCCCTTAACCAAATGGGGTATTGAGGATTTTTCTTGGATATGCAGTATATTTTGTCTAAATTAATTCTGTTTACTTTTTTTTTATTTAATTCAATTTAGTTAAATTAGAATATAACTGAATTTCTTGATTAAAAACCACTCAGAAGGCCATACATTTATACATATTGTCAATTCTCAAGTTGCAACATATAAGTCAAATGCTCCAAGCTTGGAACAGTAAGATTTTTGGTAAATAGAATTATTGATAATTTGTAATCAAATAATCGCCTCTTCTACATTTTTTTTTGAAACTCATTATATACTCATAAACTTCATTGTTTAGCAACTTAATTGAATTCAAGCCCCCTTAGAGACATTATGAAGATGTCTGCTAGTTATGCATTAGAACTTACAGATTTTATGACAAGTTCTTTGGAAAGAACCTTGTCTCAAACAATATGACGTTCAATTTCAATACTCTTAGTTCTTTTGTGAAACAATGGATTAGAGGCTATATGAAGAGTTTCCTATTTATCACATGATAATTTCATCTTTTGGAAGTCTCCGAACATCAATCCTTGAATGAGATGTTAATCCAAATGAGATCACAGGTAGTTGTACCCATGTAATCAGCTTCTGCACTAGATTGCCCAACAACTTTTGTTTTTTACTTTTGCATGAGACATTATTTCCTCCAATTGAAACACAAATATCCAACTTGAAGTAGAACTTCCTGTAATAGGTCAAATTGCTCACTTTGCTGATATCCAACAATTTGAGTGTTTCCTTTGTCTTCATAGGGAAGGCTTATCCTGATGCCTTTTTAATGCTCCATAAATTTTGCAATGTTCAATATTAAGTGATTGCAAAAATTGGCTTATTACCCTAGCTATAAAGGAACAGTTTGGTCTAGGAATGGCGATGTAGATAGTTTCCAACTAATCTCTTATAAATTTCTAGATTAGGGGCTTCCCCTGATAAGTAATTTCTTATTTGGATTCAGGGTACTATATATGGGTCCAATGTCTGACATATCACTTTCTTTAAGTATGTCTAATGTATACTTCCTTTGGGAGAGGTGATCCTGACACTTGATTTAGCAATTTCAACATCAAAGAAATATTTTTGTTAAAAGAGAGAAAGCATAGGCATAGGATACTCTGAAACCAAGTCTCAACTACACAAGAGTCTTTGTTATACTGGCTGAATGTAATAATAAAATTAAATATAGGAATTTTTGTTCCCATAAACATGATATGATATGCCTACAAATTTCCAACACCTCTCTCTCATGCTGGAGCTCATAAATTATACCCCAAGCTTGTTACACAGATAATTGATTTGAAAACGTCTTAGGAATGGATAAAGTTATCTGCTTATTTGATTACTAGAGCTGACAAAGCTAGTGGCATGGCTATTAAAATCATAAGTCAACTCTTAAAGGACAGGTTTACTTGCTCACATAAGCCAAACTGTTCAACTTGGACAAACTCAGACTAGTTTACATGCACGCTCAAACTTGTATTTTGGTGGGATTTGATGAATTTTATGTTGGATAGAAATTTTATGTTTCATAGGAGTGTCAACCAACTTGGCATTCAACAAACTACCTAGATATCCAAGAAATATTGCAGTTTACCAAAGTTTTAGTTAGTTGAACTGAAGTATGTCATGTTGAGCACTATCAGTTATAGCAATATCATCCACACAGGCAAATGCATCCTTACCAAGGTTGGCTTTTGATGTGGACATGACCTATGACAAGGGCTAGAGCAAGGGAAACAAAGGAAACTCTTCAACAAGTATTGTTGGTTGATCAAATTGTGTTTTGGATTAATCAATTAATGGGTTTTAGTTTGGTTTTATTGCAAGTTGTAATAAGGGTCCAATTGGAAACTTAGTCATTAGTCTTTGGGAGACCAAGAGGGTGCATAGCTGATTGACTTTTGGTTGTCACAATTTCAGTTACAATCAGTCATTAAGTAGTATCAATTCCTAGGTTAATGGATCATTATTAGCCTTTATTTGTCTCCATTAAGTAGTTTTCAATTCCTAAGTTAATGAATCATTATTAACATTTATTTTCTTTATTGAATCTTTGTAATTCTGATGACAAAGCTTCTATATAGGCTGAACCATATTTTTATCAAATATAATAAGTTGAATTTTATTTTAAAATTGTTATTCCATCTGTTGAATATAGGGAAAAACTGTATAGGGTTAATTTCCCTTATGTGTTTACCACACATAGGGCGAGTGTATTTATAATAAAGAAAGGTACTCCTCAAAAGAGTAACAGAATACAAATAGGGTAAATAAAAAGATATTATTTGATATTGTGATTAACAATATCTAACAATATCTCAACAATATCAAACAATATCTAATCATATCTAACACTCCCCCTCAAGTCGGAGCATACAAATCGTATGTGCCTAGCTTGGTACAAAGATAATCCATCCTAGGTCCCCGTAAAGACTTAGTGAAAATATCTGCTAATTGATCACATGAGTTAACGAACTCAGTCTTGATGTCTCCAGACATAATCTTTTCCCGAATAAAATGGCAGTCAATCTCAATGTGTTTAGTCCTCTCATGAAAGACAGGATTAGAGCTTATATGGAGAGCAGCACTGATTGTCACACACTAGTGTCATTTGAGTGACATCTCCAAATTGTAGCTCTTTAAGCAATTGCTTGAGCCAAATAAGTTCACAGGTAGCCGAGGCCATAGCTCTATACTCGCTTCGCACTCGGATCTTGCCACAACACTTTGTTTCTTACTTTTCCATGAGATCAAGTTACCACCAATGGAAACACAATACCCGAGATGTAGATCTTCTATCGAGAGGAGATCCCGCCCAATCAGCATCCGAATAGCGAGACAACTCTTGTATGATTATGAGAGTCATACACCAAACCTTTTCCAGGAGACTTTTTGATGTACTTCAATATACGGATGACTCGCATTCCAATGATCTTGACAAGGAGAATTGAGGAATTGACTCACCACACTGACTCGCAAAGGAAATGTCGTGGCGAGTAACTGTAAGATAATTTAATTTTCCAACTAATCTTCTATACTCGTTCAGGATCCGACATTGGCTCCCCCGATTTGGCAAGAGTTTGGTATTAGGATCCATGGGTGTGTCAACAGGCTTTGAATTCATCAACCCAGCTTCCTCCAAAATATCCAATGCATACTTTCTTTGAGATATAACAATGCCATCGGTAGATTGTGCTACCTCAATACCCAAGAAATATCTCGAGTTTGCCAAGATCTTTGGTTTGAAAATGGTGGCAAAGGTGTTGTTTCATCCGAGAGATGCCATGATGGTCACTACCTGTAAGAACAATGTCATCGACATACACTATCAAATAGATACATCCAAGCATTCGAGTGACTGTAAAAGACCGAGTGGTCTCGCCTCACTTCTAGTCATGCCAAATTGTTGAACAACGTCGCTAAATTTTCCAAACCAGGCCCTAGGAGACTGTTTTAGGCCATATAAAGATTTGCGAAGACGACATACCAATCCGGAAGACTCCCCGAGCAACAAATCCGGAGGTTGCTCCATATAAATCTCTTCTTGCAAATCGCCATTCAAGAAAGCATTTTTGACATCCAGTTGATAAAGAGGCCATTGTTGAATAGCAGACCATGGCAATGAATAAACGAACGAAGCCATCTTTGCCACTCGGAGAGAAAGTATCACCATAATCCAACCCAAAAATTTGGGTATAGCCTTTGGCTACAAGGCGAGCTTTGAGGCGATCAATAGTACCATCAGGACCAACCTTGATAGCGAAGACCCACCCGCAACCAACAACGATTTTCCGAGATGGTAATGGGACAAGCGTCCAGTGTTCCACTAGTCCGAAGAGCACCGAGTTCATCTAGCATGGCCTGACGCCAACCAGGGTGGGCTAAGGCTTCAGAGACAGATTTAGGAATAGACACGGAAGAAATAGACGAGAGACGAGTATAAAATGGTGAAGAAATTCGATGATAACTTAAAGCAAGTATAATGTGGAGAAGGATTACGAGTAGAACGCGTACCTTTACGAAGGGCAATAGGAAGGTCGGACTCGTGGACGGAACCGGAGGAGGCAGAGTATTTGGCACTGGGAGTGAGTCATGTGGCGTCTGTTGTGGGCGAGGTCTGCGACTATAAACCTGAAGGGGTGGTGGAGGAGGAGGGGCTAATGGTGGATGGTCCTCAACATAAGGATCAATGAGAACAGGAATGGGAACTGTAGCAGATGGAGACTCAGCAGGTAGGGAAGAGTCCTTAAAGTAAAAGGAAAACTCATTGAAGGTGACATCGGCAGACACAAAATAGCGATTAAGAGAAGGAGAAAAACACTTGTATCCTTTTTGGGATCGAGTAAATCCTAAGAAAACACATTTGTGTGATCGAGGAGATAACTTATTATGACCAGGATCAAAATTGTGGACAAAACAGGTAGACCCAAAAACCTTCAGAGGTAAAGGATGGAGAGTGTCATGAGGAAATAAAATAGAATGGGGAATTTTGTTATCTAAAACCGAAGAGGGCATACGATTAATAACATAACAGGCAGTAAGAACAGCATCACCCCAAAAATGTTGAGGAACCTCACCATGAATTAAAAGAGTACGGGTTGTTTCAATAAGGTGTCTATTCTTGCGCTCGACCACCCCATTTTGTTGAGGGGTATAAGCACAGGAAGTTTGATGAAGAATGCCATGAGAAGCCATAAATTGTTTAAACGAGTTTGAAAGATATTCACGGCCATTATCACTTCGAAAAGTTTGAATAGAGACACCAAATTGATTTTTAATTTCATGATAAAAGTTTTGGAATATAGAAAACAACTCAGAACGATTTTTCATTAAAAATAACCAAGTACAACGAGAGAAATCATCAATAAAAGTAACAAAATATTGAAAACCTAAATTAGACTTAACACGACTGGGTCCCCAAATGTCAGAATGAACTAAGGCAAAGGGGGATGAAGCACGCTGGGAAACACTACGAGAAAAGGAAGTACGACTATGTTTGCCTAATCGACAGGACTCACACACCAAATTGGACAACTGGGATAAGCTCGGGAACAAGTTGCTGTAATTTGCGCCGATCGGGGTGACCAAGCCGAGCATGAAGGAGAGAAGGAGACTCCATAATCGTGCCAACATGTGGAGAAGGTTGAAGATAATAAAGTCCATGTGACTCACATCCGGTGCCAATCACTCTTTGCGAGCTCCGGTCCTTTAGGGAAACGAAGTTTTGGTAAAAGAGATAACACAATCAAGAGATCGAGTTAGACGGCTAATGGATAATAAGTTAAAGGGGGACCCGGTACATACAAAACATTATCAATGGACAACGAGGGAAAAAGAGTAACCGTTCCAACACCATGAGCTAAAGTTGTAGACCCATTAGCCATTGTAACGAGAGGGTAAATTATGAGAAGAAGTGAAAGAGGAAAATAAGGATTTGTTACCAAGTGATATGATCGGTGGCGCCCGAGTCAAGAACCCAAGGGCCAATAGAAGAAGAGTGAGTCGGACCAAGCAAAAGATGTACCTGTGTGGGCAACGTAAGTAGTGGAACCGGAGGGCTTTCGATCCTTATACCATTGAAGAAAATCATTGAAGATAGCGGATTTGTCCGAAGGTACAGACGAAGGAGGATCCACAAGCAGAGGATTGTGCGGAAGAATCAGCCCGAGCAACTGCAGCGAGATCGGCGAGGATAACCATGTAAAGCATAACATTTGTCAATTTTGTGGCCTAGTTTGCCACAATGGTCACACTTGACACGCCCTTTGCCTGGCTTGTGAGAGCGATTACGATCATCACGGTGAGAGGCCAAGGCAGATGAATCATTAGAAACTACCGGGGAATATTGAGAGGTTTACATGGCACCCGCAAAAGGGAGGAACTGGTAGCGGTAAACTCGGGTGTAACAGGGGAACCCAAAATCTGGTCACGAACAGGGGCATATTTATCGAGCAAGTCCGTGTAACATCAAAACCATGAAAAACTTTGATCGTTGCTCTAATTCTTGGGCAGGAGTCGAGGCGGGGGTAATAACTCATTAAATTCATGGAGAAGAGCATGGATCTTACCCACATAATCCGCCATAGGATCCTTATCTCGAGGAGCAATAACATCAAGAAGATTGTAACAAACACCATAAAGACGTTGAGTGTCATTGGTGTATAATAATTTGGCTTGTTCCCAAACGTCATAACATGTGCCATACGATCGAAAAATTTGTTTTAAAGAAGATTGGATGGTATTCTTGAGAACCATACATATATGAGCATCAACTTTCTTCCAACGGACACGATCATTGGAAGGAACATCATCTACCTTGGTAGTAAGATGATCAACATACCCCTGACTCTCAAGCCAAAGTCTAATATCAGATGCCCAAGTTGCATAATTCGTACCATCTAATTTATCAATGGGTAAATTCGCATTGACATAATTAGTAAAAACAGATTGCTCAGACCCACCGGAGCTGACAGAGGTAACTTTAGAATTGGAAGTGGCAGCGGAAGATGCCATGGAGGAAGAGAGAGAAAAACCCTAAAACACCAAAGAGGTCTGATTGAAGCAGCAAGGACAGATCTAGAGAGAGGAGAAGTAGGCGACGCCGGCGCAAAGATCGGCGGCCTGAACGGCGGCGAGACGCGCCGCCACGCGTGGCGGAACGGGAGAAGGTGGCGCGGCTTCGGGAGGCGCGTGAGGGAGCGTGACTGCTCCGATGACCGCGAAACTTCCACGGTGGAGGTCGCACGGAGGAGGCGAGCAAAACCCTGTGCTCGGCGGTCCGAACTGCTACTCTGGCGACGGCGGCGGCGGCGGACGGCGGTGGCGACGGCGGCGGCGATGGAGGCGGCGACAACTGCAAGTTCAGTGGCAGAGCCGAAAAAAAATCCCAAGAGACCTTAAGCTCTTGATACCATGTTATTCCATCTGTTGAATATAGGGAAAAACTGTATAGGGTTAATTTCCCTTATGTGTTTACCACACATAGGGCAGTGTATTTATAATAAAGAAAGGTACTCCTCAAAAGAGTAACGGAATACAAATAGGGTAAATAAAAAGATATTATTTGATATTGTGATTAACAATATCTAACAATATCTCAACAATATCAAACAATATCTAATCATATCTAACAAAAATATTAGAGTTTATCTCTTTTAGATTGGTGAGAGTGATTCTCCTAAGTTCTTGAGTGGGTGTATCAAAGGACTTTCACATCCTTTGTGAGTTGCCTCCCTTAGGAAGAGTGATTTTTTCCTACCATCTTATCCCTAAATTCCTAAATTTTCTACAAGGTTCCAATCATAAAGATCCTAAATCATCCCTTGTGCTATTGAGATTCATATCAGTTGGCATCAGAGCCCCGGTTTAAGGGTTTGAACATCAAATGAATGGCAGATGAGGAAAATTACAATCAAGAAACAATAATTAGTCCATTTCAAATGAGGGGATACAACATTTGGAAGGATTAATGAAACGACATAACAATGAGCTCAATGAAAGATTAAATCAGTTGGAGAATAGAGATCCCGAAGATGAAGAAGAAAGGAGAAATAGGAGAAGGAATGATGGAGTAACAAGACCAAGTAGGCTTAAAGGAGTCAAGCTTAACATTCCCCCGTTAAAAGGAAAAAGTGATCCGGAGGCATACTTGGAGTGGGAGATGAAAATAGAGCATGTTTTTTCATGCAACAATTATGAGGAGACCCAAAATGTGAGGCTTGCAATCATGGAATTTTCTGACAATGCTCTTGTTTGGTGGAACATGCTACAAAAGGAGAGAGGTAGAAATGAAGAGCCAATGGTTGATACATGGACTGAGATGAAAAGGATCATGAGGAAGCGGTATGTTCTGGCTAGTTATTCAAGGGACTTGAAATTTAAACTCCAAAAACTTACTCAAGGCAACAAGGGGGTTGAGGAGTATTTCAAGGAAATGGACAAGCTCATGATTGAAGTAAAGATTGAAGAAGATGAAGAGGTAACTATGACTCGATTTATTGGTGGTTTGAATATTGATATACGTGATATTGTTGAGTTGTAGGAGTTTGTTGATATGGAAGATTTACTTCATAAAACAATTCGAGTGAAGCAACAACTCAACAGAAAAGAAGTGACTGAGAAGAGTTCTACCAACTTTAGATCTTCAAGTTGGAAGGACAAAGACAAAAAAGATGGGGCTGTTACTTCTAGTAGTTTCACACCTATTCCTACAAAGACTCCTTCAAAGTCCAAAGAACAACCCTCTAAAAGAAGTAGAGATGTGAAGTGTATCAAATGTCAAGGCCTAGGATACTATGTTTATGAGTGTTCTAACAAAAAGTCTATGGTTCTTAGAGAGGGAGAATATATAAGTGAATCTGAGGTTGAAGAGGAGAAGATTCCAAAGGGAGATTTATTAATGATTAGGTGATTACTTGATGACCAATTGAAATCTATGGAAGAAAGCCAAAGAAAAAGTATTTTCCACACTAGATGTTTAATCAATGACAAGGTGTGCATGATGATCATAGATGGAGGTAGTTGCACCAATGTGGCTAGTGCTAGATTAGTGTTAAAGCTAAATTTACCTACTAAACCACATCCTAGGCCTTATAAACTTCAATGGCTTTGTAAGGATGGAGAGGGGCATGTGAAGAAGCAAGTTGAAGTGAACATTTCCATTGGAAAATACAATGATAATGTATTTTGTGATATTGTTCCTATGGAGGCCAGTCACTTACTTTTGGGGAAACCGTGACAATTTGATAAAAGAGTTCATCATAACGGGTTCACTAACAAGATCTCTTTCATGCACCAAGACAAGAAGATTGTGCTCAAACCTTTGAGTCCAGAAGAAGTGTGTGAGGATAAAAATAAAATGAGAGATAAACTTCTTCAAGAGAAGAGAGAAAAAGAAAACGTTAGTGAAACACTTGAGAAGAAAAAGAGTGATCAAAAGAAGAGTGAAACACTTGAAGTGAGAGAGAGCTATTTAGCCACAAAAAGTGAGTATAATGTTTGTTCTACATTCAATTTGTCAGACTTATCTCTTTTTTATGTAGATGACAAATCCGATTTGAGGACAAATCCTTTTCAAGAGGGAGAGAATGATGTGGATATGACTTATGACAAGGACTAGAGCAAGGGAAGTAAAGAAAGCTCTTCAACAAGTATTGTTGATTGATCAAATTGTGTTTTGGATTAATCAATTAATGGGCTTTAGTTTCGTTTTATTGCAAGTTGTAATAAGGGCCCAATTGGAAACTTAGTCATCAGTCTTTGGGAGATCAAGAGGGTACATAGCTGATTGACTTTTGGTTGCTACAATTTCAATTACAATCAGTCATTAAGTAGTATCAATTCCTAGGTTAATGGATCATTGTTAGTCTTTATTTGTCTCCATTAAGTAGTTTTCAATTCCTAGGTTAATGAATAATTATTAATATTTATTTTCCTTTATTGAATCTTTGTAATTCTGATAGCAAAACTTCTATATAGGCTGAATCATATTTTTATCAAATATAACAAGTTGAGTTTTATTTTAAAATATTAGAGTTTATCTCTTTTATATTGGTGAGAGTGATTCTCCTAAATTATTGAGTGATTCAAGCATATTTGGCTGTATCAAAAGACTTTCACATTTTTTGTGAGTTGCCTCTTTTGGGAAGAGTGATTCTTTCCTTCCACCTTATCCCTAAATTCCTAAATTTTCTACAAAGTTTTAACCCTAAAGATCCTAAATCATCCCTTGTGCTATTGAGATTCATATCAGCTTTACTACAAATTATACTAAATATCTGTACTATAGTATCTAATCCTACCAAACCAAGTTCCGGGAGACCCTTTGAGACCATAAAGAAATTTGTGAAGTCTGCAAACCAATGTTTTTACTGCAAATCATACCAAACAGCTCTGATACCACATTGAATTGTGGGATTTGAAGTGTAGACAGAAGAAAGGAGAGAACAAAAAATGAAATACAATAGAATTGATATTGAATGCGTAGAGATATTCCAACAAAGAACATATTGATTAAAAATGAAATAAACTGAACATCACCTCGTTTACACTCATCTTTCTGCTTGTGTTTTTGTGCAGGAAAGATATGTCCCCCATTTTAGGAAACTGCACATGCTATACATGCAAGAATCATACTAAAGCATACGTCAACCACCTACTTAATGTTCATGAAATGCTGGCTCAGATTCTGCTAGAAATGTATGAATTTCTTCCCTTCAAGTTATAGTAGCAAACAATACTGTTACAAATAATTCATACTTTAAACATGCAAGTATTAATTTATACTGAACTTTGCAGCCATAATACACACCACTACCTGATGTTCTTTCATGTAATAAGAGAAGCAATAAAGGATGGAAGATTTAAGAAATTTCGTATGACATTCATTGAGAGCAGGCGTGCGCATCATGAAAGGGAAGTTGTTTGTGCTTGAGGTTGTATAAGTGTATCTGTCAGCATTTTAGCTTAGATTTGATATAAAATGAACTAAGTATTATTATACAGAAGGATATAATTTTTGTACTGTAAACTGATTTGTTTGGTTGTCATTAGATACAATTTATTTGATTGCAGAATGTTATCTTTGATTATTACTTTTGTAACTAAAGATGCTAACAATTACTCATCCTATAGTGAAAAATTATTACCTATATATGATGTGAGTTGATAGTGCGTGTAAATCATGTTGATTTGTGCCTGCTGCACAGTATATACACATGTCATCTATTGGACTGGGAGTGTGCATAAAGACGTTTAGCCCGTAAGTTAAAACTGCCATTTTGTTGAGAGGATTGGTGTAATCAACCTCAAATTCATCAGTGGTACTGATAATGGATGGGGCTGGTAGACGAATTCATCAGAGCTTTTGATTCAAGAGAAAACTAGAGGGTAATAGGGTTCAAGGTAAACTTTGACATTCTATTTTGTTGGCAAACAATTAAAATATTATGATCTATGAATAAGCGGAATATTGGACTGGTACACTAAGAGCTTTTATTAAGCGTAGGCTTGTTCAAGTAGATCGTAAAGTTGAAATTATCTTGAATGACTAGAGTTACAGTATTAATAGACTTGTTACGGACTTTTAACATGTTTTAAATCGTCTATATTTACTCGATGTAAAATTAAACATGTTTTAGGAAGATTATATCAATTGTTTTTAAATTTAAATATCTAAGGTAATTTATAATAGTGAAAAACAGCTGGTATCATGTATAGAGTATACATTCATTTCGACTTCGAATGGTGTGGGTAACAATATTATTTAAAAAAAAAACAATTCAGTAAAATTTTTTTTGCCATACATCGGAAAAACATGACAATCACAAGGAGCAAGACAACTAAGCTGGCATTACCTGCAACTTCCACGGGGTGTTATAGCACCAATATGCCAATATCATGTAATTCACTTCGATAGTAGCAATACTTGATTAATTCATGTAATATACTAACTCATAAAAAAAAATAGACTCATGACAATTCGCATGACCGGACTTCCGTATCTAATGGAATTAATAGAATTTAATCACGCATTGTACAATTCTACGACCATGGATGTAAAAATCATGAATTGGTCTTCAAATAGATTTTACGTAAACGTTCATATTTCCCATCTCCCGAACAAACTAGGAGGATTAGCAAAATTAACATTACAGACTCCTTAAGAACGCATGCAAGCTTCAAAGAAGCCTAATTTATTTTATTTTTTTACTAACAACAAAAAGGTCTGATTGGATACAACGTAAAGAAGCCTAATTCTTTGATTTCAATAGAAAAACATTAAAAAACACTTCAACTTAAATCAAAAGAGACCGTGAACTGCATTCTACAGTTTGTGTAAAATGACATGAGCCCCACGCTCAGGCTGCAGAGTAATAATAAAAGACGGGGCATGAGCATATGAGGGAGAAAACTCGAGGGAGAAACGTTGCAGGATCATTGACACAGCTACTTTTGCTTCTAACAAACCAAAGTTTTGCCCTATGCAGAGTCGAGGACCCCATCCAAATGGCAAGTATGAAAGCTTGCCTTTTGTTGCTTTTGAAACACCTTCCGAGAATCTGTTTGGATTGAATTCCCCAGCATCATCGCCCCAATATTCCCTCTCCTGGTGTAGCATTGACACAGGTACTACAAGCTCCACTCCTGCGGGAATTGTAAGGTCTCCAAGTTTTGTATCTTTACGAAGATACCGAGCGAACATAACTACTGGTGGATATAATCTGAGACTCTCCTGTAGAATCATTGACACCTGTTCGATAAAAAGTGGGGTGAACTGAAATGCTATCCCTCTTCAAATGAATTAAGTCAAGACATTGATATATGGTATATGAAACTTACAATTTTGAGTTGACCGAGCCTATCATAATCTGGCTTTTCATTACCGAACACCTGGAAAACCTCCTCCCTCGCCTTTGCTTGCCAATCAGGATGCTTACTTAATAATAACAAAGTCCAGACCAGTAACTCTGCATTCGCTTCCTGCCCCGCCAAGTAAAATAGCTTTACTTCTTCCACTACTTCCCTTAAACTCATTCCTCCGCCACTACTTTTTTCAGATTCCCTGTAATTTGATTCCAAGAGTATGCCTAACAAGTCATTGTTCGTAGGCTCCCCTGCTTTGATTGCTTTTAATCTTCGGTTGATGATACCCATAAGTGATGTTCGTATTTCTTTGTCAATTGCTTTCATCCTCCTGTTTGTACGTGTGGGCAGAAACCTACCAAATACGAACGATTATAAG
Source organism: Sphenostylis stenocarpa (assembly GCA_963425845.1). Lineage (NCBI taxonomy): Eukaryota > Viridiplantae > Streptophyta > Magnoliopsida > Fabales > Fabaceae > Sphenostylis > Sphenostylis stenocarpa. Next base: position 8,620,480 of record OY731408.1, read on the forward strand.
TGTCATTCCTCACAAGACCACACCACCAAATCTCTACACTGGCAATTCAAGCCACCAAAACCTTTCAAACGTTGTACACAATAAAAATTCTAAGATACCAAATTATGCACCCCTCAATTTTTTAAATATAAAGTTTCTAATTTTTTTTCATCTACCTGTAACCTGGAATGAAAGCAAACTTAAACAGCGTCATTGTCAGTTGAAGCATTTCCCTTTGAAGTTCGAATATTTTTTTTCCTTCTAGATAGCTACTTCCAAAGCCTGCACGAGCAAGGACGTCGCTTGACACATTTTGGACGCAAGGCCACACATCTAACTCACACGACCCGTTGGACGAAGATAACGCACTATCCCATTGACTGATCAAATCATCGCAACTCTCACAAAATATCGGTACCAAGACCTGTGCCAATTTTTCATGAATCATAAAAACAGACCGTATTAAGTGTGTTAACATCACTCCTAAATTCAAGAAGCATAAGGGTTTCTCATACATAAGAGCAAAAAAGGACACTATTTTGAAATGCCATCATGAAAAATTTTCACTCATCCCCAGGAGAAGTAGGGGTAGCATGAGAATACATTCATAATATATTAAATTTATAATTCAGATCAATATAATTAGATTAAATTAATTTGTTTTTTAATATAATTTTAAATTTTAAATTTAAATTAGATTAAATATATTGAATTTGAATAAAATTTCCATTATTAAGTTTTTTTTTTGCATTAATTTAGTTATTATATTTAATATTAAATCATTAGGATGCTTTTTAAGATAAAGTGGTTGAAAGAGAGGTGGTAATTACTATTGGTATAATAGAACGATACAATGATTTAAATGTGTATATTATGGATGAAGTAAAAAACATTTTATTCGAAATTTAACAAAACAATTTTTTAAGATAAATAGTGATTTTAGACTTTTTAAAATTAAAAAAATATATATGTAATCTATATCTAATCCAGTTAATGAAATTGGATTTCAAATCTAAAAATATGAATTTTAATTTTAATTCATTTAAATAATTTCGATCGGTATTATTATGGGTTGAATGTAAATATTTGAGTATTTTTTAAGACAACTGAGTAAAGTAATGGAGGCAATTCCTAACTGAGTAAAGAAATGAAGCTAATTGTTTTGATTATTTGACCTGCAGATCATATAAGTGCATTGATAGAACAGTAATGACGATGACAAACTAACCTTCAATTTCTCTACATTAAATGCTGGACTCACGATCTTTCTGTGTTTAGCCCACTTGTCACCATCATAATTTGCAAATCCAGATGCTAGAAGCTTGAAAAGTGGACTAGTTTCGGGCTTTTGAAAGTCATAGACCTTTGTAGCCATTTCTCTGAATTTGTCTGGATCCAAGATGAACAGCCTTGGTCTTGGACCAAGCCACATGAACGAATTCTTACCTGTATTTTTAAAAGGTTCACACTACTTAGCAAAGTATAAAAACAAAATAAAAGAAGGAAGTATTTGAGTGACTAACCGTATTTAGCGATGGTATGGACTACGTAAGGCAATACACGGGGTGCAATGTCATTAGAGTGAGGATCCATGGGTTTGGATTTGGCTTCCTTAATCATTTTAACCATATCTCTTATGTCTCCAACCAAAGGGCGGTAGGAATTTCCTTGGAAACCCTGCTCCTTCAGACGCCTCTCTATCCTCTTAGGTCTCACCCACATCCAGTTCACCGCATTCCAAAACCACCATATCAGCACGGTACCAATCAAAGTAAAGATAGCACATGTAGTCGGGGTCAAGTTCAGTGATGATATTCCTAATACTCCCATGGCTACCACCTCTGTAGGACTAAGTGTGTGTGTGTATGTCTGTGTTTGAGCGATAGATGAAACTAGCTACCTCACACTCAACATCATACATCACAATATAATGGACCCAAAAAGCCCTCCCCACGAGAACCACGCATGTTATTATATAATAACAATAATGTAAACGAGGACACACTTCCGCACAACGCCCCCATTAAAAAACACAAAACCATGGTGGCATGACTTCCTCGCATTTAGCGTGACATAAATTCGCTATTTTACAATGCTTCTTTTACCACTTTTTTTATTTATTAAACATACCCTTCATCATAGCGTGTTTCACTTCTCATTTTAAGATTATTTTTATAATCATAAAAAAAAAAATCTCAGCCGGCTCTTTTGATTCTTATTGAATATTATAGAATGTTAAAACAAAATGTTCATAAATATTAAAACTAAAAGAAACGTTTTTCTAATTATAAGCAGTAAATAAATATAGACTAACATTTATTATATATCTTGAAAATGAAATTTACATTGTTAATAGAAAAAAATCCTTCAGACTTCGATCAATACAAGTGAGAAAAACTTAATTGTAACCTAATCCTAAATTTTTTTTATGAGTTATTTTGTTTTAGAGTTAGAATTATTAGATCAGAGTTCAAGATCTTATGATTATGTCTATTATTTTTATTTATTTGAATATTGCACAATTTTTAATCTCAAATTATAGGAGTTTCAAAACAGGTTAGGAATAATTTGTCCATTATCCCTTCATTGTCCTCTCTCCCCTAACCCTAATACCTCATTGTATTTATCATTAGTATTGGGTCAGGATCTTCATTTATGATCTCCTCTACTTAGTTGTTGTTGCTCACCTAGCTTTTAAGTTAGAAGCAAGATTTTAAGTTAGATTTTCGTTAGTGGTGGATCTTCTTAGAAGTTGAGGGGAGCCATGACCCCTCCCCACAAAGTTTTCTAACTCCCATATAATTTATGATTTTGGCCCTCTCAAACTTAATAAACATTTAATATATTTACTTGCATATTTACAATTTTATCCTCTCAGTTCCTCCTTAGTTTTGTAACTCTCATATAATTTATGATTTTGTCCCCCTTAAACTTAGTGATCATTTAATATATTTAAGTATATATCTACAATTTTATCCTTTCACCCTTTCATCTTCTTTCTTCCTTTTATATTTATTTATTATTTATCAATAATATATTATTTGGCCCCAATATCAATGGTCAAGATCCGCCACTGATTTTCGTAATATTTTGGTAACTGACCATCTTGTTACGGGTTCGACTCATCAAGTCGGTCACGTGACGAGACTAGTAACATGGACATTATATAGCTCCTCAGCATCAAGTATTAAATATTGAGGCTTTGAGAAAGTTATATTTACACGTCGATATTTTAATAATGCAAGTAACTTTGTTGTCATATAAGTCGATTTCTGACTCGTGACCTTAAGTATCACCTCGTTTTTGTAGGAACATTTGATCCTTCTGAACCTATTTGTCGTTGTAGAATATACAAATCATTTTTGGGTCATTGTTGTAGAAAATCTCAACCTTTATTTGATCGTTGCAGAAAATCTCGACCTCTTTTGGGTCATTGTAGAAGTTGTAGAAAATCCTAACCTCTGGTCATTAGAATTTTCCAACCTTTATATGGTCGTTGTCATCGTTGTAGAGTTCCCCTACCTTTATATGGTCGTTGTCATTGTTGTAGAGTTCTCTGACCTTAATATTGTCTTTGTCGTCATTCTAGAGTTTTTTGACCTTTATGTTATCGTCATTGTAGAGTTATTCGAAGAGTTATCCGACCTTGATATGGTAGGAAAATATCTTTCTCCATCTAGAGAAGTAGTAGCACATGGTTGTTGTAGAGTTCTTTGACCTTCATACGGTCGTTGTAAAAATTTTCGACCTTTACTTGGTCGTTATTGTCGTTGTAAGATTTTTTGACCTTTATTTGATCGTTGTCATTGTGGTAAAATTTTTTTATATGATCATTGTCATTGTGGTAAAAATTTTTCAACCTTTATATAGTCGTTGTCATCGATAAACCTGCATAATTATCCGTAAATATAATTCACGTGTTATTATCTTTTTTAAATAAAAGAAATTGTTAAAAAATAATACAATAATTTTAATAAAAATTATAACATATTAATACTTTTCATTAATTCATAAAATTGAAGGTAAATTTAACTAGCACAATAATAATAATTATAATAATAAATGAATAAATAATTTAAAAAAAAATCTTATCTCTCATCTCATTTGCACGTTCTCCTTTAATCGATCTAAAACACTCTTCGTGTGAGAGCGCAAAATCCATATGTATGACATGGTTGACTAAGGTTCATAATTGTGAGATGAATAAGACCAACTCCATCGATGGTCGTCCATGGTTCTCTTGGTTTTGATGGCCGCCACAACGACATTCACATCCTTCGACACAACATCACCCCGGTACACCAAACAACACGCCATGTACTTCCCATGGCGAGGGTCACACTTGGCCATCATGGAGGATGGTTCAAAAGCACTATTGGTGATCTCAGCAACTGAAAGTTGCTCGTGCTTGCTCAACAAAGATAATAGGAGCATAAGAGGAAAATGGATAATTGGGTTAGGAACCAAGTGGGTTTGGAACTCGGTCACATCAACATTCAATGCTACATCAAACCTTAGAGGAAGCAAAGGATGAAATCGCCTAAGAAACAAGATGGTAGAAATTGGCGCTTGGTAGTGACGTGTGGAGAGATTGAGAGAGAAAAAAGGAGCTTTGGAGTGGTGTTGGTTGGTTTCTCTTTTTGATCACTAAATGGTATCGAAATAGACGGTTATTTGGATAATGATGGTAAGCTTCAATTGAAAAACATAGAATTCATTCTATAATTTTTATTCATATCTCTTTTAGATACATATACCATGTTCTTATAGTATTTTACTCCTACAAATCAGGACTAAATAAAGTAAGTTCTGATTATGCACTATTTTGTACAGTTATACAAACCTATAATTTAGCTAATCAAATATATTCATCTCAACACTCCCCCCTCAAGTTGGTAAATGGATGTCATACATTCCCAACTTGTCCAATAATCTCCTAAAATCTGACTTGTCACAGCTTTGGTAAGAATGTCTGCTAGTTGATCTTCAAATAGAATATTTGGCAATTCTAGAATATTTTTATCAAGCTTTTCCTAGATAAAAATTCTATCAACCTCCACATGCTTCATCCGATCATGTTGGATAGGGTTGTGAGCAATGTCGCGCGTAACTTTATTATCACAATACAACTTAATAGGACATGTATGTGCATACCCTAAATCCTGGAGAAGTAGTATGAGCCACAAACATTCACAAAGTCCAAAAATCATTCCTCTAAGTTCAACTTCTGCACTGGATCTAGCTACAACTTTTTGCTTCTTGCTTTTCCATGTGACAAGATTACCTCCTACAAATGTAAAGTATCCAGAGGTTGATCTTCTATCATCAAGAGTACCTGCCCAATTTGCATTAGTATACATCATCACATCCTTATAGTTGGAGTTTTTCTTGAACATAACTCCTTTTCTAGGAGCGGCTTTTATGTACCTTAAAATCCATATAATAGCATCCATGTGTTTTTCACCTGGATTGTGCATGAATTGACTAACCACACTAAGAGCATAGGCTAAATCTGGCCTGGTGTGTGAGAGATACATTAATCTCCCTACAAGTCTGTGATATCTTCCATTGTTAGTTGGAGTTTGATCTTCTTCAATGCACAACTTCAATCCTCCTTTAGTTAGAGAATGTGTTGGTTTGCATGCTGTCATTCCAGTTTCTTTCAATAAATCCAATGCATACTTTCGCTGTGAGAGAAAAATACTTGACTTTGATCTTGAGAGCTCAATTTCAAGAAAGTACTTCAAAGAACCAAGATCCTTCATCTCGAATTCATTTGCCAAGTACTCTTTCAATGCCTTGCGTTCCTCTAGATTATCTCCCGTAACTATCATGTCATCAACATAGACAATAAGAATTGTAATATTTCCTTCTCTTTTCTTTAGAAACAAGGTATGATCTTAGTTGCTTTGTTGATAATCAAAAGCAAGCATTGACTTGGTGAATCTACCAAACCATGCTCGGGGTGATTGCTTTAGTCCATACAATGACTTCTTCAACTTGCATACCTTCTTTCTATGTGTATCAGGAATCCCACATCCTTCTGGTAGCTCTATATAAACTTCTTTAAATAATTCCCCATGTAAGAAAACATTTCTTATGTCAAATTGTTGTAAGGACCAATCAAGGTTTACAACTAGAGATAACAATACTCAAACTGTGCTAATTTTGACTACGGGAGAAAACGTTTCAGTGTAATAGATTCCATATGCTTGTGTATACCCCTTTGCCACTAATCTAGCTTTGAATATCTCAATTGTGCCATCTGCATTAAATTTCACAGTATACACCTATTGACATCCTACTGGTTTTTTTCCAACTGGACAATCTACCAATTCCCATGCTTTATTTATTTGCAAGGATCTCATCTCCTCATTCATAGTATCTTTCCACCTGGAGTCAGCTAAAGCTTCCTACACACAGTTAGGAATAGATACAGTAGATAATTGACTTATAAATGTGATATTTGAGTTTGACAAATTCTGGTTACAAATATAATTACTCATATGGTATCTTGTCTTATTGGTGAGGTTAGGATCATAAGTAGGCTTAGGGATACCTCTAGTGACACGATTAGGAAGAATTCTTTTTTCTGTATTAGGTTCTTGAGGGGACGATTGGTGTGGTATCATTAGCATCAATAGGCAAACTTTCGATCTTGATATGCTCAAATTTTTCCTCATTATGTGGTTGTTGATCATCATATTGTTGCACACTTTCATGATCTCGTGATACAACTTTGTAATTTCCTTTCTCCAATCTGACCTCAGTATTAATTTCTTGAGGAACAAAAGTCTGAACTTCATCATAATTCTCCACCTGAATTTTAGACTCAAGGGAAAAATATATCACGGTCTCATGAAAAACTACATTTATAGTAGTAAACATTTATTTGGTTTGTGGATTGTAGCACTGATATCCTTTTTGGCGATCCACATAGCCAAGGAACACACACCTTTCAGCTTTAGGAGACATCTTACTTCTTTTATGCTTGTGTAAGTGAACATAAGCAACACAACCAAAAAATTTATGTGTTAGTTCAGCAATTCTAGGACTTACTACTACATCTGTAAGTGATTGAAGAGGTGTTTTATACTCAAGAGACCTGGACGGTGTTCGGTTGGTAGTGTATACTGCATATGTGAGAGCTTCTCCCCAATATATTGCTGGCATGTGAGCTCCAATCAGTGCAGCTCGGACACTAGTGGAAAAATATGATTCTATGACGACTTTTTATGACGGTTGTAATCCACCCATCATAGTATGTAGGGCGGTGGCATTTTTGTAATAATATTATGAACTTTTTATGTCGGTTGTTATGTAACCGACATGGTATTTGAGCAAATTCACGTTCTATGTCGATTAAATTTCAACCGACATAGAAAGTTCAATAAAAATAAAACTCATTCATTTAGAAATAACCAAAATCTAATAAAAAGATTTTTGACAAAGTCGTATCATTCATATCGCATCATCTCATAAGTGGAAAAACCAAGAGAGAAAATAAATGCATAAGGAAAGTATGCATACGCATCATCTTAATAAATCTCTCAAAAAATGGGTCTTAGGGGTATTTTTTGGGAAAATTGTTGGGCCAAATCCCCTATGGATATTTGTCACGTTTTCTTCACTCTTTCCTCTTCGTTTTGATATGTTGTGTGTCCAAATCTGACATCCCAGTCAAAAGTTATCTCACTTTGAACATCTGCCGCCTTTTTGTACTGCTGCATGCATAAACACATCCATGCTAGGGGGCATTAGATACCTCTAAGGCAAAGGAGAAAGAGACCCAAGTGCGCTTGTAATCTTCCACAAGGAAGGGACAAGTGCGCTAAGATGTATGGTGACCTTCATTATACTCGTCAAATCCATGATGGGGAAGGAATCATTATACCAAAGTGGGTATGGTGCTCCGTGAAACGTAAGCTTTAAGGATGATACCAAAGCCATTGTCTTAAGGCATATCTATCCCACACTAATCATTCATTTTATTTCAAAATAAAAAAAAACATTCTTAAATTCATATGCATTTCAGAAAGTAGCTGGTATTCTTCAAGCCCTCACCTGCATACAGAAAAAAGCAAAATTCCAAACAATATCATACATCATAAAACATGATAATGTTTAGAAAAAAACAAACACTTGCATACATACATCCACCAAACTTCATAACATTCATCTAGTAGTAAGCAGTTGAAGAAAGTGGACATTCCTCAATACCATGTAGAGAGGATAAGGCATTCACATGCCGTGCACGGGAAGTCAAAAGAGAAAATACATAGGAATTCTAACCTGCCTATGGGTTCCTTTAGGCTTCTCCACTTTTAAAAAATGTACTTGAAACATTGCATTGAGGAATGTACACTATCTGGATGAAATAAATAAAATTGTTTGTTTTCATCATCTCTTCAACTGTCTATTACATTCATAAATTGCATTCATTCATTCTCACTTTAATAATAATAAGATAATAAAAAGAAAAGATTAATTGATGTGCTTCCCATGAATCGGAATAAGATGAAAAACAAACCTTTCGTTGCCAAGTTCTCTCCAACGGTTGATCCGCCTAAGGAGGATAATAAGCCTCAACCGTTGGATATCCAAGTTAATAAGGAAGAGGGGGCAAGGATGTCGTTACATTTGTTCATGCCTCGAATCGAATAAAGTTGTACCATGGAGATACGCAAAAACATCGCCCATCAATGAGGATATCTCCAGAATAGCCGGTATCGGGGACAGGATTAGAAGTGGAAGAATCTATTTCCCCCAGGACCTATAAAATGACACTGCTAAGAATAAAGGAAGAAATAAAAAGACCCAAGAAAAACATAATCCAAAGAGGAAATTGAGTAGACTTTGGATTCACGACGCTAAGGCAGTTCTTTCAACACTCCACCAAAAAGAAAAACTCACGGTAGGCAATAAGCTGGTCACGGTTCGAGCTAAAGAAGACATTCAGAACAACAAGCCATCTGCCCTACCTTGAATGGATGCGGCTAAAGAAGACCTTTGAAATGTCTTTTGCCAATATGAAAAGACTTCCCCAACAATATGAAAGTGACCCACATGATGAGGAAATATGGATACCGCCCAAACCAAGGGCTCATTAGAAACTCTCATGGAATAAGGGAGCCACCAGATTTTAAAGACAATCCTTTGAAGCATGACCCTACAAAGGATCAAGCTGCACGGAGAAAAGGGAAGTCTCCCCTCCGCACCTCGAATCAAATTTTTCCAAACGAAGGGGTCCAAGCATCAAGAACGACTTTAGTCATTATGTGTTCTTCTTCCAATTTTAAGGGATGTAAACCCAATGACTATTAGATATTACTCCTCGGGGCTAGCCCGACCCCCAAGCATTGTAGGACACATATTTCCCTTTTAATTAATAAAGAATATCATTCTTACTATCTGCTTCTCTTCTTGCTATTCATGTCTAAACCTCATAATAACCATGTTTAAGCAAACGTTTTCAAAAGTGCGTCAAAATAATCAAAATGCGCCATCGTCAAAATAATCAAACCACTCATCATCACTGATTGACTAGAAACACAAAATAAGGTTTTACCTTATCATAATAAAGTCGTGTTCCGCCAATGTTGTGCAAAGAGAAAAAAAATCAAAAGAAGCCCATAGAAGCTAAAGGCCAAAAGGAAGAGGCAAGATACCTGGTAGGAAACCCATTAAGGGGGTTACGCAAAAGTTAGGGTAAACCCGCTAGGAGACCCGAACAACAATAAAGGGTAGCCTAGGCAAAAATTAGGGTTACAAAATAAAGTCCGCTAGGATTCCCAAAATAAGAAAAGAGGAAACCTAGACAAAGGTTAGGACATAACACAACATCCTAGGCTGAAAACCCAAAGGGAAGACTAGGGAAGTTAATCAGTCATGATAGGCACCATCGAATAATCATTTAAGACGCCACCTCATAAACACTCTAACCAACCTTGGCTAGCTGTGCTTACAAAAACTATTTTTTGTCAAAATAAAATAATTCTAAAACACTAGCCTTTGAATAAATAACTTTCCTTCTTTTCTCTTGACCCTTACCACTATGACATTCTAGTAATTAGTAGGGAAATGTGGAGATAGTAATCAAATAGGAGGATTGACACCTCCAAGAAAAGGGAGGGGTGCACTGACATGACAAGTCACTCTACAATAAACACAATCATTCTTCGGTCATGGTAAAATCAAGACGACAAAATTGGTACAACCTATTATGTCAACGAAAACACATAATGAAAAAAGCACGTCAAAAGAAAAAGCACATTTGATTAATCATTTTGAAATATTAATTGAAATAGCATTGTAGGATGCATATCGCAAACATTGCATGCATATGATAGGGTCCTATCTCTCAAAAAAAGAAGAGAAAGAAAAAATGAAAATAAAAAGAATAATGTCTGCAAGGAGATTCTTAGGCAAAAGTTAGGGTAGCTCGCTAGATCAAAAACCCACAAAGGCGGTCTAGGAAAAAGTTAGGGCATTCATAAAAAGGAAAAAAAAGCCCGCTAAGATATCTTAGGCAAAAATTAAGGCAACCCGTTAGATCAAAAACCCCAAAAGGGCGGTCTAGGCGAAAGTTAGGGCTAAACCAAAAAATAAATAAAAGAGAGGGGCCCATCATCATATTAAGCAGGAGAATGTTGGTTACTTCTCTAGATGCATAAAAAAGGATAGATTGCATTTAGGGCATCCACACACAAGTAGTCACACAAAACGACTTTGTCAAGATCAGAATGAAAGAAATAAAAATCACCTCAGATAAATAACAAAAAACGAAAAGCATTCATGCATATAAGGAGACTAGCTCAATGTTTGTGTTTGAAAACAGGAAGCACTCAAAACAAGTCTCCAAATAAAGCTCCCCTCAAGAAAACGGAGCAAGTCGTCAATAATCAAGCGTCTTAAGCCGAACAAGAGCTTCCAAAGCCAAAGTTCCAACCATCATCCTTCTACCCAATAAAGAGAAGGCACAATCATTAGAACAGAAAAGCCGACAGAAAGGCTTATTCATCCCCAAGCAGATCCTTACTTACTCCAGAGGCAGAAAACGAAAAATATTACTCCAAGGCTCGACATCGCCACCACATGAGTCATCAAACATACTCAACCAAATCTCCCCCACATTACCCAATGGAAGAATAAAGGCATCACATCCGAATCATCAAACGATTAAGGAATCCAAACCTTCTCAGGTTTCCAACAAAAAAGGGAGAAAAGAAAAACCCTTCATCTCCAACAGATGTCCAAAAGAAAGGGCCGCAACGGAGTAGGCCAAATAAAAATCCCCAAGTGGATCTCCCCAGAAAAGTATCCACAAGAAGGAATCAGAAATTCCATTCCCCCAACGGAATAAGAGCATCACAAAAGCCAAACTAGCACCTATATCATTCAAGGAGCCAAGACTCCATCCCCCAGGGGGAAAACCAAAATCAGATCCCCGGGAAGGCAATCAATCCTCGGTGGATCATCAAAAAAGAGAAAACATCATCCCTAGTGAGCCTACTACAAAGGCAGTTTACAAGTTCACATCCTCAGAGAGTCGCTTGCCTACGCATAGGCAAGACCTGGCAGGCAAAGAGCCAGCAACCCCAAGTGGAATATCAGCCTATTCAAAGACAAAATAGTGCAAACACTAAAGTCTTCAATTCAAATGAAGCATCCGCCTACTCAAGAGGCATCGTCAAAATTAACAAATCCCCAGTGGATTCCTGCCTACCTAAGAGGCATTCATCAAGAATACCTAGCAATCAAACAAGCTAGATGACAGTTGGAAAAATCCAATCCCCAACAGTCAAGAAGCTAGATGGCTAAAGAAAAAGCCAAAAGTAAAGAATCCTCGGCATACCGGATGACTACAACAAAAAGTCAAGCAAAAAAATCTTCAAACAAAATTACTCCCCATGGAGTCGGCGGATGAGCTAGAGTAGTATGCCGCCACCACCACCAGTCCTACAAAGTGGACTGCACCAATCGGATGGGGGTTCATACTCATCAACCGAAGGGTTAACTACTACAAGAAGGAGCATCCTAAGGTTCTACCACTTGTCAGCCGAAGGGTCGGCTACCGCAAGAAGGAGCATCCCAAAACTACAAGCAACCGGATGAGGGTTCATACTCATCAACCGAGGGGTCGGCTACCTCAAGAAGGAGCATCTTGAGGTTCTACCACTTGTCAGTCGAGGGTTCGGCTACCGCAAGAAGGAGCATTCCAAAACTACAAGAAATCGGATGGGGGTTCATACTCATCAACTGAGGGGTCGGCTACCGTCAGAAGGAGCATCCTGAGGTTCTACCACTTGTCAGCCGAGGGGTCGGCTACTGCAAGAAGGAGCATCCCAAAGCTACAAGCAACCGGATGGGGGTTCATACTCATCAACTGAGGGGTCGTTTACCGCATGAAGGAGCATCCTAGAGGCACACACACATTTATCATCTAGAGGGTTGGCTACTGCAAGAAGGAGCATCTGAAGGACAATCGGGCAAGAGGGTTAACTCCTTCACCCTCTAGCCAATCTTTTTGGCATGTTGAGCCAATAGTCGGCTAGTCAAATGAAGGGGGGCCAGCTGTAGACCCTAAGTATTGCCTGGCCTCAAAATAAAGAGCAAAAGACTTCCATTCAAAGATGGTCAAGGCCTAAAAGGTCCCTAGGATTGATCAATAGGCCCCATATTAGAATAGGAAGGATTTTTGTACAAGAAAAATAAGAAATTCCACCAAAAAAGTCGAGACGGTCATCTCGTCACTTGCCGAAGGTGAGACCGTCGTCCCATTTGGCGAGACGGCAGTCCCGACCTGACAGGTGTGATTTCTATAAAAGGGGGGGGGACCTTCTCACTCTTGACACACACTTCTACAACTATCCCTACTGTAATATTCTCAAATTACTCTCCTAGGACCCCTCTGAAGCATTTCCAGAGTTCTTAGAAAGCATTCTAGAGTGCTGCGAGAAAGAGCGATCATCATTGTAGAGTGTGGGGTTTGCCAAAAAACACCCTTTTCCAAGAACATATTATAAAAGCTTGCTTCGAAGGTTCCTCCATACTTCCTTCTCTATTTTATTGCTTTTTAGATAATATCATTGTGCATTAGTCATTTAGGGTCATGTAGTTGATAACTTAATTTCCACAATGAATAAATAAGGGTAAAATTGCAATTTTATAGTTATTATTTCTTTATAAAAAATGGTCCATCATAGGGAACCTGAAAGGGGCGTCGTAGGGAAGCTAATACCTTCCCTACACGTAACTAACTCCCTTACCTAACTCTGGTTGTAATGACCAAAGTTGGTTTTTCTTTAAAAAACCATTGCCTTCTTTTTCCTTTTCTAATGTTTCTGGTAAAAACATTGGTGGAGACTCCTCGAACCTTTCGAAAACCTTGCCCTTAGGTCCAGCCCGATTATCGGACAACCTAAAGGTGTTGAACCACACTTTTAAAAAACGCGATTCAAACAAAACCATTGCGTCGCTCCGACCACCTCTTTTGACGGCGACAACAAGGCTTTCTGCTTTTAAAAGTGTGCTTCAAAGCATTGCATTAAGGAATGTTCACTTTCTAGATGAAATAAATAAAATTGTCTTTTTCATCATCTCTTCAACTGTTTATTGCATTCATAAATTGCATACGTTCATCTTCACTTTAATTAATAAGATAATAAAAAGAAAGGATTAATTGATGTGCTTTCCATGAATCAGAATAAGATGAAGAGCAAACCTTTTGTCATCAAGTTCTCCCTAACAGTTGATTCGCCTAAGGAGGATAATAAACCTCAATCGTTGGTCATTTGAGTAAATAAAGGAGAGGGGGCAAGGACGCCATTGTGTTTGTTCATGCCTCGTCCTATACATCAAATAAAGTTGTACCATGGAGATAGGTAGAAACATTGTCGATCAAAGAAGATATCTCTAGGATAGACGACTTTGGGGGCATAATAAGAAGCGAAAGAATCTACTCCCCCAAGGAACTACAAGATGATGTTCCTAAAAATAAAGGAAATAATAAAGAGACTGAAGAAGAACATAATAAAGAACCCAAGGAGGAAATTGAATAGGCTTTGGATTCACGGTGCTAAGGCAGTTCCTTCAATCCTCTGCTAAAAAGACAAATTCACGGTAGGCAACAAGCTGGTCACAGTTCAAGCTAAAGACGTTATTCAGATCAGCAAGTCGTTTGCCCTACCTTATATGGATGCGGCTGAAGAGGACCTTTGAAATATCTTTTTCCAATATGAAAAAACTTCCCCAACAAGATGAAGGATACCCACATATTGAGGAAATATGAATACCACCCAAAACCAAGGGCTAGGTAGAAACTCTCAAGGAATAAGGGAGCCACCAGTTGTTAAAGACAATCCTTTGAAGCCTGGTCTAGGGTATGACCCTACAAAGGATCAAGCTGCATGAAGAAAAGGGAAATCTCCCTTTCGCACCTCGAGTCCAATCTTCCGAAGTGGAGGGGTACAAGCGTTAAGAGCGACTTTAGTCATTAGGTGTTCTTCTTCCGATTTTAAGGGACGTAAATCTGATGACTATTAGAGATTATTCCCTCAGGGCTAGTCCGAACCTCGAGCATCTTTAGGGCACATATTTTCCCTTTAACTACAAAGAATGTCATTCTTACCATCTGCTTCTCTTCTTGATAAACATCTCTATACTTCATTATTAACCAGGTCTAAGCAAACATTTTCCAAATGCGTCAAAATATTCAAACTGTGCTTTTGTCAAAAAATAACATGACTGATTAACTAGAAGCACACATAAAGTTTTTCTAAAGTCGTACTTCGACAATGTTATGCAATATATATATATATATATATATATATATATATATATATATATATATATATATATATATATATATATATAAAAGAAGCCCATAAAGGCCAAAGACCAAGACAAAAGAATAAGAGGGCAAAATACTTGGAAGGAAACCCATAGAGGGGGCTGTGCAAAAATTAGGGTAAACCTGCTGGGAAACCCGAACAATATTAAAGGGTAACCCAGGAAAAAGCTAGGGTTATAAAAATTAAGTCCCCAAAACAAAGAAAAAGGGAAACCTAGACAAAAGTTAGGACGTAGCACAACATCCTAGCTCGAAAACTTGAAGGGGCGGACTAGGGTGTAGACCCCTAATTTTGCCCGGCCTCTCAATAAAAGCTAGGGAAACTTCACACGAAGATAAAGTTCGCCCGACTTCTTAAATAAAAACCAAGGAGACCTCCTACAACTAACTCGGAGTTCAAACGGTCTCTCAATAAAGGATGAAAAGACTTCCTACAACAAAGACAAGGCTCGCCTGCCATCTCTGTAAAAGGCCAAAAAGACTTCCTATATGAAGATAAAGCTTCAACGAATGTTTATCGGCATCAAATGACGTCCGAATACACAAAGGAAAGCTTCCCGGGGGTCCCAGAACACGAAAGCTGGCCAAAATAGGTCGAGACGGCCGTCCCAAGGTCGAGACGGCCGTCCCAACCTTCCCTGGCCAAGTGGGACGGCCGTCCCAAATGGGACTGCCAGTCCCAGCTCCCCAGGTGGTCCCAGTCAGTGTAAATGTTGCATTTGGGACGACCATCCCAACCCAGACGACCGTCCCACTCCAGACACGCGTCCCAAGGGTGCAGGCAGCGAAAACTATAAATTGGAAGCTCATTTGCCACTGTTCCACACACCAGACAACTCCCAGTACTTGTCTATCCTCTTCCCTCTTCGAATGAACTCTCTGATTGCCTTTATAAGGTAACAATCAGTTAAGGAATCATATTCCAGCATTCGATTCTTCTGTAAAATTGAGTCGAGTCGATCTTGTATTTGGAGAGGAGAGTCTTTGTAGAGTGAAGGATTGCCAAAACGCATCCTTGTGATTCAAGATTCGATATACAAAGCTTGCTACGGAGGTTTTGTTCAATTCTCTTATCTTTTACTGCTTTATTTATTGCTTTCTGTATGCAATAAGAAATAAAATCATGTAGATAGCCATTCTTAACATTATGCAATAAAATAAGGGTAATCGCGTAATTTCATGTAATCTTAACTTAAATGAATTAATCCGTCATAGGGAACCCGAAAGGGGTGTTGTGGGGTGCTAATACCTTCCCCACACATAACTAACTCTCTTACCCGACTCTGGTTATAATGACCAAGTTTGGTTTTTATTAAAATCAATGTCTTTTTCTCCTTTTCCAATGTTTATGGTCAAAACATTGGTGGCGACTCCAGAAGAACCCTTTTCGAAAACCTTGCTTGTATTAGAGGATAGTTCAGCGTTGAGCGCCTCGGAAGCAATGAACATATTTTTAACAAAAAACGCGAGTCTCAACCATCTTTTCGCGACCGTTCGCATAAACGTTCGAGATGTCCCAGGACGTCAGAACGGACGGCGGCGACAGATGGCGACTCCACTGGGGAAGCTAGAGAGTTGATCCCATTTAGTGACGGAAAAATTCAAACTAAGTAAAGATTTGAAATTACGCCTTTACGCTTTTCTGTATGTTTTATTGTATGGCTTTGATAATTGCTGTATGATTATTTCTGCAAATTGTCTGAAATATAAATTGCACACAAAAACCCTTGCACACAACAGTCCCTCTATACCCGGGGGCAAGAGTGAATACCTATAGGGAGTGGGTGGCAGATACGACCGGCTTGTTGGCACACGGGGCTACAACCGTTGTCGGAAACCACCAACTCAAGGTGATAACTCTCTTCTTTTGGTCTAACGATGTCGCCACGGAGTTCCGTGCATGACCCGAGGACTGAGAGATTGAGAGGTCCCTATAATGGGGGCACCTTGGGGACCTTTGGCCTTGGTGAGAACAGTTAGAACCACCCAAACCAAGCACGTTTTTGCAGGAAAACCCTACCTCGTGATTAAATAAGCGTGGCTCTGCTCGCGGGTGAATGAATTGTGTGTGCATTCGTTTGCTGCATTTGTATTGATGCATTAGCATAGGGTAATCATACAACAAATAAAAATAAAAAACCCTAAAAATTAAAAAGTGATAAGATAACCACCTTTATCTCGGACAGTCTTCAGTTAAGCTAGCCTGGTTTCAGGTTCTTTGTAAGCTAAGTAGCCACGTTGACCGACAAAAGAGATAAAAGGGTCATAAAAAATATAAAAAACAAATTAAAGTCATAAAAATACCTTTGTTACAAAATAAAAATTCTTAGCAAAAAGCCTTACAATTCACACCACCTTTTGTTCATAAAAATAAAAAGAGAAGAAAATAGGACTCTCTTCATTAAAATCCATGAACATTCATATAAATAAGTTTCCTTTTCAAGAAAAACCAAGTACTATCATGCATCATATTAGGAATAAAACATGATAATACTTAGAAAAACAAACACTTGCATACATGCATTTACAAAAACTCATCCTCATATCATGCATTTTCATTTCTGCTAGATAATGGAGGGATCCAGTAATAGACAGTTAAAGAAAGTGGAGATCCTTCTATGCCGTGTAGAGAAGTTAAAGCATTTGTGTACATATATGCCGCCGGAGGTCTATGCTAGTTTTGAGAAATCTTACGGAAGAATTCTTGACCTCCTGAAAATCAGCATTGATCCAATATTTGTTAGAGCATTGGTCCACTTCTGGAGTCCCAATTTACACTGCTTCGAGTTCTCAAAGTTTGATTTAGTACCAACCTTGGAAGAATACGAACTCATGGTTAGATGGCCTCAGTCAGTTGGGGTCTATGTTTGCTCAGGAGTATATACAGCCGTGAGTAAGGTTGCTACTATCATACGACTGCCTCCTCATCAATCCACCCTAGAGGGGAAAGGGAATATCCGAGGTTGGAAAATGGCTATAATAGAAGACCATTTAGTCTCTTTGGCTGAAAAGAAGGACTGGTCTACATTAAATAAAACTCTAGCATTAGCAATGTTCGGAATCATATTGTTCCCATTCCATGTGAACATTGTGGATCATGCTGCAATGGACGCATTCTTTGCCTGGGATGTGTACTCAAAGAGTCCTATACCTACAATCCTTGCTGACACCCTGCTTTCAGTAGAATTCTGTCGATAGAAACAGGGAAAAACACTTAGATGCTGCACTTCACTACTATATGTGTGGGGTATTACTCATTTTTACGCATCAAGCCATATGGGCGTATTTCCTGATCCTTTAAGGAGTTTTTCAAAAATCCCTCTTCAGCATCGTCAAGTGCTAGAATGGAAAACTGAGTTAGAAAGCTGGAACCTAGAGCACATATCCTGGGTCTGCCCTTGGTTCCGACCCGGTTATATTCTCGTACGATGTGGAGATTACCTGAGCATACCATTACTAGGCCTCAAGGGTTGTATAGCCTACTCTCCTAAGATGGCTATGAGACAACTTATGAGAACCCAGACCGCGCCAACTCAAGAAGAGCTCAGAGGGCTGAGTCTATGTCATTATTCCCATAGCTTTGAAGAAATATCCGCTGTGCGGAAAGCATGGGAAAGACCAGTCTATATGGGAGATAAAGAACTCGGAAAGGTTCAAGTATTTGCATCCCATGAGTACGAGGAATGGAGGAAAAATAGAGGGATACCCCAGCCGTCTGCTACATTCACTACAACATTAGTCAGTGAAGAGCTACAATTGCAGGTCAATGCCTTAAACAAGAGGGTTGAAGTCATGGAAGCTCAGCTGAGGGCTTTTGAAGAAAAAGAACAAGAATCAACCCTTATAATAGATGGTCTAAAAAGGCAATGCAGAAAGAAGGACCATGAAATAGAGCGTCTTAAGAATGATTGTGCTGACTATCAGGAAGAGACTAAACAAGCATTGAAGATTCTGAGGCTTGAGCAAGATAGTCTGTTCCGGGACATGAATGACGAAATAACACGTCTTGAGAGCACGCTTGCAGAACAGGCAAGAACGATCAAGTTAATACAAGATGACCTAGCAAATACTCGGTCAGAAGCACAGAAGTGGTGGGAAACCGCTGAGAAATATAGAGTAGACCTAGAGGAGCTACATGAGAAAGAAAAAGATGGATTAGCTCAGTATGGTCAATTACTTCGTGAAAAGGACCGAATAATAGAGAGGTCTGATCAACAACATGCCTTGATCGTTCACCAGGAAGAAAAAATAAAAGAGGCTCGTCGATATAGTGAAGATATGAGCCAGGCGATATCTGAGCAAATCAAGATGCTCAGAAATCACGTAATAACAGCTGAAGACGAATTATGAAGAAAGCCTAATTTACCTATAGGATTCTTCAAGCTTTTTCGCTTTTGTCAACATTTGCTTCAAAGCATTGTATAGAAGGATTTACACTTTCTAATAAAAGGATTTTTCCTTAAATTGTCTATTGCATTCATAAATTGTATACATTCATACATCCCTCCTCATGATTAATAATAAAGATAATAAAAAGAAAGGATTAACTGATGTGCTTTCCACAAATCAGAAAGATGGAAAAGAAGCCTTTCGTCATCAAAATCTTTACGACGGTCAATAAATCTGAAGATGATAACAAACAAGCACCGTTAATCATTCCAATCAACAAAAGGGAAGAAACAATAATGCCTTTACGTTTATTCGTACCTCGTCCTTTCCCTTATTCATCAAATAAAGCTGTACCCTGGAGATACTCAGAAGAATCGCCAGTCAATCAAGATATCTCCAACATAGCCGGTATTGGGGGCATGACTCGAAGTGGAAGAATATATTCCCCCAAGGAATTACAAGATAATATTCCTAAAGAAAAGGAAAAAAATAAAGCCGAAGAAGAAAAAGAATCCAAGGAAGAGACAGATGAGTTACTCCAGTACATAAGACAAAGCGAGTACTCCATCATAGATCAACTCAATCGCACTCCAGCAAAGATAACTTTGTTATCACTCATCATGAGTTCGGAACCGCATCGAAACACATTGTTAAAGGTTTTGAATGAATCATTCGTTCCGCATGCAATATCCCAAGACAAGTTTGAAGGAATTATTGGTAATATTACATCCAATAATCACCTTACCTTCACTAATGAAGAACTCCCTTTGGAAGGGTCAAAACATAACAAGCCCTTGCATATCTCTGTCAAATGCAAGGAATATCTCATTTCCAAAGTTCTTGTGGATAATGGGTCATCCTTAAATGTTATGCCTAAAAGCACACTAGACAAGATAACAGTGCAAGGAACCTACATGCGCCCGAGTAATACAGTTGTTCGAGCCTTCGACGGGTCAAGACGAGAAGTAGTAGGAGAGATTAGTTTACCAATCCAAATTGGCCCTACTATCTTCAATATAGACTTCCATGTGATGGACATCACCTCAGCATATAGTTGTCTCCTTGGTAGACCTTGGATTCATAGCGCTAAGGCAATACCTTCAACACTCCACCAGAAAGTCAAGTTCGTGACAAATGATAAACTCGTCACAGTTCAAGCTGAAGAAGACTTTCTGATTAGCAAACCATCTGTCCAGCCATATGTGGCTGCGGATGAAGAAGCTCTTGAAACATCTTTTCAAGCGCTCAAAATTGCCAACATAGAAAGACTCCCTGGTAATACAAAGGTGGCCCATATGATGAAAAGATATGGATATCGCCCAGCACAGGGGCTCGGAAAGAATGCTCAAGGAATAAAAGAGCCACCAGATTTCAAAGATAATCCTCTAAAGTATGGTTTAGGGTACGACCCCACAAAAGATCAAACCATACGGAAAACAGGGAAGTCTTACCCATCGAAGACGATATTCCAAAAAGGAGGGGTATTAGCGCAAAGGGTAGCGTTAAGTCATTAGGTGTCCTTCTTCTAATTCTAAGGGATGTAAACCTAGTGACTATTAGAGATCACTCCTCGGGGTATGCCTGGCCCCCGAGCATCTTTAGGGCACACATTTCCCTGAAATTACAAAAGAATGCTATTCTTACTATCTGCTTCTTTTCTTACTAAATGTATCTATACCCCATTTTAATAAACAAGGTTTAGATAAACGTTTTATTCCAAATTGCGTCAGAACAAGCAACGCGTCATAAAACAAAATCACATACGATTGATTAACTAGAAACACAGATAAAATTTATCTCAATAAAATCAAGTTTCAACAATGTTGTGCAAAAAAATATATATACAAAAAATAGCAATGCCCGTCAAGGCCAAAGGCCAAGACAAGAAAATAAAAGGGCAAAATACCCCGCAGGAAACCCACAAAGGGGGTTGCGCAAAAGTTAGGGTAAACCCGGCAGGAGACCCGAACAATAATAAAGGGTAGCCTGGGCAAAAGTTAGGGTTGCAAAAAGTCCGCTAGGTATTCCAAAAATAAATAAAAAGGAAAACCTAGACAAAAGTTAGGACATAAGCATAACATCCTAGGCTGAAAACCCGAGAGGGCGGACTAGGGAAGTTAATCAATCAACCAAAAAGGCGCCACAAATCAGTAAACAATGACGCCACATCATAAGAATGAAACGTTTATCTAAACTAGCCTAAATACAAACCAACCCTGGCTAGCCATTCTTACAGAAAACCCTATTACAGAAAAATATCCCTCTAAAACACAAGCCCTTGTTGTAAATCCTTTTCTTTCTCTTCTCTTGACCATTTCACTATAAAGCATTCAAGTAATAAATGGGAATGTGGAAACATAGTGATCAATAGGAAGGTTGAAATCCCTAAGGAAAGGAAGGAGGGCATTGACATGGCAGTCACCCTACGAACAAAAGAATTGTTCTTCGGCTATAACAAGAAAGGTCCATGACGGCAAATCAGTACAGCTTAGCTTATCGATCAAAGAAACAAGATGACATAAAGGCACAACAGTAAGAATGCGCCCCGAGTCAAAGCACATCAGTTAAAACTTTCGAAATATTAACTAAAATAGATCCTAGGATGTATATCATGAAGCATTACATGCATTAAAACATAAATGAAGAGATTCCTATCTTTTGTTTCATCAAAAAACACGAAAATTAACTCAAAAAAAATCAAAAACCCACTCAGGAAGCTCGGGACGGCCGTCCCAAAGTCCAGACGGTCGTCCCAAATCCCCAAATTCAGTTGAGACGCGCGTCCCAGGTGGGACGACCGTCTCACTTCTCTACTGATGGAGCATGAAGGTTTTTTACAGTTGGGACGGCCGTCCCAACCCAGACGGCCGTCCCAAATCCCCTGGCATCCCCTATTTATGCTGTGTGCGGATTTGGCCTTTGGTACCCCATTCCAAGCATTCCACCTTGTTTCTCTTCCCTTTTTACACACTCCTAAGCATTCTTAAGTGAGTACTACATACAATGGAGCATGGAGAAGCCTCATCTAGAAGAAAACGCACTAGAAACCCTGTTAGAGGAACTCCTACTACCGAGCACTCTACTAGCGTGAATCGCATCAACGGCGATCGGCAAATATCCGAGCAATATTCCCGGTATCCTACACTCGCGACTCGGATTTTGAAATCCTAGCCACGTTTGGCTGGGAATAAGATGTCGAAGGTTCATCCACAACATAGGATGGGACTTTCTGCTCCGAGAGCCACCTACTCGGATCCATCACACTGCTACGCTAGAGTTTCTTGCCTCCGTCAATATGGTGAAAATGCCGTCCGCAATTCCCGGAGTGCCACCAACTCAGGCCATATCCTACTGGATGGATGGAGCCTACCGGACCACTGCTCTGGATGACTTCAATGTCATAATGGGTTTCTGCCAAAGAGAAGATACGAGAACACCAGAATATCGGTCCGCATATCTGGAAAGGCCTGCTACTCTCACCACCACTAACATGTGGAGAGAGATCACTGGAGCACACACTCTGCCGTCGAACCTGAAGGGTGCAACTTTCCCTCCCCCGCTTCGCATATGCCACAAATTACTAGCTGGGACTATACACAGCTGAAAGGAGAGCTAAGGGAAGGTAACACTGGCCGACCTCTTCATTGTCTACTGTATGCATCAAGGGCTGCGATGTAACCCAGGTTATGCCTTCCTGAAAGCCGTAAAAGATTACGGAACCCGCAACTTAGCAGGAGCCATCATAATAGCTCCCTTTCTCACCCCTTTAGCATATTATTGGGGATGTACTGACGGAGAAGATCTCCCAGCTAGCCTCCGACCAGAGCCAATTAGCGGAGGAATGTTGGTTCATATGAACATCCTCAGTCGACAGGGATCAGGGTTTATCTTAAACCCCATTATCTCGATCTCGCTAGATATGCGCGATTTCGACATGCCTTAGGACATCCCTTCAACTACAGACTCGCAGCAGCAGTCATATGATCCGGACTTCGCCAACTTGTACCGACGAATAGACGACGAGCACGCCTATATGGAAGGAGAGTTCCAGTTCATACGCCAGCAGTTTAATCAGCTGACTATGAGACAGGACAGGACGGACCGACAGATAGAGAATCTGGTCTAGACCCAGGCAAGGTTCCAGCGTCGCCTGCTCCGCCGCATACCTTCGCCAGCACCATCTACCCATTCCAGTCCAGAGGCAGATGATTAGGAGATAACTTCCTTTTTTTATTTTCTAGTAATTTGAAAATGCTTTGAATGTATCACAAAAAAAAGTAATGAATAAACATTGTTATTTCTGTTTACATTCCAAAAGCCCACGTGTACAAAAATTATAAAATAAAAGGCACACGTAATAAAAAGCCAGATTTCAAATAACTCGCGATAAAGATTAAACTCGCGAAAGAAAAGGCGAAATCAAAATCACTTCAACAAAATAAGGAGCTCCAAGAAAACTAGCTCCAACCATCAACCTTCTACACCAATAAAAGAAGGTACAAGAGAATCCCGGCCTACTCCAAAGGCAGAAATTACGTCATGACTCAACATCACCGCATGAGTCGTCAACCATTCCAAATAAAGAGCTTCAAAGAAAATAGCTCTAATCGACACCTTTCATCCAAGAAAGAAGGAAAACCATCAAAATGGAAAAAGCCAATGGAAAGGCTCAAATATCCCCAAGAGGATCCTTGCCTACTCCAGAGGCAAGACAAAAAGATTATCTCACGAATCAGCTTCATCACCACACGAGTCAACAAGCAAATACGGAGTCAAATCCTCCATAACCACCAGGGGGCAACAAAAAAGAAAGGAAAAGAAAAACTTTCATTCCCCAACAGGAGGCCACTACAGAAAGGCCACACGAAAATCATATCAAGAAAAGTCTACAAAAAGACAAAAAGAGGAAAACAAAATTTTTTTTTCTTCCAGCTCAAATAAGAGCTTTGCAAAGCCAGGAGCCAAGACTCCATCATACCCCCAGGCCGACGAAATTCCCCAGGGCCGCTAAACAAGGGAAAAGAGAAAAAAAGAAAACTTCATCCCCAACAGATAATAAAAATCCTGCGCGTACAAAAGAAAATGGCACGCAATCAAAAATCCAAAATCACGAAAAAGCACAATCGCAAGGAAAAAAGCAGAAACTCATTCCGCAATGGAATAAGAGCATAGGCAAAGCCAGCTCAAAACAGCAAACATCCAACAAGGAGTCAAAAACTCCATTCCTCCCTAGGGGACAAATCAATCCCCCGGTGAATCACCAAAAAGAAGATTTTTCCCCAGTAAGCCTATCAGCAGAGGAAAATTACAAATTCAAATTTACAGGGAGTTAATCGTCCAATATGGATATCCCCAGTAAACTGCAAAACTTTCACTCCGCCTACTCAGAGGTATTATCAAGAGCAAATATCCTCAAGTGGAGCATTCGCCTAACCAAAGAGGCAAAATCGACAAAAATCAATAAATTGTTGAACATTCAAGGACTTGATGTTGCAAATAATGATCATGAAGAATGTTGATTTTGATGATGATCCAAGAGCTTAAAGACTTAGAGTATTGAAGATTGAAGATTGAAGATTGATGATTTCTGTATTGTAATAACTCTGTTTTAGTTTGATTGAGTCTGTAATTATAGAATCTAAGATAGCCGGTACATAGTCTGTAACTTAGATGCTTCAAAAAGCTCAAATTTATCATTCAGGCTCGGCTTTAATCGATTAAATAGGTAAATAATCGATTAAAACAGTGAGAAAACCATTTTCTATACAAACTCACTGCTTTAATCGATTAAACAGCAAAATAATCGATTATTCCGATACGATTCAGTATAGATAATCGATTATTTCACCAAATAATCGATTAAACCAGAGAGTATTGGGTTCGTCATATTTGGCTTCTGTTTTAATCGATTATTACTCCAAATAATCGATTATTCCGATCTGTTTCGATTTTAAACTTCAAACAAACCCTAGTTTCGAAAACCCAATTACCAAGAACCCTAGTTTCGAAATCCCCAATTCCTAAACCCTAATTTCCCTACTTAAACTCTGCTTTGGCACTCGGAAAAGTAGAACAACCTTTTCCATACAAAAGTTAAGTGCTTGTGAGTGCCGGAGAACTCGTTTGTTGCAAGGAAAGGGGGCTTTCGAACTCGGTGTGGGCTAGAAGCGATAAGAATCACTAAGTGGAGTTCTTAGTGGATTGTGTGTCTGTGCCGTCTCTCGGGGAAAGCTGTTCTTCATCTCTTGTGGGTTTCAAGAGAGGTGTTATCTTTATCTTTATCTTGTCAATTGTAATCTGTTGTAACAACTTGTTTATAGTGACAGCGTTAATCCTCTGTTTGAGTGATTAGCAACTGGACGTAGGGTCTTTTGATCCGAACCAGTATAAATCTCCTGTGTAAGACTCTATCCCTTTCTCTATTTACATTTACGCAGTTTTTAATCGGTAAAATTTGGGGAAAATTTTGAAAACCTAATTTTTATTAAGAAACCAATTCACCCCCGCTCTTGGTTTTTGTCCGACCACGCGAACATTCCGCTGCGCGATTCTAACAAGTGGTATCAGAGCTTGCTTTGATAGTCATTCAAATATTTTTGAAAAAGGCCGGACAAAATCAAACTTTTGCCGAAGGTGCGTCTATCAACAGACCCCCACTTTTTGCGGGTCAAAATTATCCTTTCTGGAAAGTACGTATGCAAATTTTTCTAGAGTCTGTTGATAGAGGCGTTTGGGACGCAATTTTAAACGGTCCATTTGTTCCTAAAATTACAGAGAACGGTGTTGACGTTCTTAAACCTTTTGATAGATGGATTGCCGAAGAAAGTCAAAAAGCACAATTTGATGTTAGGGCTAGAAATATTATTTCATCTGCTCTAACCCTTGATGAGTTCTACAGAATTTCTATTTGTAAAAGTGCACAGGAAATGTGGGAAATGCTTAGAGTAACCCACGAAGGAACCGACGACGTCAAAAGAGTGCGTAAAAACTCCCTAATCCAAGAATACGAGATGTTCGGATGCAACCCGGCGAAAGCGATTTTCGACGTTCAAAAGCGTTTCACTCATATTGTGAATCATCTCACCGGATTAGGTAAAGTATTTGACGTTGATGAATTAAATGTTAAAATTTTGAAATCTCTCGGATAGGAAATGGCAACCTAAGGTGACGGCCATCTCGGAGTCACAAAATCTTGCCACTATGTCTATGGCGGCGTTATTTGGAAAGCTAAGGGAGCATGAGCTTGACCTTGGAAGGCTAAATGAGGAAGAGGGTCAATATCAAAAGAAGAACCTAGCTTTCAAGACCGAGATTTCAAAAAGCAAAAATAAGAAAGAAGAAGAAGAAGACTCCGAAAATGATGAAGAAGAGATGAGTCTTTTTATAAAGAAGTTCACCAAATTGATGAAAGCAAAAGGAAGACATCCTTTCAAAGGTAAGGGAAAGGTAAAAGAAAATTCTTCCGTTATATAAAATGCTATGGTTGTGGTGAAATAGGGCATATGAAGACCGAATGCCCAAACAAGAAAAATGATGAACACAAGGGCAAAAAGCAATTCAAGAAGAAAGCATATATTGCTTGGGATGACAGTGATTCAAATTCAGAATCAAGCGACTCGGAAATAGAAGCAAACAATTGCTTAATGGCAAATGACAACATTTCTTCGGATTTTGAGGTTAGTGATTCCGATTCATCCTCTAGTGAAGAAAATGACCATGATGAATTGCAAAATGCTTATAATGAGTTATTTACTGCATTTATGAATATGAAAAACGAATTTAAAGTTGTAAAGAAAAATCTAAGAAGATCCGAAAAGGAAAATGAGTCCTTAAAATTGAAAATTGCATGTTTAGAAGAAAAGGAGGTAGCTAATACGAAAATTGTATGCTTAGATGAGAATGATGATAAGACTATAGCTTGTGCAAATTGTAAAGAGCATGAATATGACATAGATATTCTTAACCATTTGCTTGACAAAGCCGAAAAAAAAATTGATGATCTTAAGAAGCATGAAATGGTAATTGCTCAAAATAATGTAAATCAAAGAGTTCCTTTGAAAAAGAGTAAAACTAAAAAGAAAAGAGTATGGGTAGAAAAAGGAACTAGAGCATGTCATGTTAATAATGTATCTTGTTCTAAAAATGCATGCTTCTATTGTATGAAACAAGGTCACACTTCAAATAAGTGTAAAATTAAACATTTTGGTGTTCCTAAAGGTAAATATATTTGGGTTCCTATAGTTAAATGAACTATTTGTATCGTGTATTTATTCAAAGAAAATGGATCATTTAGTATGTTTTAAACAGAATGCTTAGGTAAAATCATTTTATCTTTTCTGCTGCATGAAGGTTCTTCACTTAAAGATTTTCTAAAATCGTTTTAAACAACTAAAAACAAAGTATTTTTACAAAAGCTTTCTTAAACATGTTTTTAACTGATGTAGTCTTGAAAGAACCGATTAAAATCAATTAGAATGTTCAAAGAAGTGTTTTTACAGTATTTTAATCGATACAACTTGTTTTTAATCGATTATAACCATTTAGAACTCATTATGATCGATCAGAATCCAATTATGACCGATCAGAATCAAATGTGATCGATCAGATTTTAATTATGAGCGATCAGAATTTTTTCAATCTATTAAAACACGTTTCAATCGATTAAAATCACTTAAAGGGTCAGGATGATCGATCAGAATCCAGTTATGACCGATTAGAATCAAATGTGATCAATCATATTTTAATTATGAGCGATTAGAACTGTTTCAATCGATTAAAACACGTTTCAATCGATTAAAATCCCTTAAAGTGTCAGGATGATCGATCAGAATCCAATTATGACCGATCAGAATCAGTTATGATCGATCAGAATTTAGTTATGACCGATCAGAACTCTTTTAATCGATTAAATCTCCTTTCAATCGATTAAAACAACTTAGAAATTTTCTACACAGTGTTTTAATCGATTAAAACTTATTTTTTATCAGTTAAAATAACTTGAAAAGTTTTATGAGAAAGTTTTGCAGTATTTAAATAGATTGTTATGTCTCTAACCCCAAGGACCCAAAAGTTATGGGGACCTAAGTTTACTATGTTCTTGTTTTGTAGGAAACTTCCAAATCAAAGAAGTCTATGTGGTATCTTGATAGTGGATGCTCAAAACATATGACTGGAGATAAAACGAAATTTGTAAGTTTCAAAGCCAAAGAACAAGGATATGTGACTTATGGGGATAACAACAAAGGAAAGATTCTCGGAATTGGAAACATAGGTGGTGCAAACACATTGGAGATTAAGGATGTGCTTCTTGTTGATGGACTAAAGCATAATCTTCTTAGCATAAGCCAATTGTGTGACAAAGGATTCAAGGTAACTTTTGAAAGCAAATTTTGCACCATACATTTAATAGATTCCGAAAAAGTAGAATTAAAAGGCATTAGGCATAATAATATATATTTGATTGATTTGGATTGTTTACATGAGTCTAGTATAACATGTTTAGTTGCTAAGGAAGAGAACCCTTGGTTATGGCATAAAAGAGCAGCTCATATAAATATGCATCACTTGAATAAATTGATATCAAAAGACTTAGTTATGGGATTGCCTAAGTTAAAATTTGAAAAAGATAGATTGTGTGATGCATGCCAAAAAGGTAAACAAGTAAAATCATCTTTTAAATCAAAGAATGTGATTTCCACTTCAAAACCCCTAGAATTATTACATTTAGATTTATTTGGACCTTCTAGGATAAAAAGCTTTGGTGGAAATTATTATGGACTTGTAATTGTTGATGATTACTCTAGGTACACTTGGACATTTTTCTTAACTACGAAAAGTGAAGCTTTTAAGGTCTTTAGAAAGTTTGCTAAACAAATTCAAAATGAGAAAGACCTAAGAATTAAAGTTTTAAGAAGTGACCATGGTGGTGAGTTTCAAAATGAAAAGTTTGAGAATTATTGTGAGGAAAATGGTATATTACATAACTTTTCTGCTCCTAGGACTCCCCAACAAAATGGTGTAGTTGAGAGGAAAAATAGGTCATTAGAGGAACTTGCAAGAACTATGTTAAATGAATCTAATATTCCTAAATATTTTTGGGCTAATGCGGTTAGTACGGCATGTTATGTTTTAAATAGAATGCTCATTAGGTCAATTATTAAATCTACTCCATATGAATTGTTTAATGGTAGAAAACCTAATGTTGCACATTTAAAGATTTTTGGATGTAAATGTTTTGTGCTAAATAATGGAAAGGACAATCTAGGAAAATTTGATTCAAAAGCCGATGAGGGCATTTTTCTAGGTTATTCATTAACTAGCAAGGCATATAGAGTGTTTAATAGGAGAACTTTCAATATAGAAGAATCTATACATGTTACCTTTGATGAGATTGTAGACCTTGGGGGAAATCCTCTTGAGTCAAATAAAGAACTTGCAGGTGATGATGAGTATATAAGAGAGGCTCTTGATGAATTATATTTGGAAGAAAATGTGCCTTCTCAAACTCCTCAATTAGCAAAAGAATGGCAATCACCTAGAGGACTCTCATTGGACAACATTATAGGTGACATCTCAAAAGGGGTAAGAACTAGAAATATGAATAATTTATGTATGTCTGTTGCTTTTGTGTCACAGATTGAACCTAAAAACATTGAGGAAGCACTTAAAGATGATCAATGGTGCATAGCCATGCAAGAAGAACTTAACCAATTTGAAAGGAATCAAGTCTGGGAATTAATCCCAAGAGAAGAGTCACATCAAGTTATTGGAACTAAATGGGTATTTAGAAATAAGCTTGATGAAGATGGGAACATAACAAAGAATAAAGCCAGACTTGTTGCAAAAGGCTATTGCCAGGAGGAAGGTATAGATTATGATGAAACTTATGCTCCTGTTGCCAGGTTAGAGGCTATACGCCTACTTCTTGCTTATGCATCTATGATGAAATTTAAATTATATCAAATGGATGTAAAGAGTGCATTTTTAAATGGTTTTATTAAAGAAGAAGTGTATGTAGAGCAACCCCTTGGATTTGAGGATTTTAATTATCCTAATTATATTTTCAAATTAAAGAAAGCATTATATGGGTTGAAACAAGCTCCTAGATCTTGGTATGAAAGATTAAGTAGTTTCCTAACTGCAAATGATTTTTCAAGAGGAAAAATTGATTCTACACTGTTTATAAAGAAAGTTAAAGAACATATCTTATTGGTCCAGGTATATGTTGATGATATAATTTTTGGATCAACTGATAATTTGTTATGTGTAGAATTTGCTAAGATTATGCAGGGAGAGTTTGAAATGTCTATGATGGGAGAATTGACATTCTTCCTTGGACTACAAATCAAGCAACTTAAAGATGGCATTTTCATCTCTCAAACTAAATACTGCAAGGAGATTCTCAAAAAGTTTGGTATGGACACCTCAAAGGAAGCTAACACACCCATGGGAACTTCATGCTATTTAGACAAGGATGAATCAGGTTTGGAAGTTAATCAAACTATGTATAGAGGTATGATAGGATCACTATTATACTTAACTGCAAGTAGACCTGATATTATGCATTCTGTCTGTGTGTGTGCTAGATTTCAGGCTTGTCCTAAAGAATCTCACCTAATTGCAGTAAAACATATTTTAAAATACTTAAAAGGAACTACTGGATTTGGCTTGTGGTATCCGTCTGATGCTTGTATTAGTTTATTAGGATATTCTGATGCTGATTATGGTGGATGTAAAATTGATAGGAAAAGCACTAGTGGGACATGTCATTTGTTAGGTTCATCCTTAATATCATGGCATTCTAAGAAACAAGCATGTGTAGCTTTATCTACCACCGAAGTTGAATATATTGCAGTCTGGTAGTTGTTGTGCTCAAAATCAGTGGATGAAACAACAATTAGAGGATTATAGCATATATTTAAATGACATTCCATTAATGTGTGATAATACGAGTGCAATCAATCTAACTAAGAATCCAGTAATGCACTCTAGGACTAAACATATTGAGATTAGACATCACTTTTTAAGAGATCATATCAGCAAAGGAAACTGCAAAATAGAGTATGTAGACACTAAACGTCAATTAGCAGATATATTTACTAAGCCTCTACCCAAGGATAGATTCTATGATCTTAGAAGAGACTTAGGGATATTAGAAATAGCTTAAAATCTGCTTAATTTGACTGTTTCTGGATGATTGTTATGTTAAAATTCGTGGTGTAGCATGTTCATAGGTTATTATGCATATAAATCTCAAAAACGTCCAAAACAGGGTATTCTGGAATAATCGATTACTGGAAGTGATAATCGATTATTTTACCTCAAAACGTCCAAAACAGGGTATTCTCCTCTGGAATAATCGATTATTTCATGAAATAATCGATTAAATGCCTCGAATAATCGATTATTTGCTAGAAATAATCGATTAAAGTCATCTCGATATAGAGATAATCGATTATTTTGAGATATAATCGATTAAATGCGACCAATCTTGCCTCCTAGCCGTTGCCAACGGATATTGAAGTGTGTCGTTTAGAGAATAGATTTGATGCAACTTTAATGATCATGATAGTGAAGAATTTTAAATTCTGTTATGTATTTTCTTTTGTTATTGTCTTGATGTTGTAATGGATGAATGATTATGAAATAAAATATGATGCTTCTTTCATGCTATGATTAAGGGGGAGCTTTCTCTAAATTATGCATATTTTGAGGGGGAGATCTAATGTTTGTTCTTTCGGAGTTCTTTTTGCTTATAATCAAAATAGGGGAGAAAAATTTAAAGCCTATATTCAATTTTAAATTTTATCTGGTATGTTTAATGTGTGTGTTAGTATGACAGATAAAACAGGTTATTACAAGGGCTTTAAAAGATAATTTTGATCATCATCAAAAAGGGGAGATTGTTGAACATTCAAGGACTTGATGTTGCAAATAATGATCATGAAGAATGTTGATTTTGATGATGATCCAAGAGCTTAAAGACTTAGAGTATTGAAGATTGAAGATTGATGATTTCCGTATTGTAATAACTCTGTTTTAGTTTGATTGAGTCCGTAATTATAGAATCTAAGATAGCCGGTACATAGTCCGTAACTTAGATGCTTCAAAAAGCTCAAATTTATCATTCGAGCTCGGCTTTAATCGATTAAATAGGTAAATAATCGATTAAAACAAGTGAGAAAACCATTTTCTATACAAACTCACTCGCTTTAATCGATTAAACAGCAAAATAATCGATTATTCCGTACAGCTTCAGTATGGATAATCGATTATTTCACCAAATAATCGATTAAACCGAGAGTATTGGGTTCTGTCATATTTGGCTTCGTTTTAATCGATTATTACTCCAAATAATCGATTATTCCAGATCTGTTTCGATTTTAAACTTCAAACAAACCCTATTTTCGAAAACCCAATTACCAAGAACCCTAGTTTCGAAATCCCCAATTCCTAAACCCTAATTTCCCTACTTAAACTCTGCTTTGGCACTCGGAAAAGTAGAACAACCTTTTCCATACAAAAGTTAAGTGTCGTGAGTGTCGAGAACTGTTTGTTGCAAGGAAAGGGGGCTTTCCGAACTCGGTGTGGGCTAGAAGCGATAAGAATCACTAAGTGGAGTTCTTAGTGGATTGTGTGTTGTGCCGTCTCTGGGGAAAGCTGTTCTTCATCTCTTGTGGGTTTCAAGAGAGGTGTTATCTTTATCTTTATCTTGTCAATTGTAATCTGTTGTAACAATTTGTTTATAGTGACAGCGTTAATCCTCTGTTTGAGTGATTAGCAGCTGGACGTAGGGTTTTTTGATCCGAACCAGTATAAATCTCCTGTGTAAGACTCTATCCCTTTCTCTATTTACATTTACACAGTTTTTAATCGGTAAAATTTGGGGAAAATTTTGAAAACCTAATTTTTATTAAGAAACCAATTCACCCCCCCCCCCTCTTGGTTTTTGTCCGACCACGCGAACATTCCGCTGCGCGATTCTAACATAAATCCCCAATGGATTCCCGCCTAAAAAGAGGCAACCAAACAAAGAAATCCCCGGCCAAGCCGGATGGCTAAATAGAAAAAGCCAAAAATCAAGAAATCCCTCCTAGCAGGCATTATTCTTTTTATTGTCATTTTTTTTTTCTTTTTTGTTTTTTTGTTTTTTTTTTTCGAGAGATAGGAGCTTATCATATGCATGTAATGTTTGCGACATGCATCCTATAATACTATTTCAATTGATTTTTCAAAAGGATTAACCAATGTGCTTTTACTTCTGATGAGCTTCTGAAGTTATGTGCTTTGTCGTCATGATAGGCTGTACTAATTTTGCCATCTTGATTTTTTCATGACCGAAGAATGATTGTAGAGTGACTTGCCATTGCAGTGCGCCCCTCCCTTTCCTTGGGGATGTCAATCCTCCTATTGATTACTATCTCCACATTTCCCTACTACTTACTAGAATGCCGTAGTGGTAAGGGTCAAGAGAAGAGAAGGAAGAGGATATTTAATTCAAAGGCTTGTGTTTTAGAATTGTTTTATTTTGACAAAAAATGGTTTTTGTAAGAACGGCTAGCCAAGGTTGGTTAGAGTGTTTAGGCTAGTTTAAACAACATTTTGTTTATGGAGTGGCGTCTTATTCTATGGCGCTTACTATGACTGATTGACTTCCCTAGTCCGCCCTTTGGGTTTTCAGTCTAGGATGTTGTGTTTTTTATTTTTGTCCTAACTTTTGTCTAGGCTTCTTTTTCTTGCTTTGAGAAACCTAGCGGATTTTATTTTGTAACCCTAACTTTTGCCTAGGCTACCCTTTATGGTTGTTCGGGTTTCCTAGCGGGTTTACCCTAACTTTTGCGTAGCCCCCTTAATGGGTTTCCTACCGGGTACCTTGCCCTTTTTTTTTTGGCCTTTAGCTTCTATGGGCTTCTTTTGATTTTTGTTTACAACATTGGCGAAACACGGCTTTATTTATGATGAGGTAAAACTTTATTTTGTGTTTTCTAGTCAATCAGTGATGATGGATTTGGCTTTTATTTTGGTCAATGGCGCATTTGACGCATTTTTGAAACGTTTGCTTAAACATGGTTATTAATGAGGTTTAGACATTAATAGCAAGAAGAGAAGCAGATAGTAAGAATGACATTCTTTGTAATTAATAGGGAAATCTGTGCCCTACAATGCTCGGGGGTTGGGCTAGCCCCGAGGAGTAATCTCTAATAGTCATTGGATTTACAAACCCTAAGAATCAGAAGGAGAACACTTAATGACTAAAGTCGTTTTTGACGCTTGAACCCCTCTATTTGGGAAAATCTGATTCAAGGTGCGGAGGGGGGAGACTTCCCTTTTCTCCGTGCAGCTTGATCCTTTGTAGGGTAAAGCTTCAAAGGATTGTCTTTAAAACCTGGTGGCTCCCTTATTCCTTGAGAGTTTCTAATGAGCCCTTGGTTTGAGCGATATCCATATTTTCTCATCATGTGGGTCACCTTCATATTGTTGGGGAAGTCTTTTCATATTGGCAAAAGATATTTCAAAGGTCCTCTTACGCCGCATCCATTCAAGGTAGGGCAGATGATTTGCTGATCCGAATGTCGTTTTTAGCTTGAACCGTGACCAGCTTGTTGCCTGCCGTGAGTTTGTCTCTTTGGCGGAGCGTTTGAAAGAATTGCCTTAGCGTCGTGAATCCAAAGTCTCTTCAGTTTCCTCTTTGGATTATGTTTTTCTTCGGTCTTATTGTTTCTCCTTTATTCTTGGGAGCATTGTCTTGTAGCTCCTTGGGGGAGTAGATTCTTTTACTTTTAATTTTGGCCCCAATGCCAGCTATGCTGGAGATATCCTTGTTAATGGGCGGTGTTTTTGCGTATCTCCATGGTGCAGCCTTATTTAATGTATGGGGTGAACAAATGTAACGACATCCTTGCCCCTTCTTCCTTATTTATTCAGATGACCAACGGTTGAGGCTTATTATCCTCTTTAGGCGGATCAACCGTCGGAAAAAAAAAACTTGACGACGAAAGGTTTGCTCTTCATCCTACTTCGATTCGTGGAAAGCACATCAACTAATCCTTTCTTTTTATTATCTTATTATTATTAAGGTGAGAATGAATGCAATTTATGAGTGCAATTTATGAATGCAATTTATGAATGCAATAGACACTTGAAGAGATGATGAAAACAAACAATTTTATTTATTTCATCCAGACAGTGTACATTCCTCAATGCAATGTTTCGAAGTACATTTTTTTTAAAAGTGGGGAAGCCTAAATGAACCCATAGGCATTTCTATTTATTTTCTTTTTGACTTCCCGTGCATGGCATGCGAATGCCTTAATCCTCTTTTCATGGTATTGAGGAATGTCCACTTCTTTGATTGCATGTTATGAGGATGAAGTTTGGTGGATGCATGTATGCAAGTGTTTGTTTTTTCCTAAACATTATCATGTTTTATTTTCTAACATGATGTATGATAGTGTTTGGGATTTTGTGTTTTTTTTTTGTATGCGGATGAGGACATGAAGAATACCAGCCGCTTTCTAGAATGCACATGAATTAGGGTTTTTATTAAAAATGAATGATTGGTGTGGGATAGATATGCCTTAAGACAATGGCTTTGACAAGTTTATGCTTTGTGGAGTGTCATACCCACTTCGGCAGAATGGTTCTTTCCTCATAAAGGTCACCATATGCCTTAACACACTTATCTCTTCCTTATGGAAGATTACAAGCGCACTTGGGCCTCTTTCGCCTTTGTCTTAGGGATATCTAATGCCCCCTAGAGTGAATGTATCTATGCATGCACCAGTACAAAAGGGCAGCAGATGTTCAAAGTGGCATAACTTTTGACTGGTATGTCCGATTTAGACGCACAATATATCAAAACGAAGAGAAAAGGGTGAAGAACAAGGTTGTAAATCCCCAAAGGGGATTTGACCTGATAATTTTCCCAATAAACGCTTCTAAGACCCACTTTTTAGGGATTTATTGAAATGATGCATATGCAGACTCTCCTTATGCATTTATTTTTTTTTCTTGATTTTTCCACTTATGACATGATGCAATATGAATTATACGACTTTGTCAACATTATTTTGTTATTATTCTTTTATTTATTTTGGATTTATATATTTTTTTATAGCCTTTTATCTCTTACGTCGGATCTGCGTGGCTACTTAGCTTACAAAGAACCCGAAACCAGGCTAGCTAAAAGGCAGACTGTCCAAGATAAAAATATGGCTTTATGCGAAAGGGTTATTTAGTGTTCCTTATCTCTTCTGTCGGAACTGCGTGGCTACTTAGCTTACAAAGAACCTGAAACCAGGCTAGCTAAAAGGCAGACTGTCCGAGATAAGGGCGTTTATTTGAGAATTTTTTTTTTTGTGATTTTGTTTTGTTGTTTGTTTATGCTATGCAACAGAAAAATGCAACAAACATATGCACACACAATTCGGTCATCCGCGAACAGGCGAGAATTCGTTTTTATCACGAGGTAGGGTTTTCCTGCAGAAAAGTGCATTAGCAAGGGTTGGTTCTAACTGTTCTCACCAGGCTAAGGCCCCCAAGGTGCCCCCATTATAGGGTCCCCACTCTCCAGCCGTCCGACTATGCTTAGCACTAAGGTCGTAGTCAGTCTTGTTGCCAAAAGAGGAAGGTTATCACCTTGAGTGGTGGTTTCCGATCACACTGGTGGGCACAAGGCCCTCACTACAGCGAACCGTACCTGCCACCCACTCCCTATGGTTTTCTCACTTGCCCCCGGGTATAGAGGGAACTGTTGTGTGCAAAGGTTTGTGTACAATTTGTATCTCACACAATTGCGGAAGTATAAATAGACAACAGTTATTTAAAGCCAAGCAATAAAACATGTTATAATACAAGTTAAGGGCAAAAGCATTATTTTCTTGGTTTATTTATTTTTAATCCGGCCCATCACTAAATGGGATCAACTCTCGAGGCTTCCCCAGTGGAGTCGCCATCTGTCGCCGCCGTCTAAAAAGAGGCGGTCGGAGCGACGCGATGGTTTTGACCCTTTTGATTTTCGCGTTTTTTATGGGTGGTTACAATGCCTTTAGGTTGTCCGATAACCGGGCTAACCTAGGGGCGAGGTTTTCAAAAGGTCGTCCTTGGGTTGTCCGATAACCGGGCTAACCCAAGGACTAATTTTGAGGGGTTCTGTGGAGTCGCCACCGATGTTTTTACCGGAAACATCGGAAAAGGGGTTTTAAAAGGCGTTGGTTTTCGAAAACCAACTTTGGTCATTCGAACCAGAGTTGGGTAAGGGAGTTAGTTACGTGTAAAGGAAGTATTAGTTCCTTTACTACACCCCTTTCGGGTTCCCTATGATAGGCCGACTATCTAAAAATATTTAAACCGGTGAAAATAACGTTTTTGCCCTTTTCATTATGCGGAATTTTAAATTTATGACTACATGGCCCTAATCTATTGCATAATTTAAAGTTAAAGCAGTAAAAGTAGAGAGAGAGAATTTAAACCTCCGAAGCAAGCTTTCTTTTTTATTTCTTTAACAAAAATGGGTGCTTTTTGGCAACCCTTCACTCTACACGACGCTGGAAATTCTTCTAGACATCGAAAAACACTCTCAAAGGCACTCAGAAGCTCCGGAAATGCGTCGGAGGGATTCTAGAGAGAAGTTTTAGAGAGAAGGGAGAGATAAAAGCTGTGTGGTGTGGAAATGAGGGGGGGAGGACCCCTATTTATAGGTTTTCGCGCCTGGCAGTGGCGAGACCGTCGTTCTCGTCTGACAGGGTCGAGACCGTCGTCTCGCTCAACGAGACCGCCGTCTCATCCTGCGCAGATGGCGAGACCGTCGTCTCGCCCAACGCAGGTGGCGAGACCGCCGTCTGGGAAAGCGAGACCGCCATCTCGTCCTTCGCAGGTGGCGAGACCGCCGTCTGGGAAAGCGAGACCGCCGTCTCGCCATTCGCAGGTGGTGAGACTGCCGTCTCATCAAACGAGACGGCGGTCTCGCCACTTGCCTGAGGCAAGACGGCGGTCTCGATTTCGAGACAGCGGTCTCGTCCCAAAGAGGCGAGAAAACTTATTTTCATACAGAAAATCCTTCCTATCCTAGTATGGGGGCCTAATAGTCTCTCCTAGTGGCTTTTTAGGCTTGTCCATCTTCGAATAGGAGGTCTTCTACTCTTTATTTGGAGGCCGGGCAAGATTTGGGGTCTACAGCCACCAATGTTTTGACCATAAACATTGGAAAAGGATTAAAAGGCGTTGATTTTAATAAAAACCAAACTTGGCTATTATAACCAGAGTTAGGTAAGGGAGTTAGTTACGTGTGGGGAAGGTGTTAGCACCCCACAACGCCCCTTTCGGGTTCCCTATGACGAATTAATTCATTAAGTGAAGATTACGAGAAATTACGCGATTACCCTATTTTATTGCATAATATTAAAAATGACTATCTACATGACTTTATTTCATATTGCATACATAAAGCAATAAATAAAGCAGTAAAAGAGAAGAGAAGTGAAAAGAACCTCCGTAGCAAGCTTTGTATTACGAATCTTTAACTGTGAGGATGCGTTTTGGCAATCCCCCGCTCTACAAAGACTCTCCTCCCCGAATACAAGATCGACTCTACTAAATTTTACAGAAGAATCGAATGTTGGAATATAATTCCTTAACTGATTGTTACCTTATTAAGGCAATCAGAGAGTTCATTCGAAGTAGGAAGAGAAGACAAGTACTTGGAGTTGTCTAGTGTGTGAAAAAGTGGCAAATGAGTCTCCTATTTATAGTTTTCGCAGCCTGGCAGCTTGGGACGGCTGTCCGGGGCTTGGAAATCAAGGATGAGCGTCTGGAGAGGTTGGGACGACCGTCTGGGATTTGGGACGGCCGTCCCATTCAAATTTGGGCACTGAGACGGGCGTCCCACTTGGTTATGGCAGTTAGGGACGGTCGTCTCACCTTTGGGACGACTGTCTCGACTTGCTTTGGCCAGCTTTTGTGTTCTGGGACCCCCGGGAAGCTTTCCTTTCTTTATTCGGATGTCGATTGACGCGATAGACGCCCGTTGAAGCTTTATCTTCATATAGGAAGTCTTCTTGGCCTTTATTGAGATGCCGGGCGAACTTTATTTTATTATAGGAAGTCTCCTTAGCCTTTATTGAGAGGCCGGGCAAAATTAGGGGTCTACAGCTGCCCCCCCTTCACCTGCCTGGCTAATTTGTTGGCTTAATATGCCGACAAAATTAATTGGTAGGGGAAGGAGTTAACCCTTTTGCCCGGTTATCCTTCAGATGCTCCTTTGCTGATCCTCCGGATGATAAATATTTTTGATAGGTACCAACCCCTATCTGGTTTTGAGCCTTACTTTATAAGGCTCTGGTGAGTACTTACCCTCACCAGGTCTGAGTCTGTATTTCACTAGACTCTTGTGGGTACCTACCCCCACTAGGTATGAATGTTGCTCTTTGCTAGATTCTGAACCATATTACATAAGGTTCTTGTGGGTACCTACCCCCACTTGGTATGAACCTTGTTCTACAAGGCTTTGGTGAGTACCTACCCTCACCTGGTACGAGTTCGCATTTTGCTAAACTCTTGTGGGTACTTACATCCGAGGTGTTCAACACTTGAACTATCCTCTAATAGAAGCAAGGTATTTGCAACCCGTTTTTGTAATGCTCTGGTGAGTATTTTACTCTACCTGATGCATTTTGCTAGGTTTTGATGAGTACTTACTCTCATCCGGTACAAACCTTATTTTATAAGGCTCTGGTGGGTACCTACCCCCACCTGGTACGAATCTGCATTTTGCTAGATTCTGATGAGTACCTACCCTCATCCGATATAAACCTTATTTTATAAGGCTCTGGTGGGTACCTACCCCCACCTGGTACAAATCTGCATTTTTGCTAGATTCTGATGAGTACCTACCCTCAACTGGTACAAACCTTATTTTATAAGGCTCAAGTGGGTACCTACCCCCACCTGGTACGAATCTGCATTTTTGCTAGATTTTGATGAGTACCTACCCTCATCCGGTACAGACCTTATTTTATAAGGCTCTGGTGGGTACCTACCCCCACCTGGTACAAATCTGCATTTTTGCTAGATTCTGATGAGTACCTACCCTCATCCGGTACAGACCTTATTTTATAAGGCTTTTGCTTGTACGAACCCTATTCTATAGGGCTCTGGTGAGTACCT
This sequence comes from Sphenostylis stenocarpa, assembly GCA_963425845.1. Taxonomy (NCBI): domain Eukaryota; kingdom Viridiplantae; phylum Streptophyta; class Magnoliopsida; order Fabales; family Fabaceae; genus Sphenostylis; species Sphenostylis stenocarpa. Next base: position 8,660,861 of record OY731408.1, read on the forward strand.
ACCCTCACCCGGTACAAACCCTATTCTATAAGGCTCTTGTGGGTACCTACCCCCACCTGGTACGAACCCTATTCTATAAGGCTCTGGTGAGTACCTACCCTCACCTGGTACGAACCCTATTCTATAAGTCTCTTGTGGGTACCTACCCCCACCTGGTACGAACCCTATTCTATAAGGCTCTTGTGGGTACCTACCCCCACCTGGTACGAACCCTATTCTATAAGGATCTTGTGAGTACCTACCCTCACCCGGTACGAACCCTATTCTATAAGTCTCTTGTGGGTACCTACCCCCACCCGGTACGAACCCTATTCTATAAGGCTCTTGTGGGTACCTACCCCCACCCGGTACGAACCTTATTCTATAAGGCTCTTGTGGGTACCTACCCCCACACGGTACGAACCCTATTCTATAAGGCTCTTGTGGGTACCTACCCCTACTTGGTACGAACCCTATTCTATAAGGCTCTTCTGGGTACCTACCCCCACCTGGTACGAACCCTATTCTATAAGGCTCTTGTGGGTACCTACCCCCGCCTGGTACGAACCCTATTCTATAAGGCTCTTGTGGGTACCTACCCCCACCTGGTACGAACCCTATTCTATAAGGCTCTTATGGGTACCTACCCCCACCTGGTACGAACTCTATTCTATAAGGCTCTTGTGGGTACCTACCCCCACCTAGTACGAACCCTATTCTATAAGGCTCTTGGTGAGTACCTACCCTCACCTGGTACGAACCCTATTCTATAAGGCTCTTGGGATGCTCTTTTTCGGCATTTAGTCTTTTGATTGATGAGTACGAACCCTCATCCGGTTTTTGGAGATGTGTTGGCGGCTTATTGTCTTTGATCATGCACCTATTCCGTGGTGAGTGATTGATCTTTCTTTTTGACTTTTCTGTTTTAGTCATCCGGTTTTACCGGGGATTCTTTGTTTTTTTGGCTTTTTCATTTTAGCCATCCAGTCTTGCCGAGGATTCTTCGCTTTTGGCTTTTCTTCTTAGCCATCCGGTCCTTGCTGGGGATTATGGTTTTTGGCTTTTCTTTTTAGCCATCCGGCCTTGCCGGGGATTCTTTGTTTTTGGCTTTTCTTTTAGCCATCCGGTCTTGCTGGGGATTCTTTGTTTTTGGCTTTTCTTTTAGCCATTCGGTCTTGCCGGGGATTTCTTGTTGGTTGCCTCTTATTTTAGGCAAGAATCTCCTGGGGATTTGTGGTTTTTGGCTTTTCTATTTAGCCGTCCGGTTTTTGCCGGTGTTTATTGATGATTGCCTCTTTATTTTAGGCAGGAATCCATTGAGGATTTTGTTGATTTCTTGATTGTGCCTCTTGTTTTTTGGGCATGTGCTTCAGCAGTGGTGAAGACTTTACTGTTTTTCGCCTCTAAATAGGCTGATGTTCCGCTTGAGGATATTTGTTCTTGATAATACCTCTGAGTAGGCAGATGCTTTATTGGAAGCTTTGTGCTTTGGACTTGTATTGCCTCTTATATAGGTTGATTTCCTGTTTCTTGGGGATATCGGTTTTTTGCTTGCCTTAGGCAGAGGCTTTCTTGGGAGTGAAGGCTTTGCATTTCACTGGGGATATCCATATTGGGCGTTTATAGGCGATTAAGTCCCTGAGGATATGAATTTGTAGTTTTTGCCTTTGCTAGTAGGCTCGCTGGATAGTTTTTCTTTTTGGTGATCCGCCGGGGATTTGATTGTCCTCCCGGAAATCTATTTTGACTTGCCCCCTAGGGAGGAATGGAGTTTTTGACACCTCGTTGGATGCTGTTGTTTTGAGTTGGCTTTGCCTATACTCTTATTCCGCTGGGGAATGGGTTTTTACCTTTTTCTCGCGATTTTATTTTTTTCGCGATTTTGAAAATTTGGTTTTTAAATGTGTGCGCCTTTTATGCACACTGGCTTTTTGTTATCTACTGGATGAAGAGATTTCTTTTTTCTCTTTTCTTTTTGGTGATCTCGAGGAGTTTATTGACTTCCTGGGGATCTTTGATTTGATTTTTTATGATGGAGTCTTGGCTCCTGGCTTTGTGAAGCTCCTATTTGAGCTGGAAGATGGAAATTTTCTTGTTTTCCTCTTTTTGTAGACTTTTCTTGATATTCTCTACTTGGAGATTTTTTATTCGGCCTTTTTTGTGCCTCTATTGGGGAATGAAAGTTTTTCTTTTCTTTCTGTTGTCCCCTGGTGATATGGAGGATTTGACTCTGTATTTTCTTTGATGGACTCTTGTGTAGTCCTTATTCTCCTTTGGGGAATGAGGCGGAGATTCTTGCATGAGTGTGCTTGATGACCCATGTGGTGATGCCGCTGAGTCGTGAGGTAATCTTTTTGTTTTGCCTCTGGAGTAGGCAAGGATCCTCTTAGGGATGATCAAGCCTTTCCGTTAGTTTTTCTATTTTGATGGCTTCCTTCTTTTTTGGGATGGAAGGATGTTGATTGAAGCTTCAAATGATTATGTTTGATGACTCATGTGATGATGCTGAGTCATGAAGTAATTTTTTGTTTTAGCCTTTGGGGTAGGCAAGGATCCGTTTGGGGATCATCGAGCCTTTTCGTTGTCTTTTTTCTGGTGTACCTTCGTTTATTGAGCTAGAAGGTTAGAGCTATTTTCCTCGAAGCTTTTTGCTGGAATAGTTTTGATTTCGCCTTTTTCTTTCGTGATTTTGATTTTTATATGGAGACTAGATTTTGGCGCCTCCTGTTTTCAATCACAAGTATGGAGACTAACCTCCTTATATGCATGTTTATTATTCTTATTTAAAGAAAATTATTTTTTCTTGATTTTGACAAAGTCATATTATGCAACTACTTTGTGTGTGGATGTCCTAAATGCAATCTATTGTTTATTTATTTTTGATGCATTTAGAAAGTAACTGGCCTTCTCCCGTTGGTTTCTTATGAATACGCCGATGGGCTCCTCCTTTATGACCATGATGATGGGCTCCTCTTTTCTTCATCTTTTGGCTTTAGCCCTATCTTTTGCCTAGACCACCCTTTACGGGTTTTCGATCTAGCGAGCTGCCTTAATTTTTTCCTAGAATATCTTAGGGGGCTTTTGCCTTATCTTTTGCCTAGACCATTCTTTTGGGGTTTCTAATCTAGCAGGCTACCCTAATTTTTACCTAAGAATATCCTAGCAGGCACTTATTCTTTTATTATTATTATTTTTTTTTATGCTTCCTCTTTTTAGATGCATGCTTGATCTTTTATTAAAGGTCTTTGTGCATATTCATGATTTATCAATAAAGAGGCATTTCCATAATATTTGGTCAAGAGAAAGGAAATGAAAGGGAATTTTTATTAATAAATGAGAAAAAGTTTATTTCTTTTATAGAAGGATTTCAAAAGGTATTTAGAAGAATGGGTGGTCAGGGTTGTCTATACTGTATAGGCTTAAACAGTCATGTCCATGATATCTGCCCCCTGGTTCTCTTAATTGCTTCAATTGAGATGCCTGAGCTTAGAGTGAAGACTATGCAGACTGCTTGCTTCTGGAAGAATGTTACCTTAGCCGCCCTTCGGTTTTCGACTGAGGTAACCATTGCTCTTAGTTAGTTTTTTTTTTTACCTCTACTTTTTGTCTAGGACGTATCCTAGTGAGGGATATAGACCCTATCTTTTGCCCAGGGATGCCCTTTGCGGGTTTTCATTCCTGATGGGTCATGAGCAATGTCTTCAAGCATAATACTTCTTCATCGCATCAGAATTGATCAGGTGTCGAAGTTCCTCTCCATCCATATTAGTGAGGATAAGAGCCCCTTCCGAGAAAGCTCATTTGACCATAAAGGGTCCTTCGTAGTTCACTGCCCATTTTCCAATTTTATCCTTTTGGGCTGGAAGCAGTTTCTTTATCACTAGATCCCCTTCTTGATAAGTATGAGGGTAGACCTTTTTATCATAAGCCTTTTTGATCTTCTTTTGATAGGCTTGTCCATGACATATAGCGTTCAACCGCTTTTCATCAATAAGGTTTAGCTCGTCATATCGGCTTTGAACCCATTCAGCTTCTGTTAATTTTGCTTCCATCATCATGTGCTTTTATCAACATGATTAGTTGTACCGATTTGCCATCTTGGATCTTTGTTATAACCGAAGAGTAATCATTTTGAATATAGAGCAACTGTCATATCAATGCCCCTCTTCCTTTCCTTAGGGATTTCAATCCTCCTATTGATCACTATATTTCCACATTTCCCAGTCAATTACTTGAATGCTTTGTGGTGAAGGGTCAAGAGAATAGAAAGAAAGGGATTTATTGCAAAGGCTTGTGTTTTAGTGAGATTTTTTTGAAATAATAGTTTCTGTAAGAATAGCTAGCCAAGGTTGGTCGGTGTTTAGGCTAGTTTAAACAAACATTTTGTTTTAATGAGGTGGCGTTTTCAACTGCCTATTTGTGACTGATTAACATTCCTAGTCCACCCTTTTGGGTTTTCAGCCTAGGATTTTGCCCTTTTATCTTTTTGTCTTGGCCTTTGACCTTGACAGGCTTCTTTTAATAATAATTTCTTTTCTCAAAACATTGTGGAAACACGATTTTCTTATTCATGTCTCTAGCTAATCAATCATGTTAACTTTGGCTTCATTTTGTCTATGTATTTTGGAACAAAATGTTTATCTAAACATGGTTATTTATGGGGTATAAATATGATTAGCGAGAAAAGAAGCAGATAGTAAGAATAGCATTCTTTTGTAATTCAAAGGGAAATGCGTGCCCTAAAGATGCTCGGGGATCGGGCAAACCTCGAGGAGTGATCTCTAATAGTCATTGGGTTTACATCCCTTAAAATCGGAAGAGGGACATCTAATGACTAATACTATCCTTGATGCTAATATCCCTCCTTTTCGGAATATCGTCTTTGTCGCCGCCGTCAAAACGAGGGCGGTCGGAGCGACGCGATGGTTTCCGACTCTCTTGATTTTCGCGTTTTTATTGGTGTGGTTACAACGCCTTTAGGTTGTCCGATAACCGGGCTGAACCTAGGGGCGAGGTTTTCGAAAGGGTGCTCTTGGATTTTCTGATAACCGGGCTAATCCAAGAGCTAGTTTTTGAGGGTTCTTTGGAGTCGCCACCGATGTTTTTACCGGAAACATCGGAAAAGGAGTTTAAAAGGCGTTGGTTTTCGAAAAACCAACTTTGGTCATTATAACCAGAGTTGGGTAAGGGAGTTAGTTACGCGTAAAGGAAGTGTTAGTTCCTTTACGACGCCCCTTTCGGGTTCCCTATGATAGGCCAGCTGTTCTGTTAATAAATAAACCTGAAAAATACGTTTTTGCCCTTTTATTTTGCAGAATTTAAAGATTACGACTACATGGCCCTAATGTCTATTGCGTAATTTAAACAATGCGGTAAAAGATAGAGAGAGAAAGTGGGAACCTCCGAAGCTAGCTTTCTATTAATTCTTTTAAAATAGGGTGCTTTGCAGCATCCCTTCACTCTACACGGCGTCGGAAACCTCTCAAAATGTTCTAAAAAACACTCTAAAGACACTCAGAAGCTCTGGAAATGCGTCAGAGGGATTCTAGAGAGAGAAACTATTGATGTGACTAGAGAGAGAGTGAGAAAGCTGTGTGAAATGAGGGGAAGGGAGGCCCTATTTATAGGGATTCGCACCTATTAGGTCGAGACGGCCGTCTCGTCTGACAAGGTCGAGACGGCCGTCTCGACATTCCAGACGGCCGTCTCGCCTTGCAGGAATGGCGAGACGGCGGTCTCGCCACTTGTGCAAGGCGAGACGGCGGTCTCGACCCCAAAAGGAGAAAATCCTTATTTTTGTGCCAAAAATTCCTCCTATCCTAGTATGGGGCCTAATAGTCTCTCCTAGTGGCTTCTTAGGCTTCGTCCATCTTCAAAAAGGAGGTCTTCTGATCTTTATTGTGAGACCGGGCAAGATTTGGGGTCTACAGCTGCCCCCCCTTTACCTGACTAGTCGGCTGTTGGCTTGTTGTGCCAGACAGATCGACAGGAAGGTAAAGGAGTTTACCCTCTTGCCCGGTTACCCTTCGGATGTTTCGTCTTGCGGCGGTTGATCTTCTGGGGAAAACTTGTGTTCGTGCACTTCCGGGATACTCCTTCTGACGGTAGCCGATCCCTTCGGTGAACACGTGGTATAACCTCAGGATACTCCTTCTGACGGTAGCCGATCCTTTGGTTGATGGGTATGAACCCCCCATCAGGCTGGTAGTTGCATTCCGCTGTGTGTCAAACTGGATGGGTATGAACCCCCCATCAGGCTGGTGGTTGTGACTTACTGATCCGACTCGAGCGCAGATCAGGCGCACTGCGTGCGCAGGTTGATAGGTATGAACCCCCTATCAGGCTGGTACAGTCCATTACGTAGGACTGGTGGTAGTGGCGGCTTACTGTTCAGGTGGCCCATGCGCCAGTCAGACACTCCTTGTGTGCTGGTTGATAGGTATGAACCCCCTATCAGGCTGGTACAGTCCACTGCGTAGGACTGGTGGTGGTGGCGGTTTACTGCTCAATCGCTCATGCACCGGTCAGGCACTCCTTGTGTGCTGGTTGATAGGTATGAACCCCCTATCAGGCTGGTACAGTCCACTGCGTAGGACTGGTGGTGATGGCGGCTTACTGCTCAATCGCTCATGCGCCAGTTGTTGAGATGTACTTTTTGCTTTTGTTTGTACTTGGTCGTCCGGTCTGCGACGGGGATTTTGTTGTTGTTCATCCAGCTTGTTGGTTGCTGGGGATTCTTTGTTTTTGGCTTTTCTGTCGATTGTGCCTCTTGATTAGGCAAATGCTTCAATAGTGGTGAAGGTTTTATACTTGTTGTTTTTCGCCTCTGCATAGGCTGATTTCCCGTTTCTTGGGGATATTGGCTCTTTGCTTGCCTCTGAGTAGGCAGAGGGTTTCTTGGGAGTGAAGGCTTTGCATTTCACTGGGGATATTCATATTGGGTGTTATAGGCGATTAACTCCCTGAGGATATGAATTTGTAGTTTTCCTCTGTCGTAGGCTCGCTGGGGATAGTTTTTCTTTTTGGTGATCCGTCGGGGATTTGATTGTTTTCCCGGAGATCTATTTTGACTTGCCCCCTAGGGAGAAATGGAGTTTTTGACTCCTTGTTGGATGCTGTTGTTTTGAGCTGGTTTTGCCTATGCTCTTATTCCGCTGGGGAATGAGTTTTTACCTTTTTCTCGTGATTTTGGAAATTTGGCTTTTTAAAATGTGTGCACCTTTTATGCACACTGGCCTTTTTTGTTATCTGCTGGATGAAGAGATTTATTTTCTCTCTTTTCTTTTTTGTGATCTCGGGGAGTTTATTGGCTTCTTTGATTTGATTTTTTTATGATGGAGTCTTGGCTCCTGACTTTGTGAAGCTCTTATTTGAGTTGGAAGATGGAAATTTTCTTGTTTTCCTCTTTTTCTAGATTTTTTGAGATGCTCTACTTTGAAATTTTTATTCAGCCTTTATTGTGGCTTCTATTGGGAAAAAATTTTATTTTCTTTCTTTTTTGAACCCTTGAGGATATGGAGATCTTGATTCTATATCTTCTTTGGTTAATCTTTGTGTAGTCCTTATTCTCCTTTGGGGAATGAGGCGGATATTTTGGATGAGTGTGCTCGATGACTCATGTGGTGATGCAGCTGAGTCGTGAGGTAATCTTTTTGTTTTGCCTCTGGAGTAGGCAAGGATCCGTTTGGGGATGATCAAACCTTTTCGTTGGCTTTTTCTGGTGTACCTTCATTTATTGGTGTAGAAGGTTAAAACTATTTTCCTTGAAGCTCTTTATTCTGTTGCAATGGTTTTGATTTCGCCTTTTCTTTCGCGATTTTGATGAAGGCTGGATTCTGGCGCTTCCTATTTTCGATCACAAGCATGGAGACTATCCTCCTTATATGCATGTTTATTATTCTTATTTGAAGAAAATTATTCTTTCTTGATTTTGACAAAGTCGTATTATGCAACCACTTTGTGTGTGGATGTCCTAAATGCAATCTATTTGTTCATTTATTTTTGATGCATTTAGAAAGTAACTGGCCTTCACCCGTTGGCTTCTTCTGAATATGCCGATGGGCTCCTTCTTTTTTGTTTTTTCTCTTTTTTTTTTCTTGGTTTTGGCCCTATCTTTTGCCTAGACCGCCCTTTACGGGTTTTCGATCTAGCGGGCTGCCTTAATTTTTGTCTAGAATATCTTAGGGGGCTTTTGCCTTATCTTATTATTTTTTTATGCTTCCCTTTTTTTAGATGCATGCTTGATCTTTGATTAAAGGTCTTTGCGCATATTTATGATTTATCGATAAAGAGGCATTTCCATAATATTTGGTCAAGAGAAAAGAAATGAAAGGGAATTCTATTGATAAATGATCAAAAGTATATTTCTTTTATAGAAGGATTTCAAAAGGTATTTAGAAGAATGGATGGTCAGGGTTGGCTATACTGTATGGGCTTAAACAGTCATGTCCATGATATCTGCCCCCTGGTTCTCCTAATTGCTTCAGTTGAGATGCCTAAGCTCAGAGTGAAGACTATGCAGACTACTTGCTTCTGGAAGAATGTTACCTTAGCCGCCTTTTTGGTTTTCGACTAAAGTAACCATTGCTCTTTTAGTTTTTTTTTTTTTATTATTATTACCTCTACTTTTTACCTAGGACGTATCCTAGCGAGGGATATAAACCCTATCTTTTGCCCAGAGATTCCCTTTGCGGGTTTTCATTCCTGACGGGTCTTGAGTAATGTCTTCAAGCATAATACTTCTTCATCGTACCGGAGCTGATTAAGTGTTGAAGTTCTTTTCCATCCATATTGGTGAGGATAAGAGCCCCTCCCGAGAAAGCTCATTTGATCACAAAGGGTCCTTCACAATTTTTCACCCATTTTTTCAATTTTATTCTTCTGGGTCGGAAGCACATTATTTACCATTAAATCCCTCTTATGGTAAATATGAGGGTTGTGACATATAATATTCAGCCGTTTTTTTTCCTAAGGTTTAACTGGTTATATCGGCTTTGAACCCATTCAACTTTTGTTAATTTTACATTTTGCTCCCATCATCATCAACATGATTAGCTGTACCGATTTGCCGTCTCAGATCTTTGCTATAACTGAAGAGTAATCATTTTGAATGTAGATCAATTGTCATGTTAATGCCCCTCTTCCTTTCCTTTAGGGATCTCAATCCTCCTATTGATCACCATATTTCCACATTTCCCAGTCAATTACTTGAAGTCTTTATGATGAAGGGTCAAGAGAATAGAAAGAAAGGGATTTAGTGCAAAGGCTTGTGTTTTAGTAGATTTTTTTTTTTGAAATAATAGTTTTTGTAAGAATGGCTAGCCAGGGTTGGTCAGTGTTTAGGCTAGTTTAAACAAGCGTTTTGTTTTTATGAGGTGGCTTCTTCAACTGATTACTTTATGGCGCCTATTTGAGACTGATTAACTTTCGTAGTCCGCCTTTTGTCTAGGTTCCCTTTTTTCATTTTTTGGGATACCTAATGGACTTTATTTTGTCTATGATGCTTTTAGTTGTTTTGACACATTTTGGAACAAAATGTTTGCCTAAACATGGTTATTTATGGGGTATAGATATTATTAGTGAGAAAAGAAGCAGATAGTAAGAAGGGAAATGTGTGCCCTAGAGAAGTGATCTCTAATAGTGATCTCTAATAGTCATTGGGTTTACATCCCTTAGAATTGGAAGAAGGACACCTCCTTTTCGCTAATACCCCTCCTTTTCGGAAGATCATCTTTGTAGACCCCAAATCTTGCCCGGCCTCACAATAAAGATCAGAAGACCTTCTTTTCGAAGATGGGCGAAGCCTAAGAAGCCACTAGGAGAGACTATTACACCCTATACTAGGATATGAGGGATTTTTGGCACAAAAATAAGGATTTTTGCCTTTTGGGGTCGAGACCGCCGTCTCGCCTTGCACAAGTGGCGAGACCGCCGTCTCGCCTTGCACAAGTGGCGAGACCGCCGTCTCGCCTTGCACAAGTGGCGAGACCGCCGTCTCGTTTGGCAAGACAGCCGTCTCGCCACTCGCGAAAGGCGAGACCGCCGTCTCGCCATTCCTACAAGGCGAGACGGTCGTCTGGAATGTTGAGACGGCCGTCTCGACCATGTTAGACGAGACGGTCGTCTCGACCTGATAGGCGCGAATCCCTATAAATAGGGTGCTCCCTCCCCTCATTTCCACACACCACAGACAGCTTTCTCACTCTCTCTCTAGTCACATCAAGAGTTTCTCTCTCTAGAATCCCTCCGACGCATTTCCGGAGCTTCTGAGTGTCTTTAGAGTGTTTTTAAAGCGTTTCGAGTGGTTTCTGACGCCGTGTAGAGTGAAAGGTTGCCGCAAAACACCCTATTTTTAAAGAATTAAATAGAAAGCTTGCTTCGAAGGTCTCTACTCTCTTTCTCTACCTCTTACTGCTTTATTTAAATTATGCAATAGACACTAGGGCCATGTAGTCATAATTTTTAAATTCCGCAAAATAAAAGGGCAAAAGCGTATTTTTCCGGTTTATTTATTAACAGAATAGTTGGCCTATCATAGGGAACCCGAAAGGGGCGTCGTAAAGGAACTAACACTTCCTTTACGCGTAACTAACTCCCTTACGCAACTCTGGTTCTAACGACCAAAGTTGGTTTTTCGAAAACCAACGCCTTTTAAACTCCTTTTCTGATGTTTCTGGTAAAAACATCGGTGGCAACTCCAGAGAACCCTCAAAAACTAGCTCTTGGATTAACCCGGTTATCGGACAATCCAAGAGCACCTTTTCAAAAACCTCGCCCTCAGGTTCAGCCCGGTTATCGGACAACCTAAAGGCATTGTAACCACCAATAAAAAACGCAAAAATCAAGAGAGTTGGAAACAATCGCGTCGCTCCGACCGCCCTCGTTTTGACGGTGACGACAGATGGTGACTTCACTGGGGAAGCCTAGAGAGTTGATCCCATTTAGTGATGGGCCAGCTTAAAAATAAAAAAACCAAGAAAATAACACTTTTGCCCTACCTTGTATTATAACATGTTTTACGGTTTGGCTTTAATAACTGTTGCTTGTTTATACATACGCAATTGTGTGAAATACAAACTGTACACAAGCCCTTGCACACAACAGTTCCCTCTATACCCGGGGGCAAGTGAGAAAACCATAGGGAGTGGGTGGCAGGTACGGTTCGCTGTAGTGATGGCCTTGTGCCCACCGGTGTGATCGAAAACCACCACTCAAGGTGATAACCTTCCTCTTTTGGCAACAAGACTGACTATGGCCTTAGTGCTAAGCATGGTCGGAAGGCTGGAGAGTGGGGACCCTATAATGGGGGCACCTTGGGGGCCTTAGCCTGGTGAGAACAGTTAGAACCTACCCTCGCCAATACACTTTTCTGCAGGAAAACCCTACCTCGTGATAAAAACGAATTCTTGCCTGTTCGCGGATGATCGAATTGTGTGTGCATATGTTTGTTGCATTTTTCTGTTGCATAGCATAACCAAACAACAACAAAAAATCACAAAAAAATATTTTTACAAATAAACACCCTTATCTCGGACAGTCTGCCTTTTAGCTAGCCTGGTTTCAGATTCTTTGTAAGCTAAGTAGCCACGCAGTTCCGACAGAAGAGATAAGGGACGCTAAATATTTTTCACATAAAGCCACATTTTATCTCGGACAGTCTGCCTTTTAGCTAGCCTGGTTTCAGGTTCTTTGTAAGCTAAGTAGTCATGCAGTTCCGACAGAAGAGATAAAAGGCTATAAAATAAACAAATAAATAAAAATAAAATACCAAATAAAATCTGTTTTCAAAACCATAAATGGGACCTGATTCATAAACATCAATCATATAGGTAGTTTATTTTTCGGGAAAAAATATAAATACCATACAAAACATGATAAACAAAAATAAACACTCACGTTCATTCAAATAAACATCATTTTCATAAAACATGCATTTTGGTTTTAGAGAATGGAGGGGACTAGTAGACAATTGAAGAAGGTAGATATTCCCCGATATCATACTGAGAAGTTGGAACGGCTTTGCGCGGTAATGCCACCGGAGGTCCGCGCCGACTTTGAAAAATCCTATGGACGGATTCTCGACCTGCTAAAGATCTGTGTCGATCAAATGTTCCTCAGGGTATTAATCCACTTTTGGAACTCCAGTCTGCGATGCTTTGAATTTTCGCAGTTCGATATGGTGCCTACCTTGGAGGAGTATGAGATTATGTCACCTTGAGTTGGTGGTTTTCCGACAACGGTAGTAGCCCCGTGTGCCAACTAACCGATCGTATCTGCCACCCACTCCCTATAGATATTCACTCTTTCCCCCGGGTATAGAGGGACTGTTGTGTGCAAGGGTTTTTGTGTGCAATTTATATTTCAAACAATTGCAGAAATAATCATACAGCAGTTATATAAAGCCATACAATAAAAACATACAGAAGGGTAAAGGCGTAATTTCAAATCTTTACTCAGTTTGACTTTATCTGTCACTAAATAAGATCAACTCTCTAGCTTCCCCAGTGGAGTCGCCATCTGTCGCCGCCGTCCCTTTTCGACATCGGAGGACGTCTGGAAACGTTTATGCGAGCGGTCGCGAAAAGATGGTTTAGACTCGCGTATTTGTTTTAAAAGGTTTTCGAAAAGGGGTTCTTATGGAGTCGCCACCAATGTTTTGACCATAAACATTGGAAAAGGATAAAAGGTATTGATTTTAATGAAAAACCAAACTTGGCCATTATAACCAGAGTTGGGTAAGGGAGTTAGTTACGTGTGGGGAAGGTGTTAGCACCCCACAACGCCCCTTTCGGGTTCCCTATGACAGATCAATTCATTTTAAGAGAAGACTTCGAGAAATTACGCGATTACCCTATTTTATAATATTAAAATGGCTATCTACATGATAAAGCTAAATAAAGCAATAAAAGAGATATAAAAATGGCTATCTACATGATTTTATTCTACATGGCACAAACAGTAAATAAAGCTAAATAAAACAATAAATAAAGCAATAAAAGAGAAGAGAATTGAAAAGAACCTCCGTAGCAAGCTTTGTATTGAGAATCTCGAACTGTGAGGATGCGTTTTGGCAACCCCTCTCTCTACACAGACTCTCCTCACCAATACAAATTTAAAGAAGAATCAAATGCCGGAATATAATTCCTTAACCGATTGTTACCTATTTAAGGCAATCGGAAAGATCATTCGAGAAAGGGGGAGAAGTAGACAAGTGCTCTGAGTTTTTGAAAGTGTTTCAGAGCTCTCTGGAGTGTCTGTGTTCTGAAAAAGTGGCAAATGAGCCTCCTATTTATAGTTTTCGCAGCTGGCGCACTTTGGGACCACCGTCTGGGTTGGGACGGCCGTCTGGACTGGGATGGCCGTCCCAAATGTCATTTTTACACAGGGCGAGACCACCAGGGGACCTGGGACGGCCGTCCCACTTGAAATTGGCCTTGGGACGGCCGTCCCAACTTCGGGACGCGCGTCCCAACTGAATCTGGAGGGTTGGGACGGCCGTCCCAACTTGGGACGGCCGTCTCAACCTGTTCTGGCCAGTTTTCGCGTTTCGGGACCACCTGTTGTGTTTGGGACCACCTGTTGTGTTTGGGACCACCTGTTGCGTTTGGGACCACCTGTTGCGTTTGGGACCACCTGTTGCGTTTGGGACCACCTGTTGTGTTTGGGACCACCTGTTGTGTTTGGGACCACCTGTTGTGTTTGGGACCACTTGTTGTGTTTGGGACGGCCTGTTGATGCCGATAGGTGTCCGCTGAAGCTTTATCTTCGTGTAGGAAGTCTCCTTTGTTCGTTATCGTGTAGACGAGCGATCTCTGTATTGGTTGCGGGAGGTTTCCTCGTTTTTGGGAAGCCGGATGGACTCCATCTTCGGGTGAAGTTCCTCTAGCTTTTTCTTTTGAGAGGCCGGGCAAAATTAGGGGTCTACAGCTGCCCCCCCTTCACCTGCCTAACTAATTCGTTGGTTTTAATATGCCGACAAAATTAGTTGGTAGGGGAAGGAGTTAACCCTTTTGCCCGGTCATCCTTCGGATGCTACTCCTTGTCGATCCTCCAGATGATAAATATTTTGATAGGTACTAACCCCTATCTGGTTTGAGCCTCCTTTTGTTAAGACTTTGGTGAGTACTTACCCTCACCGGGTATAAGTCTGTATTTTTACTAGACTTTTGTGGGTACCTACCCCCACTAGGTATGAACCTTATTCTGCAAGGTTTTGGTGAGTACTTACCCTCACCTGGTATGAGTTTACGTTTTGCTTAAACTCTTATGGGTACTTACTTCCGAGGTGCTCAATCACCAAACTATCCTTTAATAGAAGTAAGGTCTTTGTACCCATTTTTTTACAATGCTCCCGGTGAGTATTTTTACTCCACCTGATGCATTTTTGATAAGCCTCGTTCTACAAGGCCTAGGTGAGTACGCACCCCACCCGGTGTGAATGATAAGCCTCATTCTTTAAGGCTTAGGTGAGTACGCACCCCCACCTGGTGTGAATGATAAGCCACATTCTGCAAGGCTTAGGTGAGTATGCACCCCCACCCGGTGTGAATGATAAGCCTCATTCTTCAAGGCTTAGGTGAGTATGCACCCCACCCGGTGTGAATGATAAGCCTCATTCTTTAAGGCTTAGGTGAGTACGCACCCCCACCTGGTGTGAATGATAAACCTTTTTCACAAGGTTTAGGTGAGTACACACCCCCACCCGGTGTGAATGATAAACCTTTTTCACAAGGTTTAGGTGAGTACACACCCCCACCCGGTGTGAATGATAAGCCTTTTTCACAAGGCTTAGGTGAGTACACACCCCCACCCGGTGTGAATGATAAGCCTTTTTCACAAGGCTTAGGTGAGTACACACCCCCACCCGGTGTGAATGATAAACCTTTTTCACAAGGTTTAGGTGAGTACACACCCCCACCTGGTGTGAATGATAAACCTTTTTCACAAGGCTTAGGTGAGTACACACCCCCACCCGGTGTGAATGATAAGCCTTTTTCACAAGGCTTAGGTGAGTACACACCCCCACCCGGTGTGAATGATAAACCTTTTTCACAAGGCTTAGGTGAGTACATACCCCCACCCGGTGTGAATGATAAGCCTTTTTCACAAGGCTTAGGTGAGTACACACCCCCACCCGGTGTGAATGATAAACCTTTTTCACAAGGCTTAGGTGAGTACATACCCCCACCCGGTGTGAATGATAAACCTTTTTCACAAGGTTTAGGTGAGTACACACCCCCACCCGGTGTGAATGATAAACCTTTTTCACAAGGTTTAGGTGAGTACACACCCCCACCCGGTGTGAATGATAAACCTTTTTCACAAGGTTTAGGTGAGTACACACCCCCACCCGGTGTGAATGATAAACCTTTTTCACAAGGTTTAGGTGAGTACACACCCCCACCCGGTGTGAATGATAAGCCTTTTTCACAAGGCTTTATAGGATGAATTTTTTTTGTAGTCAATCCTATGATCATCTATTTTGGAGATGAGTTAACGGCTTACTGTTTTTGGTCATGCGTCTCTGGGGAGTAATTTTTTCTTTTTGACTTTTCTATTTTAGTCATCTGGTTTTACCAGGGATTTCTGTATTTTGGCTTTTCTTATTTTAGCCATCCGGCTTTTGCTGGGGATTCTTTGATTTTGGCTTTTCTGTTTAGCCATGGGGATTTCATTGTTTTGGCTTCTTCTTTTAGCCATCCTGGTCTTTGCCGAGGATTTTTGATTGCCTCTTTTTTAGACAGGAATCCTCCGGGGATTTGTTTTCTATTAGTTGCGCCTCTTGATTAGGCGGAAATTCACTTGGGGAGATTCTTGTTTGGTTGCGCCTCTTGATCGAGCGGAAATCCTCCGGGGATTTGAGCTTTTTGTTGATTGTGTCTTTTGTTTAGGCAAGAACCCACTTGGGGATGTGATTTCTATTTGGTTGTGCCTCGTTGATTTAGGCATATGCTTCAATAGTGGTGAAGACTTAGGTTTTGGATTGCCTCTTGCATAGGCCGATTTCCCATTTCTTGGGGATATTGGCTTTCTGCTTGCCTATTGGAAGTGCAGACTTTGCTTTTCACTCGGGGATATATGTATTTGGGAATTTATACATGATTCCCCGAGGATATAAACTTTGTAGTTTTGCCTTCATTTGGTAGGCTCGATGGGGATTTTCTTTTCGGTGATCTCGCTGGGGAATTGATTTCATTCCGGAGATCTTATTTTGGATTGCCCCTAAGGGAGGAATGGAGTTTTTGACCATTTATTTGTTTGAGCCGGCTTTGCCTATGCTCTTATTCCCGCTGGGGAATGGGTTTCTACCCTTTTCTTGCAATTTCTCTTTTTTTGCGATTTAGTTGTTGCATATGTGCTCCTTTTATGCACATTGGCTTGATCTTTGGATGAGAAAGGATATATATTTTTTCTTCCTCTTTTCTTTTTGGTGATCCCCGGGGAATTTTTCTTTGTTTCTTGGGGATCAAATCCTTGGTTTGATTTTTTATGATGGAGTCTTGGCTCCGACTTTTGTGAAGCTCTTATTTGAGTTGGAAGATGGAAAAAATCTTTTGTTTTCCTCTTTTTGTAGACGTTTCTTGATATGCTCTGCTAGGAGACATTTATTTGACCTTTTTCTTGTGGTGGCCTCCGTTAGGGGATAAAAAGTTTTTCTTTCTTTTCCTTTGGTTGCCCCCTAATGATGTGGAGGATTTGATTTCGTATTTTCTTTGATGGACTCTTATGTAGTCCTTATTCTCCTTATTCTCCTTATTCTCGCTTTGGGGAAGTAACGGAGACTCTTGCATGAGTGTGTTTGATGACTCATGTGGCGATGAAGCCGAGTCGTGAAGTAGTCTTTTTGTTTTACCTTTGGAGTAAGCAAGGATCCTCTTGGGGATGGTCAAGCCTTTCCATTTGGCTTTTTCATTTTGATGGTGTCCTTCTTTCTTGGATGGAAGGATGCCGATTGCAGCTTTGAATGACTATGTTTGATGACTCATGTGGTGGTGTTGAGTCGTGGAGTAAGCTTTTTGTTTTGCCTTTGGAGTAGGCAAGGATCCTCTTGGGGATTATCAAGCCTTTCCGTTGGCTTTTTCGTTTTTGATGTACCTTCTTTTATTGGTGTAGAAGGTTGGTGATTGGAGCCAGCTTTCTTCGAAGCTCTTTATTTTGCTAAAGTGGTTCAGATTTCGCCTTTTTCCATCGCGGTTTAGTTTTTATCGCGAGCTGTTTTGAAATCTGGCTTTTTAGTAGATCATGTGTGCCTTTTACTCGTACACATGGGCTTTTTGAATGTGAAGTGTAAAACGTAAATAACGATTTTTATTCATTATCGCTTTTTGTTGGATACATTTCAAGCATATTTAAGACACTGGAAAGCTATATATAAATAAATCCTAATCGTCCGCCTCGGGCTGGAATGGGCAGATGGTACCGGTGAAGGGAAGCGGCGGAGTAGGCGGCGCTGGAATCTCGCCTGAGTCCGGACCAGGCTCTCTATCCGGCGGTCCGTCCCGTCTTGCTCGACGCTTAGCCGGCCAAACCGCCGGCGTATGAACTGGAACTCTCCTTCCATGTATGCATGCTCCTCGTCCAGTGCGTCAGTACAGGTCGGGAAATCGGAATCTCGTGATCGCTGCCGGGATTCCGAGGTAGTAGGGATATCTTGCGGCGCATTGAAATCGCGCATATCCCATGAAATCGAGATGATAGGGTTTAAGATGAAACCCGACCCTCTCTCGCCGAGGATATTCATGTGCGTCAGCATTCCTCCGTTGATCGGTTCTGGTCGAAGTTCAGCTGGGAGATCTTCTCTGTCGGTACATCCCCAGCATTCAGCAAGAGGGGTAAGGAAGGGAGCCACCATGATCGCTCCCGCTGGTCCCCGAGTACCGCATTCCTTTACAGCCTTCGTGAAGGCGTATCCCGGGTTGCACGGTGTCCCCGATGCATGCAGTAGACTATAAAAAGATCAGCCAGCCGTGACCTTTCCCTGGCTTTCCTTCCCGCCGTGAATGGTCCCAAGCAAGCAATTTGTGGCGATGCGAAGAGGGGGATTGAAGGCTGCACCCTTCGCATTAGATGGGAGATTGATAGCTCCAGGAATCTCCTTCCACATACCGGTGGTGGTGAGAACAGTAGGTTTTTCCGGATATGCGGACCGATACTCCGGTGTTCTTGTATCTCGCTCGTTGGCGTAAAACCCATGATGACATTGAAGTCATCCGAGAGCAGTGGTCCGGTAGGCTCCGTCCATCCAAGTAGGAGACGGCTTGTGTTGGTGGCACTCCAGGAGTTGTAGATGGCATTTCCATCATGTTGACAGAGGCAAGAAACTCCATTGTTGATGTGCGGTGGATCCGAGTAGGTGCTTCATTGAGCGTAAAATCCCATCCTATGTTGTGGATGAATCTTCTCGACATCTTGCTCCCAGCTCGAATGTAGCTAGGATCCCGAAGTCTAGTCGCAAAGATCGGGTACCGGGCAAATTGTTGGATATTTGCCGGCCGTTGTTGGTGTGCTTCGACCATCATCATGCTAGTGACAGGAGCTCTTCTAGCAGGCAGTCCCGGTGCGTTTTCTTCGGACGAAGCTTCTCCGTGTTCCATTGTGAGTTCTATTCTCTTAGAAATGCTAAAAATGTATGGAAGAGGAGGAAAAGCAAGATAGGAATGCTTGGAATGAGGTACCAAGGCTCAAACCCGCGCCCCACCTATATAGGCCACGCAGAGAGTTTGGGACGGCCGTCTCGGGCTGGGACGGCCGTCCCAAATGGCAGTAATTGCATAGGCCGGGACCCCTCCCGAGACGCACGTCTCAAATGAAAAATGACACTTGGGACGGCCGTCCGGACTTTGGGACGGCCGTCCCAAGCTTCTTATGCTGGTTTTTTGATTTTTTGAGTGATTTTTGATGAATTTGAAGATAGGACTCCCTTCATTGATGTTTTAATGCATGTAATGCTTTATGATATGCATCCTATGATCTATTTCAGTTGATATTTCGAAAGTTTTAACCGATATGCTTTGACTTCGGTGCATTCTTGGTGTTGTACCTTAACGTCATCTTGTTTCTTGGATAACAAACTTAGCCGTATTGATTTGCCGTTTGGAATTTTCTTTGCTATGGCCGAAGAGCAATCTTTCGTTCGTAGAGCAACCGCCATGTCAATGTCCTTCTTCCTTTCCTTAGGGATTTCAACCTTCCTATTGATCACTATGTTACCACATTCCCCTTTATTACTTGAATGCTTTATAGTGAAATGGTCAAGAGAAGAGAAAGAAAAGGATTTACAACAAAGGCTTGTGTTTTAGAGGGATATTTTTTATAATAGAGGTTTTTGTAAGAATGGCTAGCCAAGGTTGGTCTCGTGTTTAGGCTAGTTTAGAGAAATGTTTCATTCTTATGATGTGGCGTCGTTGTTTATCGCTTTATGGCGCCTTCTTGGCCGATTGACTAACTTTCCTAGTCCGCCCTTTCGAGTTTTCAGCTCTAGGATGCTCGTGCTTTTTGTCCTAACTTTTGTCTAGGTTTCCTTTTTGTATTTATTTTTTAGGAATACCTAGCGGACTTTTCATAACCCTAACTTTTGCCCAGGTTACCTTTTATTATTGTTCGGGTCTCCCGCCGGTTTACCCTAACTTTTGTGCGGCCCCCTTTGTGGGTTTCCCGCCGGTATTTTGCCCTTTTATCTTTTGTCTCGGCCTTTGGCCTCAACGAGCTTTTCTTTTATATGCGTATATTTTTTCGCACGACATTGTCGAAACTTGATTTTGTCAAGATAGATTTCATTTGTGTTTCTAGTTAATCAATCATTTTTTTTTGACTTTTCTTTGCGGCGCTTTAATTATTCTCGACGCATTTAGAACAAAACATTTATCTAAACTTTGTTTATTAAAATGGGGTATAGATACATTTAGCAAGAAAAGAAGCAGATAGTAAGAATAGCATTCTTTTGTAATTTCGTGGTAAATGTGTGCCCTAAAGATGCTCTGGGACGGGCAAACCCCGAGGAGTGATCTCTAATAGTCACTAGATTTACATCCCTTAGAATCGGAAGAAGGACACCTAATGACTAACGCTACCCTTTGCGCTAACACCCCTCCTTTTCTGAATACCATCTTCGAGGGGTAAGACTTCCCTATTTTCCGTTTGGCTTGATCTTTTGTAGGGTCATACCCTAATCCATACTTTAGCGGATTATCTTTGAAATCTGGTGGCTCTCTTATTCCTTGAGCGTTCTTTCCAAGCCCCCGTCCCGGGCGATATCCATATCTTTTCATCATCCGGGCCACCTTCATGCTACTAGGGAGTCTTTCGATATTGGCAATTTCGAGTGCTTGAAAAGATGTTTCAAGAGCCTCTTCACCGCATCCACATATGGTTGGACAGACGGCTTGCTTATTAGAAAGTCTTCTTCAGCTTTGAACCGTGACTAGTTTAGCATTTGTCACAAACTTGACTTTCTCGGTGGAGCGTCGAAGGTATTGCCTTAGCGCTATGAATCCAAGGTCTACCAAGGAGACAATCAGTATGCCGGCGTGATATCCATCACGTGGAAGTCTATGTTAAAGGTAGCAGGTCCGATTTGAATTGGTAGGCTAATTTCTCCTATTACCTCACGTCTTGATCCATCAAAGGCTCGAACAATTGTATTACTCGAGCGCATGTGGGTTCCTTGCACCGTTATCTTGTCGAGTGTGCCTTTAGGCATAACGTTTAGGGATGACCCATTATCCACTAGGACTTTGGAAATGAGATATTCCTTGCATTTAACGAAATATGCAAGGGCTTGTTGTGATTTGACCCTTCTAAAGGGAGTTCTTCATTTGTGAAAGTAAGGTGATTATTAGCTGTGATATTACCAATAATTCCTTCAAACTTGTCTTGGGATATTGCATGTGGAACGAATGATTCATTCAAAACCTTTAATAGTGCGCTTCGATGCGGTTCCGAACTCATGATGAGTGATAACAAAGTTATCTTTGCTGGAGTACGATTGAGTTGATCAATAATAGAGTACTCACTTTGTCTTATGTACTCGGAGTAGCTCATCCTGTCTCCTCCTTGGATTCCTTTTCTTCTTCGGCTTTATTTTTCATTTTATCTTTAGGAATATTATCTTGTAATTCCTTGGGGGAATATATTCTTCCGCTTCTTGTCATGCCCCCAATACCGGCTATGTTGGAGATGTCTTGATTGACCGTCGATTCTTCTGAGTATCTCCAGGGTACAACTTTATTTGATGAATAAGGGAAAGGACGAGGTACAAATAAACGTGAAGGTGTTATTGTTTCTTCCCTTTTATCGATTGGAATGATTAACGATGCTTGTTTGTTATCGTCTTCGGATTTATTGACCGTCGTAGAGATTTTGATGACGAAAGGCTTCTTTTCCATTTTTCTCGATTCGTGGAAAGCACATCGCTTAATCCTTTCTTTTTATTATCTTTATTTATTAAAATGAGGAGGGATATGTGAATGTATGCAATTTATGAATGCAATAGACAATTTAAGGGAAAAAAATCTTTTTATTAGAAAGTGTAAATCCTTCTATACAATGCTTTGAAGCAAGTGCCGACAAAAACGGAAAAGCTTGAAGAATCCTATAGGTAAATTAGGCTTTCTTCGTAATTCATCCTCACTGTTCTCACATGGTTTCCGAGTATCTTGATTTGCTCATGTACCGCCCGACTCATATCTTCACTATATCGACAAGCCACTCTCATCTTTTCTCCTAGATGAACGATCAAAGCATGCCGCTGGTCGACCTCTCTCTTACTTGGTCTCTTTCACGAAGTAGTTGACCGTATTGAGCTAATCCATCTTTTTCTTTTTACGTAGCTCCTCCAGGTCTTCTCTCGTATTTTTCAGCGGTTTCCCACCACTTTTGTGCTTCCGACCGAGTATTCGCTAGATCATCATGTATTAGCTTGATCGTTTTTGCCTCGTTCCGCAAGCGTACTCTCAAGATGTGCTATTTCATCGCTCATGTCCCGAATAGGCTATCTTGCTCAAGCCTCGACATCTTCAATGCTTGTCTAGCTTCTTCTTGGTAGTCAGCATAATCATTCTTGAGAAGCTCTATCTCATGGTTCTTCTTTTTGCATTGCCTTTTTAGACCATCTATTATAAGGTCTGATTCTTGCTCTTTTCCTTCGAAGGCTCTTAGCTGAGCTTCCATGACTTCAACCTTTTTATGTAATGCATTGACTTCTAATTGCAACTCTTCATTCACTAAAGTTGTAGTGATTGTAACAGATGGTTAGGGTATCCCTCTATTTTTCCTCCATTCCTCATACTCGCGGGATGTAGATACTCGAGTCTTTCCAAGTTCTTTGTCCCCCATGTAGATCGGTCTTTCCCATGCTTTCCTGACAGCAGATACTTCTTCAAAGCTATGGGAATAGTGGCACAGACTCAGTCCTCTGAGCTCTTCTTGGGTTGGCGCAATCTGGGTTCTCATAAGTTGTCTCATAGCCATTTTAGGAGAGTAGGTTATACAACCTCTGAGACCTAGAAGTGGTATGCTCAGGTAATCTCCGCATCGTACCAGAATATAACCGGGTCGGAACCAAGGACAAACCCAAGATACATGCTCTATGCTCCAGCTTTTCTAACTCGGCTTTCCACTCTAAAGCTTGACGATGTTGAAGAGGGATTCTTGAGAAACTTCTTAAAGGGTCGGAAATACACCCATGTGGCTTGAGGCGTAAAAGTGAGTAACACCCCATACATATAGCAGTGAAGTACAACATCTCGAGTGTTTTTCCCGTCTCGTCGGCAAAATTCTACGAAGTGGTATCGAAGGATTGCGTATAGGACTCGTGAATATACATCCGGCAAAGAATGCGTCCATTGCGATGATCCACGATGTTCACATGGAATGGGAATAATATGATTCCGAACATTGCTAATGCTAGAGTCTTGTTGAATGTAGACCAGTCCTTCTTTTCAGCCTAAAGAGACTAAGTGGTCTTCTATTATAGCCATTTTCCAACCTCTCGATATTCCCTTTTCCCTCTAGGGTAGATTGATGAGGAGGCAGCCGTATAATAGTAGCAACCTTACTCACGGCCGTATATTCTCCCGAGCGGACATAAATCCCAACCGATTGAGGCCATCTAACCATGAGTTCATATTCTTCTAAGGTTGGTACCAAGTCAAACTCGCGAGAATTCGAAGCAAGTGTAAATCGGGACTCCGAAGTGGACCAATGCTCTAACAAATATTGGATCAATGCTGATTTTCAGGAGGTCAAGAATTCTTCCGTAAGACTTCTCAAAGTTAACATAGACCTCTCGGCGGCATACATGTACACAAATGCCTTAACTTCTCTACACGGCATAGAAGGATCTCCACTTTCTTTAACTGTCTATTACCGGATCCCTCCATTGTCTAGCGAGAAATGAAAATGCATGATATGAGGATGAGTTTTTGTAAATGCGTGTATGCAAGTGTTTGTTTTTCTAAGTATTATCATGTTTTGTTCCTAATATGATTCATGGTAGTACTGGGTTTTTCTCGAAAAGAAAACTTATCTATATGAATGTTTATGGATTTTGATGAAGAGAGTCCTATTTTCTTCCTTTTTTATTTTTGATGAAGAAAAGGTGATGAGACTTTTATTAATAATTTTTTTTATTTTATAATAAAGGTATTTTTATGATTTTAACTTGTTTTTTCATTTTTTTGTTGTTGTATGATTACCCTATGCTAATGCATCAATACAAATGCAAGCAAACGTATGTACACACAATTCATACATCCACGAGCAGAGCCACGCTTATTTAATCACGAGGTAGGGTTTTCCTGCAGTAAACGTGCTTGGTTTAGGTGGTTCTAACCGTTCTCACCAGGCCAAAGGTCCCCAAGGTGCCCCCATTATAGGGACCTCTCAATCTCTCGATCCTCGGGTCATGCACGGAACTCCGTGGCGACACCCTTAGACCGAAAGAAGAGAGTTATCACCTTGAGTTGGTGGTTTTCCGACAACGGTAGTAGCCCCGTGTGCCAACTAACCGATCGTATCCGCCACCCACTCCCTATAGATATTCACTCTTTCCCGGTATAGAGGGACTCGTTGTGTGCAAGGGTTTTTGTGTGCAATTTATATTTCAAACAATTGCAGTAAATAATCATACAGACAGCTTATATAAAGCCATACAATAAAAACATACGTAAGGGTAAAGGCGTAATTTCAAATCTTTACTCAGTTTGACTTTATCTCGTCACTAAATAAGATCAACTCTCTAGCTTCCCCAGTGGAGTCGCCATCTGCCGCCGCCGTCCCTTTTCGACATCGGAGGACGTCTCGGAAACGTTTATGCGAGCGGTCGCGAAAAGATGGTTTAGACTCGCGTATTTGTTTTAAAAGGTTTTCGAAAAGGGGTTCTTATGGAGTCGCCACCAATGTTTTGACCATAAACATTGGAAAAGGATAAAAGGTATTGATTTTAATGAAAAACCAAACTTGGCCATTATAACCGGAGTTGGGTAAGGGAGTTAGTTACGTGTGGGGAAGGTGTTAGCACCCCACAACGCCCTTTCGGGTTCCCTATGACAGATCAATTCATTTTAAGAGAAGACTTCGAGAAATTACGCGATTACCCTATTTTATAATATTAAAATGGCTATCTACATGATAAAGCTAAATAAAGCAATAAAAGAGATATAAAAATGGCTATCTACATGATTTTATTCTACATGGCACAAACAGTAAATAAAGCTAAATAAAACAATAAATAAAGCAATAAAAGAGAAGAGAATTGAAAAGAACCTCCGTAGCAAGCTTTGTATTGAGAATCTCGAACTGTGAGGATGCGTTTTGGCAACCCCTCTCTCTACACAGACTCTCCTCACCAATACAAGATCGACTCCACTAAAAATTTAAAGAAGAATCAAATGCCGGAATATAATTCCTTAACCGATTGTTACCTATTTAAGGCAATCGGAAAGATCATTCGAGAAAGGGGGAGAAGTAGACAAGTGCTCTGAGTTTTTGAAAGTGTTTCAGAGCTCTCTGGAGTGTCTGTGTTCTGAAAAAGTGGCAAATGAGCCTCCTATTTATAGTTTTCGCAGCTGGCGCACTTTGGGACCACCGTCTGGGTTGGGACGGCCGTCTGGACTGGGATGGCCGTCCCAAATGTCATTTTTACACAGGGCGAGACCACCAGGGGACCTGGGACGGCCGTCCCACTTGAAATTGGCCTTGGGACGGCCGTCCCAACTTCGGGACGCGCGTCCCAACTGAATCTGGAGGGTTGGGACGGCCGTCCCAACTTGGGACGGCCGTCTCAACCTGTTCTGGCCAGTTTTCGCGTTTCGGGACCACCTGTTGTGTTTGGGACCACCTGTTGCGTTTGGGACCACCTGTTGCGTTTGGGACCACCTGTTGTGTTTGGGACCACCTGTTGTGTTTGGGACCACCTGTTGCGTTTGGGACCACCTGTTGTGTTTGGGACCACCTGTTGTGTTTGGGACCACTTGTTGTGTTTGGGACGGCCTGTTGATGCCGATAGGTGTCCGTTGAAGCTTTATCTTCGTGTAGGAAGTCTCCTTTGTTCGTTATCGTGTAGACGAGCGATCTCTGTATTGGTTGCGGGAGGTTTCCTCGTTTTTGGGAAGCCGGATGGACTCCATCTTCGGGTGAAGTTCCTCTAGCTTTTTCTTTTGAGAGGCCGGGCAAAATTAGGGGTCTACAGGTCGCCTTCAACAAAACCCTGGCTTTAATCATTTTTGGAATGATCTTGTTTCCCTTCCACCTCGATACAGTGGATCAAGCCGTCATGGACGCCTTCTTCGCCTGGGACGTGAACTCGAAGAGTCCCTTGCCTGCAATTCTTGCCGACACCTTGCTCTCGGTGGAATTTTGCCGCCAGAAGCAAGGAAAAACACTTCGCTGCTGCTCTTCACTGCTATTCGTGTGGAGCACTACACACCTATACGCCTCCAGTCACATGGGGATATTCCCCGATCCTTTAAGGAGCTTCTCCAAAATCCCTCTCCAACGACGCTTAACTTCAGAATGGAGGGACGAGTTGGAACAAAAGGACGCCAATAGTATATCCTGGGTCTGCCCTTGGTTCCGACCTGGCCCTGTTCTCATCAAATGTGGAGACTATCCGAACGTACCCTTGATAGGACTCAGGGGTTGCATAGCCTACTCACCTAGAGTAGCTATGAGGCAGCTCATGAGGACTCAAACTACCATCTCTCGGGGGGAACTCGGAGGACTGTGTTTCTTCGGAGACCCATGCACAATCGCCAACTCACTAGCTGTGAGAAGAACATGGGAGAGACCAATCTATATGGGAGATAGAGAGCTAGGAAAAGCTCGAGTGACTGTCTCTAGTGACTACGAGGTGTGGAGACAAAGAAGAGGGATGTCTCAACCATCCACCACACTCATTACAAGCGCCAATAGTGAAGAGTTGCAGGCTCAAGTCGATACCTTGACCCAGAGGATAGAAATCATGGGAGCCCAGATGAGGGCCCTTGAAGAAAGAGAGCAAGAATCTATCCTCACCATAGATGGTCTGCAAAGGCAATGCAAGAAAAAGGATCATGAAATAGAGCGCATCAAGGATCAATGTGCTGACTCAAACGAGCAAGCTATCCGAGCATCCAAAACTGCCAGAACCAACTCGGATAGCCAACTTCAAGAAATAACCACCAAGTCTGCACACCTTGAGGCCGAATCAGCAAAACAGGCTCAGACGATCAAGGAATTATTGCAAGAACTCACCAAGACTCGGTCAGACATGCGCCAAGAGCGAGAGGCCAACCGGAGACTCAACAAAAGTCTCACTGAGCTACGCTATAAGGAAAGAGACGGGCTAGCTCAGTATGGCCAGTTACTACAAGAGAAAGACCAAGTCGTCGCAAAACTCGACGAACTGCAAGCCTTGGTCGTCCATCAAGAGGCGAAGATCAAAGAGGCTAAAAAATATAGCGAAGAAATGAGCCAGGCGGTCCAAAAGCAAAGCGAAGCACTTGCTCGTCACGTCTGGGAAGCCGAAAGAGAACTACATAGAGATCAGGACCCGCCTGTGGGTTTCTTTAGGCTTTTCCGTTTTTGCCAAAAGTTGCTTCGTAGTATGGAGTAGGGGAATGTACACCTTCTGAATGGATAAATGAAATATTTCTTTATTCCACAATTGTCTACTTGCATGCATGACATTCATTTGCATATTTAATTTCCCCTCCTTCGCTTTTAATAAATAAGATAATAAAAAGGAAGGATTAACTGACACGTCTTCCAAATCAGAAGAATGGAGAGAAGGCCACTCCTAATAAAGCTTACCCCAACAGTCGACTCACCGCAAGAGGATAATAAGCCTCGACCGTTGGTCCTCAAGAATAAGGAAGAGGGGGCAAGGACGCCAGTGCGACTATTTATGCCACGTCCTTTCCCCTACGAATCAAATAAAGTTGTACCGTGGAGATATGGAGAATCTTCACCAATACAAGAAGAAATAACAAATATAGCCGGTATTGGGGGCATGACTAGAAGTGGAAGAGTCTACTCCCCCAAGGACACACAAGAAGATGTCCTCAAAAATAAAGGAAAAAATAAAAAGACTGAAGAAGAAAAAGAAAATAAGGAATCCAAGGAGGAGACAGAGGAATTACTCCAGTTCATAAGGCAAAGTGAGTATTCCATTATAGACCAGCTCAATCGCACGCCCGCAAAGATTACGTTGTTATCTTTGATAATGAGCTCGGAACCGCATAGAAATGCCCTGCTGAAGGTCTTGAGTGAGGCGCATGTACCTCATACCATATCCCAAGAAAAGGTTGAGAGGATCGTCGGTCACATCACGGCAAGTGATCACCTCACCTTCACAGAGGAAGAACTCCCCCTCGAGGGGTCAAACCACAACAAGCCCTTGCATATCTCAGTCAAATGCAAGGAGTACCTCATCGCCAAAGTTCTTGTGGATAACGGGTCATCCTTGAATGTGATGCCCAAGTGCACACTCGACAAGTTGAATATCCAAGGAACCCGTCTGCGCCCAAGCAGCACCATCGTTCGAGCCTTCGACGGATCCAAACGAGAAGTAGTGGGAGAAGTTAATTTGCCAATCCAAATTGGACCCACTATCTTCAACGTCGATTTCCATGTAATGGATATTACTCTAGCATATAGTTGTCTCCTCGGCAGGCCTTGGATTCACGATGCTAAGGCAGTACCTTCAGCGCTCCACCAAAAAGTCAAGTTCATAGTGGATGACAAATTGATCACGGTCCAAGCAGAAGACGACATTTTGATCAGTGGACCGTCTACCCAACCTTATGTGGATGCGGCTGAAGAGGCCCTTGAAACATCTTTTCAAGCGCTCAAAATTGCCAGTATAGAGCGACTTCCCAAAAACACAAAGGTAGCCCGCATGATGTTGAAGCATGTCTACCATCCTGGCCAAGGACTGGGGGTAGATTCCCAAGGCATGAGGGAACCCCCAGAGTTCAAAGACAATCCTTTCAAGCATGGCCTAGGATATGACCCTACCAAGGGCCGAGCGGAAAGAAGAAAAGGGAAGTCTCCCCTCCGCACACTCAAGCAGATTTTCCGAAGTGGAGGGGTGCAAGCGTCAAGAGCTACCCTAGTCATTAGGAGATCTTTTTCTTCATTCAAGGGATGTAAACCCCATGATTGTTAGAGATTATCCCCCGGGGCGAGCCCGACCCCAGACATTTTAGGGCACATATTCCCTTATTAATTAATAAAGAATACTTCTTACAAATTGCTTTTCTTCTCTCTATTTTTTACTAGACCTCATAAATAACCCTGTCTAAGTAAACGAAAAAAAAGAAGAAGAATAAAGAGCGCATTCAAATAATCAACATTTACCATTGCTATTATCGTCAAGCTAGTTGATTAGAAGCACATAAAAATAAAACTTTACCTCACCATAAAAAGAAAGTCATGCTTCGCCAATATTGTGAACAAAAATAAATATACAAAAAAAGAGAGAGAGAAAAGCCCAGAGAAGCCAAAGGCCAAAGAAAAGGGCAAATAACCCGGTAGGAAACCCATTAAGGGGGCTACGCAAAAGATAGGGTCGACCTGGTAGGATACCCGAACGACAATAAAGGGTAGCCTAGGCAAAAGTTAGGGTTACAAAATAAGGTCCGCTAGGATTCTCCAAAAAATACAAAAAGAAAGAACCTAGACAAAAGATAGGGCCAAAACACAGTATCCTAGTTCGAAAACCCAAAGGGCGATCTAGGGAGGTCAGCTAGCCATAAAAAGCAATAGGGATAAAACCAAAAGGCGCAAGTACGAAAAAAGAAAGGAAACTGTTTTCTTAGACGAAGCCTAAACACCTAAGCCTAACCCTAAGCCAGCCATGCTTACAAAAACCACTTTCTAAATAAAAATCAACCTTCTAAAACACAAGCTATTGATTTTTACCTCTTTACTTCTCTTCTCTTGACCCTCACAACAATATTCTAATAATTAATTTGGGAATATGGAGGCGTATAGTCAACAAGAGGATTGAAACCCCTAGAGTGGAGAAAAAGAGACACTACATGGCAAAGAGTGTTTTACACAAAAAAGAAGAAGAAGAACAAAAAAAGAAGAAAAGAAAGAAAGAAATTATCCTTCGGTCACAAGAAGTCCGGCATGGTACAGCCAAAAGTAAACACGGCAAATCAGAGGGCATTCGGCGCAGCAAGACACACCGGTTAAATCCTTCTGAAAAATTAACTAAAGTAGGCATTATAGGACATCAAACATAAAAACATTGCATGCATAAAATGTTTTTGAATCAGGTCCTATTTTCTTATTCGAAAAAAAAAAAAACCGAAAATTCGAGACGGCCGTCTGGGGTTTCCAGACCGCCGTCTCGGTCCCCCAGCAGATCGAGACCGCCGTCTCGACCGACGAGACCGCCGTCTCGACTTAGGCATAATCGAGACCGCCGTCTCAAGAACCCAGACGACCGTCTCGACCTGCAAAAAATCGAGACCGCCGTCTCGACTGCCCAGACGGCGGTCTCGAACCAAATTTTCCCCCTATATATAGGGGTGCGAAGGAGGGGCTTCCTCACAACTCTCTGCACTCCAGAACCCTCCAACTCTCAGATCTACCACTTCCAAGCACCTCCTGGCCAATATGTTTCATGGAAACCCCTCCAGGAAGAGAAGAGGCACTGCCGGTGCCAGCAGTTCTTCGGCACCAGCCCCTGAAGACCCCACTCAGCTGTCGCCGCAACACCAGGCTCGCCTCGAGCACATCCGGGGTTACTCATGGCACCCAATGTTCAGACTGGACTTCGGCATCCTCGCCGAGTTCGGGTGGGAGGATGATGTCCGCACCCACATAGATAGCATCGGGTGGGGATTCTTGCTGCAGTCTCCACCTACCCACGTGTACCCTCAAGCGGTACTGGAGTTCTTGGCCTCCATCTCCTACGCCGAGGCTCCCTCCATGGTCCCGGGCCTTCCACCCACCAAGATGGTGAACTACTTCATGGGTGGGGAATACCGGACCACCACCCTCGACGAATTCAATGTGAGCATTGGATTCGTTCGACCCGAGGACGTGCTCACTCCCGGGAGGCCATCTGCAGTCGCCTCGCCAGCCTCACCGCCGCTGAGATGTGGCAGGAGCTCACCAGGGCGCCTAAACTACCCACGCTGATGAAGGGTTCTGCGCTCCCTCCAGCCCTCCGCATCTGCCACAAGCTGCTGGCTAGAACTGTCCATGGGAGGAAGGAGAGTCAGGGTAAGGTTGAAAGTGATCCTAGCAAAGATCTCATTGATTTGATGAAGTCAAAAATAAAGTCAAGGGTCAACTCTGCAGCAGTCAAACAAGTCACTCGAACAAAGGAGTCGAAGACTTAGTGTGTCTAAACGTAAAGCTTAGGTAAAACCACTTTACCTTTTCCACCGCATAAAGCTTCTTCACTCAATTTGCAAAATGCCTCAAAAATAGTTTTAAACAAATCAAAAACAAAAGCATTTTGGCAAAGAATTTTCTTAAACAAGTTATTAACTGATAAAGGTTTGAAAGAATCAATTTAAAACACTTAGAATGTTTTAAAAAGTGTTTTTACAATATTTTAATCGATACAAACTTCTTTTAATCGATTAAAACTCTTTATGACCGATTAGAATTCGAATATAATAGGTCGAATGCAATATAATCGATCAGATCTTAAATATGAGCGATTAGAATTATTTTAATCGATTAAAACACGTTTCAATCGATTAAAATCACTTTGGATGTCAGTATGATCGATCGAATGAGATTATGACCGATCGAAGTTGGTTATGATCGATCGAATTGAATTATGACCGATCAGACTTATTTCAATCGATTAAAACGCATTTCAATCGATTAGAATAACTTAGAAAATCTTTTCAATCGATTAAAACGAACTTTCAATCGATTAAAATGACTTGAAAATATATGTGCAGATTTTCAATCGATTGAAACGACTTTATATCGCCTAAAATAACTTGGAAAGTTTTATAAGAAGGTTTTTAAACAAAACAATCGATTAATACGCGATTCAATCGATTGTTTTATATTTTGAAAATGTTTGTAAAACGTTTTAACCGATAAAAACGTGGTCGTATCAACTAAAACATTTTCTCGTTAAAGATCAAGAACGCATTAATGGGTTGAAAGGACTTTTAACAGATTGTAACGGCTATTTCAACAGATTAAAACAAACTTTCAACAGATTAATTAATGCAACAGATTTGAAAATACTCTTTTAAAAACAGCTTTGCTTGAAACTTTGAAACAGAGATTGAATATCAGCTTTTACACAATTCAAGCAATCAATACAAACAACTATTAGCATTTTTCAAGAAAGATACACAACTGTTTTTGTGAACTTCTTTTGAAATCTTTCTTGAGGCACTTTGCATCCTTGAAGAAGAAACTTACCGTGGATTGGTGTAATCCGGTTTGAGCTTTCTAAGTCTCTTCTTTGTAAATTCTTTTTCATTACTTTGTATTGTGTTGTACCCGGAATTTGGGTACAAGTTTTCTGCAGTCTGTTGTAGAAAGTTGCCAAGAACTGGAATTTGGTTCTTGGTGGAAAGGTTAAAGCAAGAGCTGGAATTTGGTTCTTGTGTGTGGTGCCTGGAATTTGGGCACTGGTTTCTCTCGCGGCTGGAATTTGGTTGCAGAGGTTTCCAAGAGCCGGAATTTGGTTCTTGGTGGAGAGTTAGAATAGGTGTAAGAGGGAGAGTCTGCAGAAACATCTATTCTAGTGGAACCCAACTGGAATTTGGCCGGAGTCCGGACGTAGCCCCGGTATTGGGTGAACCAAGATAAAATTACCGGTGAAATCTTTCCTAACCTTTCTCTCTTTAATTTCTGCTGCTGCACTTAAACTGTTTGATTGCTTTGTGATTTGTGAATTGATAAGTAATCTTAATTTTCGAATTAGATAATCTGTGTATTGCGAAAAACTTTCAAAAATCAATTCACCCCCCTCTTGATTTAAAACTACTTTTCTAACAATTGGCATCGAGCAAGGTGCTTGAAAGTTATTCAAGTCTCTTGATCCATGGCCGAGAACAGATTACCGTTTTCCGAGGGGGCATCTATTAACGGACCTCCACTATTCTCGTGGAACAGATTATCCTTTCGGAAAATTAGGATGAAAATCTTCATTGAATCCATTGACGTAAATGCTTGGGATGTTATTACTAATGGTCCTTTAATTACGTATAAAGGATGGTCAAGCTTGAATGAAGAAGAAAAGAAGAAAGTTCAAAGTGACTCGTAATGCAAAAAATATAATTACTTCTGCTCTTAACATGGATGAATTTTTCAGTGGTGTCCCAAAGGCAATTCCGCCAAGGAGATGTGGGATGTTCTTGAGGTCACTCATGAAGGGACTGCAGATGTTAAAAGAGCCAGAAAACACACTTTGATAAGAGAGTATGAGCCGTTTAAAATGCAGTAATGGTGAAAGCATCGCAGATGTGCGTAAACGCTTCACGCACATCATCAACCATTTAATGGGCCTAGGTAAGACCTTTGATAAGGAAGAATTAAATATTAAAGTGTTGAAATGTCTTGACAGTCCTGGCAACCAAAAGTCACCGCAATATCGGAATCAAAAGATCTCGTCCACCATGACAACAGCTCTCATCGTTTGGAAAACTCGGAGAACATGAAATGGAAATCACAAGATTCAATGAGCAAGAAGTCTCCGAGAAGAAGAACGAAGCATTGCACTTAAAGTTGAAGAAAATCAAGAATCGAAGAAGATAATGAGAACCTTGGACTGCTTGTTAGGAAATTCAACAAATTCCTCAAGAAAAAGATCCAAGACAAGGAAAGACACAAAAGGTATGAGAAAAGAACTGATTCTTCTAACTTTAAATGTTATGGTTGTGGCAAACAGTGGCCATGTTAAAATGGAATGTCCAGAAAGAAATAAACAAAGTGAAAAGAAAGAGGAAAAATCAAAAAGAAGAGCCTACATAGCCTGGGATGATAATGATACGTCATCAACAGATAACTCTGAAAATGAAGAAGCCAATCTTTGCTTAATGGCGAGTCAAAATCCACAAACCAGCCAGGTAAGTTCTAGCTCCTCTTCAAATATAGTTAACTATGATGCATTACAAGAAGCATTTAATGAAATGCATGAGGAGGCTAAGAAACTTCAAAAAGAAAATAATAGGCTAAAAGGATTAAATAACCGGCTAGTTAACAAGGTTGATTCTCTGGAAAACAGCATTAGTGAAAATGAAACCGATAATGAATTCTTGAAACCGATTCATGATAACTCGATTGTAAATGCAATAAACCATGCAAAAACTGTTCGAATTGCAAAAGAAAATTGAATTCTTATCTCAAACTCGTTTCAAAGTTCACTCAGGGGCAAGCCAATCTAGATGTATTACTTGGATCTCAAAAATTAATTTTTGACAAATCTGGAATAGGATTTAAATCTAGATCCAAGTAAAACAAAAATAAATAGGAATTCATACTCTACAATCAAATGTTTTTACCGCATGAAGAAAGGGCATTCAAGTAAAATATTGCAGAATTAAAAAGTATGCTATTCCTAAAGGGAGAATGAAATGGGTTCCAAAGATTAATTCTTTTCAAATAACATGATCAGGACCCAATAATTATAAAGGGTACCGTAACAATTCTTAATTTGTTTTGCAGGAACAAGTCTCGGGAATCCCTTGAAGATCGGAGCCGCGAAATCAGGTTCTGAGTATTTAAACTAATTGTTTTAATTGATATATAACAATATTAATCGATTAAAATAACTTACGAAGATCTGTCCGTACCATTTTAATCGATTAAAATGTCGAAATAATCGATTGAACTGATCTCGTGATTTTGGTATAAATGTTTTAATCGATTATAATAATCTGTATATCAACTAAAAACACTTAGGTATCAAAATTAATCGATTCATTTACGTTTTAATCGGTTTAAATTCTGGTGTCATGTTATTGATTTCATTCTCGTATTAAACTAATCGATCCTTTTATAAAACAAATCGATTAATTCACCGTAGATGTTTTCAACTCTAATGACAAGAATCAAATTAATAGATAATGAGTTGATTAATCAATTGATTAGGATCTGTAAACAAGACTTATAACATCTAATTGAAGTTTGACAGGAAATTCAAAACAAAAACTCGGTGTCTATTATCTGCAATAAATCTTTAAAGATTTCTTTGACCAAATCAACATTATTCCCAAGAACAAATTAACTGATTCACCCACTGTCCCGTAAATTGTGTCGCACATGCCGAACAGATCTTTAATTAGAAACTAAGACTAGTGGAATAAATGTGGGAAAGTTATTGCCGATTGAAATATCGCAAACTTTACATGTAGGAAAGTTATCCATAGATGAAAATGTTATTTTAACAATCGATTAATTCTCTGTAGATGTTTACATTTCTCTTAATACTTTACATGGAATGCTGCGTAGTAATACATTGAAAATCAAAGGAATTATCAAAGAATGGACTCGTAACTTTTCTTATAGACACTAGTTACAAACAGTGTCAAACTCGTTAGGACTGAAAACATAGTTTATCAAAATTTTTTTAGTGATAATTGTTTCTGGTAATAAGTTATTCATTACTAGGAAATCCAATAAATACATGTTTTCATTAAATTTCTTGATATTACATTGCAATATATTTGAAATAATTTTGAGCATGCATTGGTTCAAAACTCTTGGTGAAATTCATTGGAACTGTGCAACTTTGAATATTTGCTTTAATCATCAATGTCACGAGGTGACACTCGTAAGGAAACCAATCTGGGACAAGCAATTCAAGAATTGAATAACGTGGTACAGTGGAATGTATGTTTTATGGTCAGGACAGTGGATAAATTTTATATTGTTTTAGAATTCTGGATTGATTGTCATCACCTGTCCTCATTACTAATCATTGCCCACTCTACCGTAATAACATTCCTCAAAAGATAATGATGACTGGTTCACTATAAGTGAGAATAACACCCATCATACTACATTAATAAGAATGCAGCTTATTTGCTTGGATAATGACAACTCAGAGGTTCAAAATGGGTTGGCTATTATGAAAGAAAATTCCTATCTCAAGTACATCATTAACCTGTGATTCATGCAATTTATGGTATCATGCATTCTGTGTGGGATTTGGTCAGTACATGATTATGCCTCTGATGTGTAGTAGAAATTCCAAGTGTGGTGTCAACCATGGACTCGTAATGCAGTCAATAATAACAAGAACTGCTAAAAGATTTCTTTTCGTGAAAAGTTTCGTGTCTGCTGTCGATACAGGAGTGACAAGCAGTTGTTGACTCAAATAGTTGATAGAGCAAAATTAGTTCCAAAGAAAAGGAAAGCCTATTATCTTTTGATATTGGTGGGAATCAAATGAATGATCACCAAGCTCGGTGGATAAGCAGCTCAATCAGGGAAATTGGGATGACTAGTTCCCCTCATCATCTTTATCTTCTCGCTTATTTCTATCTTTATATTGTTTGCATGGATCGTGATATTAACTGGTGTTATACCAGGAACATTTGCCTTAACCTTTGGTTAAATATGGTTTAGGATCTAATCTAGATCAGATCGGCGTAAATAGAATTTAAATAGATCCCCGAGAGCTTTAGCTAAATAAGACTTTATTCTGATAGATCTATTAGCTAAGATAGCTCGTTAGTATTGTTAAAACATCCTTCTAAATGATCAGCTTTACAAAATTCGCACTGAGTTAGGCATCTTAGATGCATCAAACATTACTTAGAGTGCAAGTCTGGTTGTTTTAGTCAATAAAAACACCTTTTAATCGGTTAAATAAACTTAAACAACAGTTTTCATTACTGTTTTAATCGATTTAAAATCGAAATAATCGATTATTTTTACTAAAGTTTCATGTTTTCAAAATCTTAAATGTTTTAATCGATTAAACTTTTCTTTCAATCGATTAAAATCATTTACCAAGAACATTTTAACCGATTATGCTCTGTTTATAATCGATTTTTATTCTGGGAAGAAAGATTAAAGGCTTTAGTTAATGGTCATGTTCTCGTAAACATGCTACTAAAGCGTGATTCCCTTATCTTTACACGTGTTAATTGTATTCATTACAAACGTGTTAATGGAGATAAGTTTGAATCAACTTTAATTGATTATTTTCATGAGTGAAATATTGATTCACTTTGTATTTTCAAAAACTTGAGCATATTTTTCGAAACCTTACATTTTATTCTTTTCTCTTCTATTCCCTATTTTTGATGAAGTCAAAAGGGGGAGAAATAGTTGCATCACTTTAAGATAAATTTAAGAACAACATTTTAGGGGGAGAAATAAGTTTTAGGGGAGAAACAAAACTTTATTACATTCTTATATTTCTCACCTAACCGCATTATCAAGTGACTTATTTTGCAGAGATTGTTTTTTTCAAAATGGTGTTTGTCTTCATCAAATAGGGGAGACCGAAAGTGATCCTAGCAAAGATCTCATTGATTTGATGAAGTCAAAAATAAAGTCAAGGGTCAACTCTGCAGCAGTCAAACAAGTCACTCGTAACAAAGGAGTCGAAGACTTAGTGTGTCTAAACAGAAAGCTTAGGTAAAACCACTTTACCTTTTCCACCGCATAAAGCTTCTTCACTCAATTTGCAAAATGCCTCAAAAATAGTTTTAAACAAATCAAAAACAAAAGCATTTTGGCAAAGAATTTTCTTAAACAAGTTATTAACTCGATAAAGGTTTGAAAGAATCAATTTAAAACACTTAGAATGTTTTAAAAAGTGTTTTTACAATATTTTAATCGATACAAACTTCTTTTAATCGATTAAAACTCTTTATGACCGATTAGAATTCGAATATAATAGGTCGAATGCAATATAATCGATCAGATCTTAAATATGAGCGATTAGAATTATTTTAATCGATTAAAACACGTTTCAATCGATTAAAATCACTTTGGATGTCAGTATGATCGATCGAATGAGATTATGACCGATCGAAGTTGGTTATGATCGATCGAATTGAATTATGACCGATCAGACTTATTTCAATCGATTAAAACGCATTTCAATCGATTAGAATAACTTAGAAAATCTTTTCAATCGATTAAAACGAACTTTCAATCGATTAAAATGACTTGAAAATATATGTGCAGATTTTCAATCGATTGAAACGACTTTATATCAGCTAAAATAACTTGGAAAGTTTTATAAGAAGGTTTTTAAACAAAACAATCGATTAATACGCGATTCAATCGATTGTTTTATATTTTGAAAATGTTTGTAAAACGTTTTAACCGATAAAAACGTGGTCGTATCAACTAAAACATTTTCTCGTTAAAGATCAAGAACGCATTAATGGGTTGAAAGGACTTTTAACAGATTGTAACGGCTATTTCAACAGATTAAAACAAACTTTCAACAGATTAATTAATGCAGCAGATTTGAAAATACTCTTTTAAAAACAGTTTTGCTTGAAACTTTGAAACAGAGATTGAATA
The DNA here is from genome assembly GCA_963425845.1 of Sphenostylis stenocarpa. Classification (NCBI taxonomy): domain Eukaryota; kingdom Viridiplantae; phylum Streptophyta; class Magnoliopsida; order Fabales; family Fabaceae; genus Sphenostylis; species Sphenostylis stenocarpa. The sequence continues at coordinate 8,698,805 of OY731408.1, forward strand.
TCAGCTTTTACACAATTCAAGCAATCAATACAAACAACTATTAGCATTTTTCAAGAAAGATACACAACTGTTTTTGTGAACTTCTTTTGAAATCTTTCTTGAGGCACTTTGCATCCTTGAAGAAGAAACTTACCGTGGATTGGTGTAATCCGGTTTGAGCTTTCTAAGTCTCTTCTTTGTAAATTCTTTTTCATTACTTTGTATTGTGTTGTACCTGGAATTTGGGTACAAGTTTTCTCGAATTGTTGTAGAAAGTTGCCAAGAACTGGAATTTGGTTCTTGGTGGAAAGGTTAAAGCAAGAGCTGGAATTTGGTTCTTGTGTGTGGTGCCTGGAATTTGGGCACTGGTTTCTCTCGCTAGCTGGAATTTGGTTGCGAGAGGTTTCCAAGAGCTGGAATTTGGTTCTTGGTGGAGAGTTAGAATAGGTGTAAGAGGGAGAGTCTGTAAAACATCTATTCTAGTGGAACCCAACTGGAATTTGGTCGGAGTCTGGACGTAGCCCTGGTATTGGGTGAACCAGTATAAAATTACCGGTGAAATCTTTCCTAACCTTTCTCTCTTTAATTTCTGCTGCTGCACTTAAACTGTTTGATTGCTTTGTGATTTGTGAATTGATAAGTAATCTTAATTTTCGAATTAGATAATCTGTGTATTGCGAAAAACTTTCAAAAATCAATTCACCCCCCCTCTTGATTTAAAACTACTTTTCTAACAAAGGTAACCCTCCCAGACCTCTTTGTTCTTTATTGCATGAGCCAGAGGCGGCGTTGCAACCCTGGCTACTTTTTCCTGAGGGCCCTTAAGGACTTCGGGAGCAGACCAGTGGGAGCCGTCCTCGTGGCTCCTCTCATCACTCCCCTGGCAGAAAAATGGGGATGCATTGGCCGAGAAGAACTGGCCCCAAGCCTTCGATCCGAGTCCATCAACGGATCGGTCCTGGTCAGCATGGGGATGCTGATGCGCTGAGGGACCCAGTTGGTCCTTCATCCCTCCCTGGACTTCGCGCTGGACCTCCAGGACATCGTGGCGATGCATGATCTCCCCACGCCTCCCGACTTCCAGCAACCACATCAACACCAACAACCCCCGCAGTACACTGATGACTTCGCTGGCCTGAACCGCAACATCAACAATCTCCACCAGTAATTCGATCAAATGTCGATGCGGCAAGGGCAGATGTCCCTAAGGCAGGAGCAATTTTCCCAAAGGCAAGAAGCCTTTGACACCCGGCTGGAGACGATGTACCAGTATCAGCAGGGGATGCGGCAAGACTAGATAACCTTCTAGCAAAGGTACGATGATGAAGCCCGGGAACAAGCAGAATTCCGGGAATATGTATACCAGCAATTCCCCCACCCTGGGTCGTCTCCAGATGATAGCCCTTAGGGACAGTACTTGTAAAAATAGGTGGTTGTAATAAAACTTTTATGAATAAAGATTTTATTTCATACAATTCCTTGCCATTCTCTCCCAAAAGTCAGCGTAACAAAAAAAACTAAGAGTAAAAAGACGTACGCTCAAGAAAAAAGCCAAAATCCTACATCGCGAGAAAAAAGAGATAAAACCGCGAGAAAAAAAGGCAGGATTAAACCATCACCTCAACCAACAAAATTTTGACTACCAAGCCAGAGTCGAATAAACAAAACTGCCCGACCAGCCAGCAAGAGTCGGATGATTACCACGAAGGATCAAAAACAAAGAATCCCCAGCAAACCAACCGAGCTGGATAAGCACCCACAAAGTCCCCGGTGCAGACTGGACGACAACATCTCCAAAGAAGACCAACAAAAAGTACATCTCAATAGCCGGCACATGAGCCACCTGAGCAGTAAGCCGCCACTACCACCAGTCCTACGCAGTGGACTGTACCAGCCTGATAGGGGGTTCGTACCTATCAACCAGCACACAAGGAGTGACCGGCGCATGGGCCACCTGAACAGTAAGCCGCCACTACCACCAGTCCTATGCAGTGGACTCTACCAGCCTGATGGGGGGTTCATACCCATCCAGTTCGACACACAACGAACTGCAACTACCAGCCTGATGGGGGGTTCATACCCATCCAGTTCGACACACAGAGAACTGCAACTACCAGCCCGATGGGGGGTTCATACCCATCAACCGAAGGATCGGCTACCGTCAGAAGGAGTATCCTGAGGTTCTACCACGTGTCCACCGAAGGGATCGGCTACCGTCAGAAGGAGTATCCCGGAAGTGCATGAACACAAAGTTTTCCCCAGAAGATCAACCGCCGCAAGACGGAACATCTGAAGGAAAACCAGGCAAGAGGGTCAACTCCTTTACCCTCCAGTCGATCTCCTTGGCACAAAAGGCCAGCAGTCGACTGGTCGAGTAAAGGGGGGGCAGCTATAGACCCCAAATCTTGCTCGGCCTCACAATAAAGATCAGAAGACCTCCTTTTCGAAGATGGGTGAAGCCTAAGAAGCCACTAGGAGAGACTATTAGGCCCCATATTAGGATAGGAGGGATTTTTGGCACAAAAATAAGGATTTTCGCCTTTTGGGGTCGAGACCGCCGTCTCGGATTCGAGACCACCATCTCGCCTTGCACAAGTGGCGAGACCGCCGTCTCGTTTGGCGAGACGGCCGTCTCGCCACTCGCGAAAGGCGAGACCGCCGTCTTGTTTGGCGAGACCGCCGTCTTGCCATTCCTGCAAGGCGAGACGGCCGTCTGGAATGTCGAGACGGTCGTCTCAACCTTGTCAGACGAGACGGCCGTCTCGACTTGACAGGCGCGAATCCTTATAAATAGGATGCTCCCTCCCCTCATTTCCACACACCACAGACAACTTTCTCACTCTCTCTCTAGTCACATCAAGAGTTTCTCTCTCTAGAATCCCTCCGACACATTTCCGGAGCTTCTGAGTGTCTTTAGAGTGTTTTTAGAGCGTTTCGAGAGGTTTCCGACGCCGTGTAGAGTGAAGGGCTGCCACAAAGCACCCTATTTTTAAAGAATTAAATAGAAAGCTTGCTTCGAAGGTCTCTACTCTTTTTCTCTACATCTTACTGCTTTATTTAAATTATTCAATAGACATTAGGGCCATGTAGTCATAATTTTTAAATTCCGCAAAATAAAAGGGCAAAAGCGTATTTTTCTGGTTTATTTATTAACAGAATAGCTGGCCTATCATAGGGAACCCGAAAGGGGCGTCGTAAAGGAACTAACACTTCCTTTACGCGTAACTAACTCCCTTACCCAACTCTGGTTCTAACGACCAAAGTTGGTTTTTCGAAAACCAACGCCTTTTAAACTCCTTTTCCAATGTTTCCGGTAAAAACATCGGTGACGACTCCAGAGAACCCTAAAAAACTAGCTCTTGGATTAGCCCGGTTATCGGACAATCCAAGAACACCTTTTCGAAAACCTCGCCCTCAGGTTCAGCTCGGTTATCGGACAACCTAAAGGCGTTGTAACCACCAATAAAAAATGCGAAAATCAAGAGAGTCGGAAACCATCGCGTCGCTCCGACCGCCCTCGTTTTGACGGTGGCGACAGTCTTTAAGGTGTGGAGGGGAGACTTCTCCTTTCTTTGTACGACTTGATCTTTTGTAGGGTCGTTCTTTAAAGGGCTATCCTTAAAATCTGGTGGCTCTCTTATTCCTTGAGCATCCTTTCCAAGCCCTTGTCCTGAGCTGTATCCATATTTCTTCATTATATGGGCCACTTTCTTATTACTAGGAAGTCTTTCCATGTCCTCTTCAGACGCATCCATTCGCTGATTCGAATGTAGTCTTTAGTTTGAACCATGATCAACTTGTTGCCTACCACGAATTTGATTTTACGAATTTGATTTTTCGATTGAGCGTACAGTGAATCCAAGGTCTACTTAATCTTCCCCTTGGATTTTTCCTCTTCGGTTTCTTTATTTTTCCTTTGTTTTTAGGAGCATTATCTTGTAGCTCCTTGGGGAATAAATCTTCTCGTCGTGCCCCCAATGCCGGCTATATTGGAGATATCTTCATTGACGGACAATTCTTCTGTGCATATCCACAGTACAGCTTTATCCGATGTATAAGGGAAAGGACGAGGCATGAATAAGCGCAAAGATGTTATTGCCCCTTCCCTGACATTATTAATTTGGGTACCGACATTTACTTCTTTCTGATTATGAATAAGTTTTTTCTTTGTCCCAAATCGATGGCCTAAGTTTTTTCCTGATGGGGTTGTATCAATTGAGCTTATTTTTGCAACAATCTTTGCATGTCCGGGGAAATGGTCCCCTCCTCACTGTCTGACTCAATCCATTCGTCTTCGGCTTTCAGATCTTGTAGAGAGTTTTCAATCACAGACATGACTGTTTATATGGTCCTTATTTGGGTGTAGATTTTATTCAATTATTTTGGAATGAGAGAGAAAAGAATGAGAAGCATATGAATATTATGAAAAATGCCTCATTGTATTGATGAAAAGAGAAATATATACAGAGTCCCTTTAATCAAAAGATCTCGCGGCCACAGGCAGAGACCGCGAGAGATGCATCGGAGGCTTTTTATTATTATTTTTATTTATTATATTTTTTTATGAATGATCAGTGTGGGATAGATATGCCTTAGATCATAGCTTTGGTGTTTTCCTAAAAGCTTATGCTTTAGGGAGTACCATACCCACCTTGGTGTGATGGTTCCCCCTTTTTTTTTCAAAAAGGTTACCATCATACCTTAGCGCACTTATCTCTTATAGGAAGGTTATAAACGCACTTGGGTCTCTTTCGCTATTATCTAAGGATATCTAATGCATCCTAGAATGAGTGTGTTTATGCATGCACTACAAAAATATTTTTTATGACAGTAGATATTGAAAGTGGAATAACTTTTCACTAGGTTGTCCGATTTGGACGCACAACATGTCAAAACGAAGAGAAAAGGGTGAAGAACCAAGCTGCAAATACCCAAAGGGGATTTGGCCCAGTAATTTTCCCAATAAACGCTCCTAAGACCTATTTTTTGAGGGATTTATTAAAATGATGTGCATGCATGCTGCATTTATTTTTCTTAGTTTTACCACTTATTGGATGATATGGTATGAATGATACGACTTTTCCAAGAATCTTTTTATTGTAAAAGGCATTTTTATTGCTTTAATTTGTTTTTTTGTATTTTTTATGACTCTTTATCTCTTCTGTCAGTCAACGTGGCTACTTAGCTTACAAAGAACCTGAAACCAGGCTAGCTTAACTGAAGACTGTCCGAGATAAAGTTGGTTTATGCGAAAGAATTAGTTAGCGTCCCCTATCTCTTCTGTCGGACTGCGTGGCTACTTAGCTTACAAAGAACCTGAAACCAGGCTAGCTAAAAGGCAGACTGTCCGAGATAGGGGTGTTTATTGCGAAAATATTTTTGTAATTTTTCTTCTGTTGTTTGGTTATGCTATGCAACATACAAATGCAAAAAACATATGCACACACAATTCGATCATCCACGAACATGCGAGAATTCATTTTTAATCACAAGGTAGGGTTTTCCTGCAGAAAAGTGATTTGGCAAAAGTAGGTTCTTACTGTTCTCACCAAGGCTAAGGCCCCCAAGGTGCCCCCATTATAGGGTCCCCACTCTCCAGCCTTCCGACCATGCTTAGCACTAAGGCCATAGTCAGTCTTTGTGCCAAAAGAGGAAGGTTATCACCTTGAGTGGTGGTTTCTGATCACACCGGTGGGCACAAGGTCATCACTACAGCGAACCGTACCTGCCACCCACTGAAAGTGATGAAGATCTTATTGAAATACTCTGACAAAGATCCTATTGATTTGATGAAGTCAAAGATAAAGTCAAAGTCAACTTTGTAGCGATCAACAGTCACTTAGATAAAAGAATAGAGAGATTAGTGTGTCCGCAACTATGCTTAGGTATAATCATTTTTATCTTTTCTACTGCATGAGGTTTCTTCACTTAAAAGATTTTGCAAAATGCCTCTAAAAACGTTTAAGCAGTTAAAAAACAAAGTATTTTAACAAAAGCTTTTTTAAACAAGTTTTTAACTAATATAATTTCGAAATAACCTGTTGTTTTCATTAAAGAAAGTTTTGAAAACCTTCTGTCAGTGTTTTAACTGATAAAGCTTCGACATAACCGATTAAAATCACTTAAAATGTTAAGAGAAGTGTTTTTGCAGTATTTTAATCGATACAACTTGGTTTTAATCGATTAAATCCACTTAACATTCAGGATGATCAATCAGAATGCAATTATGTCCAATCAGAATCAGATATGATCGATCAGAATTGAGTTATAACCGATCAGAGCTTTTTCAATCAATTAAAACACGTTTCAATCGATTAAAACAACTTAGAAAATTTCTGCACAACGTTTTAATCGATTAAAACTTATTTTTATTAGTTAAAATCACTTTGAAAATTTTACAATAAAGTTTTACAGTATATTAATCGATTGAAACACGAAACAATCGATTAAATCAAATTAGAAGATTTTTTGTAAAGAGTTTTAATTGATACAAACGTTGTCGTATCAGTTAAAACAAATCTGTTAAAGAATCAAGAACATATTAATGGATTAAAAGAAGTTTTAACAGATTAAAACTACAATTTTAACAGATTAAAAGATTTTTTAACAGATTGATTAAACCAGCAGTTTTGAAAATCTTCTATAAAAACAGTTTGGCTTGAACATTTTAATAACAACATTGAACATCAATCTTTAGCAATCAAGCAAGCAAACTTTAGCACTCTTTCAAGAAAGATTCGCGCCAGTTTTTGTGAAGTTCTTTGAAATTCTTTCTTGAGGCAAATTGCTTTCTTTTGAAGAAGAAACACACTGCAGAATTGCATAAAATTGGTTTGAGCATTCTAGTTTCTTCTTTTCATTTCTTTACATTCTTTTTGTATTGTTTGGTGCCTGGAATTGTGGGCACTGGTTTCTCTGCAGCTAGAATTTAGTTGTAGAGGTTGTCAAGAACTGGAATTTGGTTCTTGGTGAAAGGTTAGGTGCAGGAACTGGAATTCTGGTTCTTGTGGTAGATTAAGTGTAAGATTGTAATCTGTAAAACATTTGATCTAGTGGAACCCAGCCGGAATTTGGCTGGAGACTGGATGTAGCCCTGGTATTGGGTGAACCAGTATAAACACCGGTGATATCTTTCTAAACCTTTCTCCTCTTTTAATTTTGTTGCTGCGTTTATTGTTGGTTGATTTCTTTGTGATTCAAGAACAGATCTGAAATCTTATTTTTACAAATAGATAATCTGTTATTTGCGAAAATCTTTAAAAGATCAATTCACCCCCCTCTTGATCTAAAACTACTTTTCTAACACCCACTCCCTATGGATTTCTCACTTGCCCCCGGGTATAGAGGGAACTGTAGTGTGCAAGGGTTTGTGTGCAGATTTTATTTCAAACAATTGCGTAAATATAAACAAACAACAGTTATTAAAGCCAAACAGTAAAACATGTTATCATACAGGGCAGGGTAAAACGTAATTTTCTTGGTTTATTTATTTTTAAGCTGGCCCATCACTAAATGGGATCAACTCTCTAGGCTTCCCCAGTGGAGTCGCCATCTGTCGCCGCCGTCAAAACGAGGGTGGTCGGAGCGACGCGATGGTTTCCGACTCTCTTGATTTTCACATTTTTATTCGTGTGGTTACAACGCCTTTAGGTTGTCCGATAACCGGGCTGAACCTAGGGGCGAGGTTTTCGAAAGGGTGCTCTTGGATTGTCCGATAACCGGGCTAATCCAAGAGCTAGTTTTTAAGGGTTCTCTGGAGTCGCCACCGATGTTTTTACCGGAAACATCAGAAAAGGAGTTTAAAAGGCGTTGGTTTTCGAAAAACCAACTTTGGTCATTATAACCAGAGTTGGGTAAGGGAGTTAGTTATGCGTAAAGGAAGTGTTAGTTCCTTTACGACGCCCCTTTCGGGTTCCCTATGATAGGCCAGTTGTTCTGTTAATAAATAAACCGGAAAAATACGCTTTTGCCCTTTTATTTTGCGGAATTTAAAGATTACGACTACATGGCCCTAATGTCTATTGTGTAATTTAAACAATGCGGTAAAAGATAGAGAGAGAAAGTAGGAACCTCCGAAGCTAGCTTTCTATTAATTCTTTTAAAATAGGGTGCTTTGCGGCAGCCCTTCACTCTACATGGCGTCGGAAACCTCTCAAAACGTTCTAAAAAACACTCTAAAGACACTCAGAAGCTCCGGAAATGCGTCGGAGGGATTCTAGAGAGAGAAACTATTGATGTGACTAGAGAGAGAGTGAGAAAGCTGTGTGAAATGAGGGGAAGGGAGGCCCTATTTATAGGGATTCGCATCTGTTAGGTTGAGACAGTCGTCTCGTCTGACAAGGTCGAGATGGCCGTCTCGACATTCCAGATGGCCGTCTCACCTTGCAGGAATGGCAAGACGGCGGTCTCGCCACTTGTGCAAGGCGAGACGGCGGTCTCGAATCCAAGACGGCGGTCTCGACCCCAAAAGGCGAAAATCCTTATTTTTGTGCCAAAAATCCCTCATATCCTAGTATGGGGCCTAATAGTCTCTCCTAGTGGCTTCTTAGGCTTCATCCATCTTCGAAAAGGAGGTCTTCTGATCTTTATTGTGAGACCGGTAAATATTTGGGGTCTACAGTCTTTAAGGTATGGAGGGGAGACTTCTCTTTTCTTTGTACGACTTGATATTTTGGAGGGTCGTACTTTAAAGGATTATCCTTAAAATCTGGTTGCTCTCTTATTCTTTGAGCATCCTTTCCAAGCCCTTGTCTGGGTTGTATCCATATCTCTTCATTATATGGGCCACTTTCATATTACTAGGAAGTCTTTCCATATTTTCAAATGTCCTCTTCAGCCGCATCCATTTAAGGTATGGTAGACGGCTCGCTGATTCGAATGTAGTCTTTAACTTGAACCATGATCAACTTGTCGCCTACCACGAATTTGATTTTTCGGTGGAGCGTTGAAGAAACTGCCCTAGCACCTTTAATCCAAGGTCTACTTAATCTTCCCCTTGGATTCTTTTTTTTTTCTTCTTCGGTTCTTTATTTTTCCTTTGTTTTTAGGAGCATTATCTTGTAGCTCCTTGGGGAATAAATTCTTTCGCTTCTCGTTGTGCCCCTAATGCTGGCTATATTGGAGATATCTTGATGATTCTTCTATGTATCTCCACGGTACAACTTTATCCGATGTATAAGGGAAAGGACGAGGCATGAATAATTACAAAGGTGTTATTGCCCCTTCCCTGACTTTATCAATTTGGGTACTAATATTTACTTTTTTCTTATTATCTCTTTGTCCCAAATCGATGGCCTAAGTTTTTTTTTCTAATGGGGCTGTATCAATTGAGCTTATTTTCCCACAGTCTTTGCATGTCCGGGGAAATGGTCCCCTCCTCACTGTCTGACTCAATCCATTCGCCTTCAGCTTTCAGATCCCGCAGAGAGTTTTCAATCATAGACATGACTGTTTATATGGTCCTTATTTGGGTCTAGATTTTATTTAATTATTTTGGAATGAGAGAGAAAAGAATGAGAAGCATATGAATATTATGAAAAATGCCTCGTTGTATTGATGAAAAGAGAAATATATACAGAGTCCCTTTAATCAAAAGATCTCGTGGCCATGGGTAGAGACCACGAGAGATGCACCGGAAGATTTTTTTATTTGTTTATACATTTTATTTATTTATATTTTTTTTTAATGAGGAGCCCTAATCAGTTGGTCTTCTCTACCCAGGCTCACTGTTCTGGTTGTGATAGAGGCTTAGTTGAATACATTGCAGCTGGGAGCTGTTGTGCTCAAAGTATCTACCTTAAGCAACAACTGACAGACTATGGAGTGACTCTAAATACGGTGCCTCTGGTTTGTGATAATACCAGTGCAATAAATTTAACTAAGAATCCTATTCAACACTCTAGAACTAAGCATATTGAAATTAGACATCACTTTATTAGAGAACATGTATCTAGGGGTGACTGTGAAATTTTATTCATTGAATCTGAAAAACAATTAGCTGATATATTCACTAAACCACTTCCTAGAGACAGACTTAATATGCTTAGGACTGAATTAGGAATTCTAGATATATCTAGTATTGAATAACTGATTCTTTATGGTGATTATTTTTTTTAACAAGTTAATAACAAGTTCAATCGATTAAATTTGTCTAAAAATCTTGAAATTATTTGTATTAATCGATTGAAATTGCGAAATAATCTGTTGATTTCCTGATTCTTACTCTCTGTTATTGATATGTTATAAGTTCAATCGATTAAATAAACCTTTAATCGATTTATTTCATTAACCTTGTAGCTCTGCATATTTTCTTCTATAAATCAATCAATTCAATCTTCGATTCAATCGATTAAATTCACTTTTGATACTCTGCATGATTTTCTTTCACAAAAACAATGGATTTGATCTTCGGTTCAATCGATTTATTTTACTTCTGAGTATCTGCAATTGCAAAATCAATTGGTTTCACGAAAAATCAATTGATTAATTTTTTCTAGGGCTAGTTGTGTATACTCTGTCACTAAACAATTACTGCAGAGTGGGTTGAATGCATTTACAACGAGATAGACTTCAGCTACTTTCTTAAATATCAATGATATCCAATAAAAGTTGATTGACTCTGATTGGATATCAGATGTGAGGATAATTAAGATGCACAGTAACCATTCTTTCTCTCTCTCCACCTTTATCATCACTGCGCAAAAGCAGAGAAGCAGTTATACAGTAAAGACAAAATTGTGAAGTTGAAGGGATCGTGTGCTCTAAAGAAAACTGTAGTGTTTTTCCTCCTTGAACCATTCTCTCTTCTCGGTTATTCCTCTGTTCATTCCAAAAATCAAGAATGCTCAAACGCACAAAATCTGGTAGGAAGAAGTCCATCAGAGGCGAGTCTTCTGCTGCAAGGCAAGAACCAAATGCTGAAGGACGCATTGAAACCTGGTTCAATGGGAACCAAGAGAAAATGGATATGTTTATTCATTAAATGAGCAGGAAACAAGTCAATATACCCAAGGTTCTAAAGTTCTCCTGGTTTGACGCCGAAGGATTCAGAGGTGTTCAGAAGCTACTACAACATCAAAAACTTCAAAAGTTTCTGGAGTTGAATGGTAGGATTTACCCTGACTTAATTAAAGTCTTTTTCACCAACTTGTCCTTTGAAGGTTCCACTTTAAAAACTCAAGTCAAAGGAGTAGACTTTGAGATAAGTCCAAATGTCTAGAAAGAGGCTGCTGGAATCAAGGATGAAGGTGTAAAAGTCACCAAAGGATATACTTCAGATGTGGAAGAGTTTAATAAAGTTCAGTACTTTCGTTCATGCATGAAGAATAATCGAGACTTTGTAAGTTCTTTCAATGCTGGAAAGATGAAGCTTGAGGAAAGGGTTCTCGCTTTCATTGTGGCCTGGCAGCTCACACCCAGGGGGAGCAATCATGCAGTACTGAATGAAGGAGATTTGGTACTGATGTACTGCATTCACCACAGAATAAGGGTGAACTGGGTTTTTGTTATCAAGGGCCACATGATCAAAGCTAAGCGGCTGAGTGATTTCAGGTATCCTTATGCTATTTTGATTTCTAAGTTTTTAACACATTTTGGTGTTGATTTGGAAGGAGAACTAGTTGAATCTGTCCGTCCAACAAATGAGATCAATAATTCTGTTCTTCACAAAATGGGATTCATTAAAATTGATGGTGAATGGATCTCCAAAGAAAATGCTGGGAGAGGAGAAGACTTTGAAGAAGAACAACAAGAGGAAAATGTCAATGCTGATGTTCCGGGAACTTCTGCAGCAAGACCATCTGACCCGATGGAAGAGGTGTCCCCATTGGAAATGATCCCATACACTCCACAGCCTGACCGTTGTCACCGCCGTCCCTTTCCGACATCCTGGAGGACGTCTTGAAACGTTTATGCGAGCGGTCGCGGAAGATGGTTTAGACTCGCGTTTTTGTTTTAAAAGGTTTTCGAAAAGAGGTTCTTATGGAGTCGCCACCAATGTTTTGACCTTAAACATTGGAAAAGGAAAAAATGTTGATTTTAAGAAAAACCGCACTTGGCCATTATAACCAGAGTTGGGTAAGGAAGTTAGTTACGTGTGGGGAAGGTATTAGCACGCCACAACGCCCCTTTCGGGTTCCCTATGACAGATTTATTTAAATAAAGACTATGAGAAATTACGCGATTACCCTATAATATTAAATGGCTATCTACATGATTTTATTCTATGTTGCATGCATAAAATGATGAATAAAGCTAAATAAAGCAATAAAAGAGATATTAAAATAGCTATCTATATGATCCTATTCTACATGACATAATAAAGCTAAATAAAACAATAAAATAATAAATAAAACAATAAAAGAGAAGAGAATTGAAAAGAACCTCCGTAGCAAGCTTGATATTGAGAATCTCGAACCGTGAGGATGCGTTTTGGCAACCCCGCTCTCTACACGGACTCTCCTCACCAATACAAGATCGACCCCACTAAAAATTTAAAGAAGAATCAAATGCCGAATATAATTCCTTAACCGATTGTTACCTATTTAAGGCAATCGGAAAGATCATTCAAGAGAAAGAAAGAAATAGACAAGTGCTCTGAGTTTTAGAAAATGTTTCGAGCTCTCGGAGTGTCCGGGGTGTGAAAAAGTGGCAAATGAACCTCCTATTTATAGTTTTTCGCAGCTGGCGCACTTTGGGACGGCCGTCCTGGATGGGACGGCCGTCCGGACTGGGACAGCCCGTCCCAAATGGCAAAATTACACAGGCCGGGACCCCTGGGAACCCGGGACGGCCGTCCCACTTGAACCGGGGCTTGGGACGGCCGTCCCAACTTCGGACGCGCGTCCCAACCGGTTGGAGCAGGTTGGGACGGCCGTCCCAACTGGGACGGCCGTCTCGACTTGTTCTCGGCCAGTTCGCGCGTTCGGACTCCGGAAGCTTTCCTTGCTCGTTTTGGACGTCAGTGGATGCCGATATGTGTCTGTTGAAGCTTTATCTTCATATAGGAAGTCTTCTTGGCCTTCATTAAGATGCTCGGCGAGCTCGTCTTTGTGTAGGAAGTCTCTTTTGGCTTTTATTGTGTGAATGAGTGAACTCCGTCTTTTGTTGTGGGAGGTCCTTCTCGTTTTGGGAGACCGGATGAACTCCATCTTCGGGTGAAGTTCCTCTAGCTTTTATTTTGAGAGGCCGGGTAAAATTAGGGGTCTACAGCTGCCCCCCCTTCGCCTGCCTAACTAATTCGTCAGTTTTAATATGCCGACAAAATTAGTTGGTAGGGGAAGGAGTTAACCCTTTTGCCCGGCTACCCTTCTGATGTCGCTCCTTATTGATCCGCCAGATGATAAATATTTTGATAGGTACCAACCCCTATCTGGTTTGAGCCTCCTTTTATAAGGCTCGATGAGTACTTACCCTCATCCGGTATGAATTTGCATTTTGCAGAACTCCTGTGGGTACTTACTTCCGAGGTGCTCATCACCGAACTATCCTCTAATAGAAGAAAAGTCTTTGCACCCGTTTTTTGCAATGCTTCTCGTGAATATTTTTTTACTCCACCTCGATGCATTTTTACTAAATTTTGATGAGTACCTACCCTCATCCGGTATAAACCTTATTTTTATAAGGTTTTGGTGAGTACCTACCCCCACCCGGTACAAATCTGTATTTTTGCCGGATTCTGAATGAGTCTTGTTCTGCAAGACTTTGGTGAATATCTACCCTCCCTGGTATGAACCAGCTTCGCAAGAGATTTTTTTTTTTTTTTTTTTTTTTTTTATAAGCCTCGTTCCGTAAGGCTTAGGTGAGTATGTACCCCCACCCGGTATGAAGTTTTTGGTAAGCCCCGTTCTGCAAGGCTTAGGTGAGTATGTACCCCCACCCGGTATGAAGTTTTTGGTAAGCCCCGTTCTGCAAGGCTTAGGTGAGTACGTACCCCCACCCGGTATGAAGTTTTTTGTAAGCCCCGTTGTGCAAGGCTTAGGTGAGTATGTACCCCCACCCGGTACGAAGTTTTTGGTAAGCCCCGTTATGCAAGGCTTAGGTGAGTATGTACCCCCACCCGGTATGAAGTTTTTTGGTAAGCCCCGTTCTGCAAGGCTTAGGTGAGTATGTACCCCCACCCGGTATGAAGTTTTTGGTAAGCCCCGTTCTGCAAGGCTTAGGTGAGTATGTACCCCCACCCGGTATGAAGTTTTGGTAAGCCCCGTTCTGCAAGGCTTAGGTGAGTATGTGCCCCCACCCAGTATGAAGTTTTTGGTAAGCCCCGTTCTGCAAGGCTTAGGTGAGTACGTACCCCCACCTGGTATGAAGTTTTTTGTAAGCCCCGTTGTGCAAGGCTTAGGTGAGTATGTACCCCCACCCGGTACGAAGTTTTTGGTAAGCCCCGTTCTGCAAGGCTTAGGTGAGTATGTACCCCCACCCGGTATGAAGTTTTTGGTAAGCCCCGTTCTGCAAGGCTTAGGTGAGTACGTACCCCCACCCGGTATGAAGTTTTTGTAAGCCCCGTTGTGCAAGGCTTAGGTGAGTATGTACCCCCACCCGTACGAAGTTTTTGGTAAGCCCCGTTCTGCAAGGCTTAGGTGAGTATGTACCCCCACCCGTATGAAATTTTTGGTATATCTTTTTTCTTTTGATTGATGAGTACGAACCCTCATCCGGCTTCCGGCGACTTATTGTCTCTCGATCATGCGCCTATTCCATGAGGAATGATTGATTTTCTTTCTTTTTGACTTTTCTATTTTAGTCATCCGGCTTTACCGGGATTCTTCGTTGGTTGCCTTTTAGGCAGGAATTTATTGGGGACTTTGATTGTGCCTCTTGATTAGGTAATTGCTTCAAGCAATGGTGAAGACTTTTATGCTTTTGGGCTTGCATTACCTCCGGCATAGGTTGATTTCCCATTTCTCCGGGATATTAGCTCTTTGCTTGTTTTGAGCAAACAAGTAGTTCCGTTGTAAGCTCACCTATGGGAAATTTTTTCTTTTGAGAATTTGATTGCTCTGATCGAGATCTCTTTTGAATTGCCCCCTAGAGGGAAAATGGAGTTTTTGACTCCTTATTGCTTGAACTGACTTTTGTCTTATGTTTTTATTTCTGCTGGGGAATGGGTTTGTATGTGCGCCTTTTATGCACGTTAGATGGAAAGATATATATTTTCTCTTCTCTTTGTAATGATCCCTGGGGAATTTTATTGGCCTTCTGGGGATGGAAATTTCTTCTTTTTTTGCTTTTGTAGATTTTTCTTGATGTGCTCTTCTTGGGGATTTTCTTTCAACTTTTTCATGTCGTGGCCTTTGTTGGAGGATGAAAGGCTTTTCTCTTCTTTCTTTTTGTTGCCCCCCAGTGATTTGGGTGATTTAATTATGTGCTTTCTTCGATGGACTCTTGTGTAGTCCTTATGAAATGGAGACTCTTGCATGAGTGTGCTTGATGACTCATGTAGTGATGAAGCTGAGTCGCGAGGTAATCTTTTTGTCTTGCCTCTGGAGTAGGCAAGGATCCGCTTGGGGATGATCAAGCCTTTCCGTTGGCCATTTTTTTTTAAGCTTCTTTATTCTCGTCGAGATAGTTTTGATTTCGCCTTTTTCTTTCGCGATCAACGCGAGTTATTTGAAATCGGCTTTTTGTCGTATTACGTGTGCCTTTTTATTTTACACGTAGGCTTTTCAAGATGCAAATGGAAATAACAATTTTTATTTATTATATATATATTTTTTGGATAATACATTCAACCATTTTTGAACTACTAGAAAGCATCATAAAACTTCCTAATCGTCCGTCTCTGGACCGGAGTGAGCTGGATGGTGCCGGCGAAGGGAAGCGGCGGAGCAAGCGGCGTTGGAACCTCGTCTGGGTCTCGGACCAAATTTTCTATTTGGCGGTCCGTCCTGTCTTGCCTCATGGTCACCGACCGAACCGCTGTCGCATGAACCGGAATTGCCCTTCCATGTAGGCATGCTCATCATCCAGGCGCCCGTATAAGCCGGCGTAGTCGTGGTCGTAGGACTCGCCGCGGGATTCTCGAAGTGGTGGGGATATCCCGTGGTGTGTCGAAATCCCGCATGTCCATCGAGATAGAGAGGATTGGGTTTAAGATAAACCCCGTACCTTGCCTCGCCGAGGATGTTCATATGAGCCAGCACTCCGCCGTTGATCGGCTCCGGTCGAAGACTAGCCGGGATGTCTTCTCCGTCGCTACATCCCCAATACTCGCCTAGAGGGGTGAGAAAGGGAGCTATTATGATTGCTCCCGCTGGACCACGAGTGCCGCAATCCTTGACGGCTTTGAGAAAGGCATACCCCGGGTTGCACCTATGCCCCCGGTGCATACAAGTAAACAATGAAAAGGTCGGCCAGAGTTACCTTTCCTTGGCTCTCCTTCCGACTGTGTATGGTCCCGCCAACAATTTATGACATACGCGAGTGGAGGAGAAAAAGCTGCACCCTTCGGATTTGATGGCAGAATGACAGCCCAGTGATCTCTTTCCACATGGTAGCGGTGGTGAGAGCAGCTGGCTTCTCCAAATACGCGGACCGGTACTGGAGTTCTTGTATCTCGCTCGCCGGCGTAAACCCATAATGACATTAAAGTCATCCAGAGCAAGTGGTCCCAGTAGGCTCCATCCATCCAAGAGGAGACAGACTTGAGTTGGTGGCACCCCAGGAATGGAAGATGGCATTTCCACCATGTTGACGAAGCAAGAAATTCCATCGTGGCAAGTGCGATGGATCCGAGTAGGTAGCTCGCGGAGCGTAAAGTCCCATCCTATGTTGTGGATGTATCTTCTCGACATCTTGATCCCGACTCGAATGTAGCTAGGATTTCGAAGTCCAATTGCAGTGTGGGGTACCAGGAGAATTGCTGGATATTTACTAGACGTAGTTGGTGTGATTTTCGCTAGTTGAGTACCGACCGTAGTAGTTCCTCTAGCAGGGTTTCTAGAGCGTTTTCTCCTATATGAAGATTCTCCGTGCTCCATTGTAGGTAGTATTCACTTAAGAATGCCAGGAATGTGTAGGAATGGAGAAGAAGCAAGATAGAAAGCCTGGAATGGGATGTAGAAGCTCAAATCCGCGCCTAGCATTTATAGAGCGCGCCAAGACCATTGGGACGGCCGTCTGGGTTGGGACGGCCATCTCAATTGAAAAAAATACACAGGGGCCATCAGCGGGGAAGTGGGACGGCCGTCCCACCTGGGACGCGCGTCCCAATTGAATTTGTACACTTGGGACGGCCGTCCCGACTTTGGGACGGCCGTCTCGAGCTGCTGGAGGGGATTTTTGATTTTTTTTTTGACTTAATTTTCATGTTTTTTGATAAGATTGAAGATAGGATTCCCTTCATTTATGCTTTAATGCATGTAATGCTTCATGATATGCATCCTATGATCTATTTCAGTTAATATTTCGAAAGTTTTAACTGATGTGCTTTAACTTCGGGTGTGATCTTGATGCTGTACCTTAACGTCATCTTGTTTCTTGGATAACAAGCTTAGCTGTATTGATTTGCCGTCTTGGAATTTTCTTTGTCATGGCCGAAGAACGATCTTCTGTTTGTAGGGCGACTGCCATATCAATGCCTTTCTTCCTTTCCTTAGGGATTTCAACCTTCCTATTGATCACTATGTTATCACATCCCCCTTCATTACTTGAATGCTTTTTAATGAAATGGTCAAGAGAAGAGAAAGAAAAGGATTTATTGCAAAGGTTTGTGTTTTAGAGGGATATATTTTTATAATAGAGGTCTCTGTAAGAATGGCTGGCCAAGGTTGGTCGGTGTTTAGGCTAGTTTAGATAAACATTTCATTCTTGTGATGTAGCGTCGTTGTTTACTGGTTTATGGCGCCTTTTTGCGATCGATTAACTTCCCTAAGCCGCCCTTTCAGGTTTTCAGTCTAGGATGTTGTGCTTATGTCCTAACTTTTGTCTAGGTTTTCCTCGTTTATATTTATTTTTAAGGGATACCTAGCGGACTTTTGATAACCCTAACTTTTGCCCAGGCTACCCTTTATTATTGTTCGGGTCTCCTGCCGGGTTTACCCTAACTTTTGCGCAGCCCCCTTTTTGGGTTTCCTGCCGGGTATTTAGCCCTTTTATTTTCTTGTCTTGATCTTCGACCTTGACGGGCTTTCCCTTTTTTGTATGCGTATATTTTTTGCACAACATTTGTCACAACTTGATTTTATCGAGATAAATTTTATTTGTATTTATAGTTAATCTGTTTATTTTGACTTTGCTTTGCGGCGCTTTACTTATTTGGACGCATTTGGAACGAAACATTTATCTAAACTTTGTTTATTAAAATGGGGCATAGATACATTTAGCAAGAAAAGAAGCAGATAGTAAGAATAGCATTCTTTTGTAATTTTAGGGAAATGTGGGCCCTAAAGATGCTCGGGGGACGGGCAAACCCCGAGGAGTGATCTCTAATAGTCATTAGATTTATATCCCTTAGAATCGGAAGAAGGACACCTAATGACTAACGCTACCCTTTGCGCTAATATCCCTCCTTTTTGAAATACCATCTTCGAGGGGTAAGACTTCCCTGTTCTTCGTATGGTTTGATCTTTTGCAGGGTCATATCCTAATCCATACTTTAACGGATTATCTTTGAAATCTGGTGGCTCTCTTATTCCTTGAGCGTTCTTTCCAAGCCCTTGTCCTGGGCGATATCCATATCTTTTCATCATCTGGGCCACCTTCATGCTACTAGGGAGTCTTTCGATATTGGCAATTTCGAGTGCTTGAAAAGATGTTTCAAGAGCCTCTTCAGCCGCATCCACATATGGTTGGATAGATGGTTTGCTTACTAGAAAGTCTTCTTCAGCTTGAACTGTGACCAGTTTATCATTTGTCACAAACTTGACTTTTTGGTGGAGCGTCGAAGGTATTGCCTTAGCGCTATGAATCCAAGGTCTACCGAGGAGACAATTGTATGCTGGTGTGATATCCATTACGTGGAAGTCTATGTTGAAAATAGTAGGTCCGATTTGAATTGGTAGACTAATTTCTCCTACCACTTCGCGTCTTGATCCGTCAAAGGCTCGAACTATTGTATTGCTCGGGCGCATGTGGGTTCCTTGCACTATTATCTTGTCAAGTGTGTTTTTAGGCATAACGTTTAGGGATGACCCATTATCCACTAGAACTTTGGAAATGAGATATTCCTTGCATTTAACAGAAATATGCAAGGGCTTGTTGTGATCTGACCCTTCTAAAGGGAGTTCTTCATTTGTGAAAGTAAGATGATTATTGGCTGTAATATTACCAATAATCCCTTCGAATTTGTCTTGGGATATTGTATGCGGAACGAATGATTCATTCAAAACTTTTAACAGTGCGTTTCGATGCGGTTCCGAACTCATGATGAGTGATAACAAGGTTATCTTTGCAGGAGTGCGATTGAGTTGATCGATGATGGAGTACTCGCTTTGTCTAATGTATTGGAGTAACTCATCTGTCTCTTCCTTGGATTCCTTTTCTTCTTCGGCTTTATTTTTCATTTTATCTTTAGGAATATTATCTTGTAATTCCTTGGGGGCGTATATTCTTCCGCTTCTTGTCATGCCCCCAATACCGGTTATGTTGGAGATGTCTTGATTGACTGGCGATTCTTCTGAGTATCTCCAGGGTACAGCTTTATTTGATTTATAAGGGAAAGGGTGAGGCACGAATAAACGTATAGGTGTTATTGCCTTCTCCCTTTTGTCAATTGGAATAACCAACGGTGCTTGTTTATTATCATCTTCGAGTTTATCGCCTGTCGTAGAGATTTTGATGACGAAAGGCTTCTTTTCCATTTTTCCGATTTGTGGAAAGCACATCGCTTAATCCTTTCTTTTTATTATCTTTATTATTAAAATGAGGAGGGATATACGAATGTATGCAGCTTATGAATGCAATAGACAATTTAAGGAGAGAAAAATAAGTCCTTTTATTAGAAAGTGTAAATCCTTCTATACAATGCTTTGGAGCAAGTGCCGACAAAAACGGAAAAGTTTGAAGAATCCTATAGGTAAATTAGGTTTTCTTCGTAATTCATCTTCAGCTGTTCTCACATGGTTTCCGAGTATCTTGATTTGCTCATGTATCGCTTGACTCATATTTTCACTATATCGATGAGCCTCTCTCATCTTTTCTTCTAGATGAACGATCAAAGCATGTTGTTGGTCGATCTCTCTCTTATTTGGTCATTTTCACTGGAGTAGTTGACCATACTCGAGCTAATCCGTTCCTTTCTTTATCATGTAGCTCATCCAGGCTTTTCTTGTATTTTTCAGCGGTTTCCCGCCATTTTTGTGCTTCTGACCGAAGTTTCGTTAGATCATCATGTATCAACTTGATCATTTTTGCCTCGTTCCGTAAGTGTTTTCTCAAAACGTGCTATTTCGTCATTCATGTCTTGGAAAAGACTATCTTGCTCAAGCCTCGGAATTTTCATTGTTTGCTTAGCTTCTTTTTGGTAGTCAAGCATAATCATTCTTGAGAAGCTCTATCTCATGGTCCTTCTTTTTACATTGCCTTTTTAGACCGTCTATTATAATGGTTGATTCTTGCTCTTTTTCTTCAAAAGCCCTTAGCCGAGTTTCCATGACTTCAACCCTTTTGTTTAAGGCATTGACTTACAATTGTAATTCTTCGTTGACCAATGCTTTAATGAATGTATCAGATGGTAGGGGTATCCCTCTATTTTTTCTCCATTCTTCATATTCACGGGATGTAGATATCTGAGCCTTTCCGAGTTCTTTATCCCCCAGGTATACCGGTCTTTCCCATGCTTTCCGGATAGCAGATACTTCTTCAAAGTTATGGGAATAATGGCATAGACTCAGCTGTCTGAGTTCTTCTTGGGTTGGCGTAGTCTGAGTTCTCATAAGTTGCCTCATAGCTATTTTAGGAGAGTATGCTATACAACCTCTAAGACCTAGAAGTGGTATACTCAGGTAGTCTCCGCATCGTATGAGAATATAGCCGGGTCGGAACCAAGGGCAAACCCATGATACATGCTCTATGTTCCAGTTTTCTAACTCGGTTTTCCACTCTAAGGCTTGACGATGTTGAAGAGGGATTTTTGAGAAGCTTCTTAAAGGATCAGGAAATACACCCATGTGGCTTGAGGCGTAAAAGTGAGTAATACCCCAGACATATAGCAGTGGAGTACAACATCTGAGTGTTTTTCCCTGTTTCTGTCGGCAAAATTCTACAGAGAGCAGGGTATCAGCAAGGATTGTAGGTATAGGACTTTTTGAATACACATCCCAGGCAAAGAATGCATCCATCGCAGCATGATCCACAATATTCGCATGAAATGGGAATAATATGGTTCCGAACATTGCCAATGCTAGAGTTTTGTTAAATGTAGACCAATCTTTCTTTTCAACTAAAAAGGTCAAGTGGTCTTCTATTACGGATATTTTCCAACCTCGGACATTTCCTTTCCCCTGGAGGGCAGATTGATGAGAAGGTAGTCATATGATAGTAGCAACCTTTTTCACGGCCGTATATTCTCCTGAGCAGACATAAACCCCAACTAACTGAGGCCATCTAACCATGAGTTCGTATTCCTCTAAGATTGGTACCAAGTCAAACTGCGAAAACTCAAAGCAGTGTAGATTGGGATTCCAGAAATGGATCAATGCTCTAATAAATATTGGATTGATGCTGATCTTTAGGAGGTCAAGAATTCTTCCATAAGATTTCTCAAAATTAGCACAGGCCTCCGGCGGCATGTAAGTACACAACTGCCTTAGCTTCTCTACACGGTACAGAAGGATTTCCACTTTCTTTAATTGTCTACTACCAGATCCCTCCATTATCTAACAGAAGTGAAAAATGCATGATATGAGGATGGGTTTTTGTAAATGCATGTATGCAAGTATTTATTTTTCTAAGTATTATCATGTTTCATTCCTAATATGATGTATGATAATACTGGGTTTTTCTGGAAAAGAAAACTTATCTATATGAATGTTTATGGATTTTGATGAAGAGAGTACTATCTTCTTCCTTTTTTATGATGATGAAGAAAAGGTGATATGAATTGCAAGACTTTTGCTAATAATTTTTATTTTATGACAAAGGTATCTTTAATTTGATTGTATATTTTTATGATTTTTAGGTTTTTTCATTTTTTTGTCTGTTGTATGATTACCCTATGCTAATGCATCAATACAAATGCAGCAAACGTATGCACACATAATTCATACATCCACGAGCAGAGCCACGCTTATTTAATCACGAGGTAGGGTTTTCCTGCAGAAACGTGCTTGGTTTAGGTGGTTCTAACTGTTCTCACCAGGCCAAAGGTCCCCAAGGTGCCCCCATTATAGGGACCTCTCAATCTCTCAATCCTCGGGTCATGCACGGAACTCCGTGGCGACACCCTTAGACCAAAAGAAGAGAGTTATCACCTTGAGTTGGTGGTTTTCCGACAACGGTAGTAGCCCCGTGTGCCAACTAACCGATCGTATCTGCCACCCACTCCCTATAGATATTCACTCTTGCCCCCGGGTATAGAGTGACTGTTGTGTGCAAGGGTTTTTGTGTGCAATTTATATTTCAAACAATTGCAGAAATAATCATACAGCAGTTATATAAAGCCATACAATAAAAACATACAGAAGGGTAAAGGCGTAATTTCAAATCTTTACTTAGTTTGAATTTATCTGTCACTAAATGGGATCAACTCTCTAGCTTCCCCAGTGGAGTCGCCATCTGTCGCCGCCGTCCCTTTCCGACGTCCTGGAGGACGTCTTGAAACGTTTATGCAAGCGGTCGCGGAAGATGGTTTAGACTCGCGTTTTTGTTTTAAAAGGTTTTCGAAAAGAGGTTCTTATGGAGTCGCCACCAATGTTTTGACCTTAAACATTGGAAAAGGAAAAAATGTTGATTTTAAGAAAAACCGCACTTGGCCATTATAACCAGAGTTGGGTAAGGAAGTTAGTTACGTGTGGGGAAGGTATTAGCACCCCACAACGCCCCTTTCGGGTTCCCTATGACAGATTTATTTAAATAAAGACTATGAGAAATTACGCGATTACCCTATAATATTAAATGACTATCTACATGATTTTATTCTATGTTGCATGCATAAAATGATGAATAAAGCTAAATAAAGCAATAAAAGAGATATTAAAATAGCTATCTATATGATCCTATTCTACATGACATAATAAAGCTAAATAAAACAATAAAATAATAAATAAAACAATAAAAGAGAAGAGAATTGAAAAGAACCTCCGTAGCAAGCTTGATATTGAGAATCTCGAACCGTGAGGATGCGTTTTGGCAACCCCGCTCTCTACACAGACTCTCCTCACCAATACAAGATCGACCCCACTAAAAATTTAAAGAAGAATCAAATGCCGGAATATAATTCCTTAACCGATTGTTACCTATTTAAGGCAATCGGAAAGATCATTCAAGAGAAAGAAAGAAATAGACAAGTGCTCCGAGTTTTAGAAAATGTTTCGAGCTCTCGGAGTGTCCGGGGTGTGAAAAAGTGGCAAATGAACCTCCTATTTATAGTTTTTCGCAGCTGGCGCACTTTGGGACGGCCGTCCGGATGGGACGGCCGTCCGGACTGGGACAGCCGTCCCAAATGGCAAAATTACACAGGCCGGACCCCTGGGAACCCGGACGGCCGTCCCACTTGAACCGGGGCTTGGGACGGCCGTCCCACTTGAACCGGGGCTTGGGACGGCCGTCCCAACTTCGGACGCGCGTCCCAACCGGTTGGAGCAGGTTGGGACGGCTGTCCCAACTGGGACGGCCGTCTCGACTTGTTCTGGCCAGTTTCGCGCGTTTCGGGACTCCGGGAAGCTTTCCTTGCCTGTTTTGGACGTCAGTGGATGCCGATATGTGTCTGTTGAAGCTTTATCTTCATATAGGAAGTCTTCTTGGCCTTCATTAAGATGTCGGGCGAGCTCTGTCTTTGTGTAGGAAGTCTCTTTTGGCTTTTATTGTGTGAATGAGTTAACTCCGTCTTTTGTTGTGGGAGGTCCTTCTCGTTTTGGGAGACCGGATGAACTCCATCTTCGGGTGAAGTTCCTCTAGCTTTTATTTTGAGAGGCCGGGCAAAATTATCAAGGGCCACATGATCAAAGCTAAGCGGCTGAGTGATTTCAGGTATCCTTATGCTATTTTGATTTCTAAGTTTTTAACACATTTTGGTGTTGATTTGGAAGGAGAACTAGTTGAATCTGTCCGTCCAACAAATGAGATCAATAATTCTGTTCTTCACAAAATGGGATTCATTAAAATTGATGGTGAATGGATCTCCAAAGAAAATGCTGGGAGAGGAGAAGACTTTGAAGAAGAAGAACAAGAGGAAAATGTCAATGCTGATGTTCCGGAAACTTCTGCAGCAAGACCATCTGACCCGATGGAAGAGGTGTCCCCATTGGAAATGATCCCATACACTCCACAGCCTGACCGTGGCACGCCCCTGTCACAGTTCGAGAGAACCATGTTGCATCAGGTGAACGAACTGCAAACCAACCAAAGAAGGCACATGGAGATGACGGTTGATTTGCGGGCTCGTCAGCATTATCTGGATGAAAATTTCATTGCAAGATTTCAACATATTGACAACCAATTAGAAGACATCTACAACAAGATTGTTGAACTACAATTTAATCAAGGTCCCGGGGATGAATGAAGGCTTATTTTTTTTATGTTTCTGTTATCTTGTTTCTGTTTTCCGTTGTTATTGTTTTGTTTCATTTTGGGGTATCTACGTGGTACCATGGACTGTAACTAAAACACTCTTATTTGATGCAGTCAAATAGGGGGAGAAGTGTTTTTCTTAAAAACTGTCACTAAACACACACCACAAAATATATGTCTATGGTCTGTTATTATTTGTGCAGGTGCAGTGGTTATTTGTCTCCATCAAATAGGGGGAGATTGAAGCACTTGGTGGATTTGATGAAGACATAATATTTTGTAGATATAGTTTAGTTTGTGGGTATGTAGATGAATAGGCTAAGTATAGAACTTAATCTCTTGATAGGCCAATATATTTTGTGATAAGCGCCTTAATATGATGCATCTCAGTGAAATCATTTTTCTGCATGAAAAACTAACATTTAAGCATTAAAAGAACAAACTAAGTTTTTCAATCTGTTGAAAATGATTTTCAATCTGTTAAAATCACTTAACATAATAAGTGGTCATACATAGTCAAAAATTCAATTGGTTGAATCACAGAAACAACAGGTTAAAATGACTTAATGAATTTTTCAATATCAAGGTTTCGTATTTTCAATCTGTTGAAATGTTTTTTTTAATCTGTTGAAACAGAAAGACTATTTTTTCTATCCAAGAGTCTGCAGGATTTCAATCTGTTGAAATGATTTTCAATCTATTGAAACAGAGAGCTATCATTTTTCATAAATTTGTTTCAATCCATTAAAAACTCGAATCAATCGATTGAATGAAGTTTTAAATGAAATCAATCGATTGAATCGTCGTTTTAATCGATTGAAATATATTCTGATCGATCATAATTTCATTCTGACCGATCATAACTTGTTCTAATCGATCATAATACTTTTCTAATCGATCATAATCGATTCTAACCTGTTATATTTTCATTCTGATCGATCAGTTGCATCTCTGATTCTGTTTTTAATTAATGAAACGTTCTGGTTCTCTGTTTTACTTTATAAATACAGATTTGATCTATCTTTTGAAAATAACAACTTGAGAAAACATTTGAAATCAATCTGTGAAGCTATCATATCCGTTACTTTCTCTGCATTCAAGAACTTTGTTATATCATAAGGTGCTTTGATCAAAATTGTGGTCAATCAAAGAGAGAAAGTGTCTGTGTTAGAATCAGTTATGGACAATTGTACTGATAAAGCTTCGATCCGGGTTTTTTCTTTTCATACTCTTTTGTAAAGTGTGTTTGTGCAGGTTGGAATTTGGATCTGCACTTGTTACGATGAATCGGATTTGGTTACTCGGGAGGTTTTCAAGAGGCTATCTTGTGGGTTTGCAAGATAGTTCTTGGGGTAGATTGGTGAGTATCTACTCGGTTGTAATTTTCACTTGGTATTAGTGGAACTTGGCAGATTTGTCAAGAACTGGATGTAGCTCTGGTATAGAGTGAACCAGTATAAATTGTTGTGTTGAATTTCTTCTTTCATCTCCTTTATTTCTTGTCTATATACTTGCTGTAATTAAAATCAACCTATCTACACAAGAATTAAATAAAGATAATTCATTCTTCCAAGAGAAAGTAAGTTTTGCGAAAAAGTTTTCAAAAGTTCAATTCACCCCCCCTCTTGAACTCAACCATTAATTCTTTCACTAGGCTTTGGGACGGCCGTCTCAGACCAATGGAAACCTTGGGACGACCGTCTGAGAGTTGGGATGGCCATCCCATTCAAATTTTTTGCTTGAGACGTGCATCTCATTTGAAATTTTCAATTGGGACGGTTGTCTTGACCTCTAGGACGGCTATCTTGAGTTTTTTAAGTGTGTTTTTTATGTTTTTGATGAGAAAGAAGATAGGACTCAATTTATTGATGTCAAATGCATGCAATGCCTTATGATATGCATCCTATAATCTACTTCAGTTAATATTTCAAAAGAATTAACTGATATACTTTGACTTCTGGCACGCTCTTATTGTAGTGTACCTTCCTCACCATGTTTTTCTGTCAACATGCTTAGTTGTACTGATTTGCCGTTTCGGTTTTCTTACTATAACCGAAGAGTAATCTTTTTGAATGTAGAGCAACTGCCATGTTAATGTCCCTCTTCTTTTCCTTAGGGATTTCAATCCTCTTATTGATCACTATGTATCCACATTTCCCCTCAACATTGTTGAAACATGATTTTATTGAGGTAGATCTTATTCGTGTTTCTAGTTAATCAATCATTTTTTACTTTGTTTTGTTTATGACACTTTGATTGTTTTGACGCATTTTGGAACAAAACGTTTATCTAAACATTGTTTATTTAAATGGGGTATAGACATATTTAGCAAGAAGAGAAGCAAATAGTAAGAATAACATTCTTTTGTAATTTCATGGGAAATGTGTGCCCTAGAGATGCTCGGGGGTCGAACACACCCCGAGGAGTGATCTCTAATAGTCATTGGGTTTACATCCCTTAGAATTTAAAAAAAGGACACCTAATGACTAACGCTACTCTTTGCCCTAATATCCCTCCTTTTCGGAAGATCTTCTTTGAGGGGGGAGACTTCCCTTTTTTCCGTATAGCTTGATCTTTTGTAGGGTCGTACCCTAAGCCAAACTTTAAAGAATTATCCTTAAAATTCGGTGGCTCTTTTATTCCTTGAGCATTCTTTCTGAGCCCCTGTCCTGGGCGATATCCATATATTTTCATCATATGGGCCACTTTTGTATTACTGGGAAGTCTTTCTATGTTGGCAATTTCGAGCGCTTGAAAAGATGTTTCAAGAGCCTCTTTAGCTGCATCCACATATGGTTGGACATACGGTTTGCTAATCAAAACATCTTCTTCAGCTTGAACCGTGATAAGTTTATCATTTGTCATAAACTTGACTTTCTGGTGGAGCGTTGAAGGTATTGCCTTAGCGTTATGAATCCAAGGTCTACTAAGGAGACAACTATATGCTGGAGTGATATCCATCACATGGAAGTCTACGTTGAAAATAGTAGGGCCAATTTGGAGTGGTAAACTAATCTCTCCTACTACTTCATGCCTTGATCCGTCAAAGGCTCAGACGATTGTATTGCTTGGGCGCATGTGGGTTCCTTGCACTGTTATCTTGTCAAGTGTGCATTTAGGCATAACGTTTAAGGATGAACCATTATCCACAAGAACTTTGGAAATGAGATATTCCTTGCATTTAACGGAAATATGCAAGGGCTTGTTATAGTTCGATCTTTCTAGAGGGAGTTATTCATTTGTGAAGGTGAGATGATCATTGGCTGCAATGTTACCAATGATTCCTTCAAACTTATCTTGGGATATTGCATGCGGAACAAAGGATTCATTCAAAACCTTTAATAGTGCGTTTCGATGTGGCTCCGAACTCATTATAAGTGATAACAAAGTTATCTTTGCAGGAGTGCGGTTGAGTTGATCGATGATGGAGTACTCACTTTGTCTTATATACTGGAGTAACTCATCTGTCTCCCACTTGGATTCTTTTTCCTTTTCCTCTTTAGTTTTATTTTTTCTTTTATCTTTAGGAGCACTATCTTGTAGCTCCTTGGGGGAATAAATACTTCCACTTCTAGTCGTGCCCCCAATACTGGCTATATTGGAGATGTCTTCATTAATTGGCGATTTTTCTGCATATCTCCAAGGTACAACTTTATTTGATGCATAAGGGAAAGGACGAGGCATGAATAAATGCAAAGGTGTTATTGCCCCTTCCCTTTTATCAACTTGAATGACCAACAGTGCTCGTTTATTATCATCTTTAGAGAGGTCAACTTTGATGACGAAAGACTTCTTTTCCATTTATTCTGATATGTGGAAAGCACATCAATTAATCCTTTCTTTTTATTATCTTTATTATTAAAATGAGGAGGGATGTATGAATGTATGCAACCTATGAATGCAATAGACAGTTGAGATAATGGAATTAAGGATAATCCTTATTTATTTCATCTAGAAAGTGTACATCTTTCTATACAATGCTTTGAAGCAAGTTTTGACAAAAGCGGAGGAGCTTGAAGAAACCCATAGGTAGGTTCGGTTTTTTCCGTAATTCATCTTCAACTACTCGCACATAACTTCTGAGTCCTTTAACTTGTTCATGCATCGCCTGGCTCATATCTTCACTATGATGAGCCTCTTTTATCTTTTCTTCTTGATGAACGATCAAGGCTTGTTGTTCGTTAGACCTTTCTATTACTTGGTCTCTTTCACGAAGGAGTTGACTGTATTGAGCTAAACCATCTCTCTCTTTATCATGTAGCTCATTTAAGTTTTCTCTATATCTTTCAACAGTTTCCCACCACTTTTGTGCCTCTGACCGAGTTTCTATTAGGTCATCTTGCATTAACTTGATCGTTTTCACCTGTTCTGCAAGCGCTCTCTCAAGATGTGCTATTTCATCATTCATGTCTTGGAATAGACTATCTTGTTCAAGCCTCGGAATTTTCAATGCTTGTATAGTCTCTTCTTGGTAATCAGCACAATCATTCTTAAGGCGCTCTATTTCTTTATCCTTCTTTTTACATTGCCTTTTTAAACCATCTATGATAAGGGTTGATTCTTGCTCTTTTTCTTCAAAAGCCCTTAACTAAGCTTCCATTACTTCTACCCTTTTATTTAAGGCATTGAACTTCAATTGTAGCTCTTCATTAACTAATGTTGTGGTGAATGTAGCAGATGGTTGTGGTATCCTTCTAGTTTCCCTCCACTCCTCATATTCGTGGGAAGTAGACACCCGAACCTTTCTGAGTTCTTTATCTCCCATATATACTGGTCTTTCCCATGCTTTCCGGATGGTAGATACTTCTTCAAAGCTATGGGAGTAATTGCATAGACACAACCCTCTGAGCTCTTCTTGTGTTGGCACAGTTTGGGTCCTCATGAGTTGTCTCATAGCTATCTTGGGAAAGTAAGCTATGCAACCCCTGAGGCCCAGCAATGGTATGCTCAGGTAATCTCCATATCGTATAAGAACATAGCTAGGTCGGAACCAAGGACAAACCCATGATACATGTTCTATTTTCCAGTTTTCCAACTCGGTTTTCCATTCTAGAGCTTGATGATGTTGGAGAGGGATTTTTGAAAAACTCCTTAAAGGACCGGGGAATACTCCCATGTAGCTTGAAACGTAGAAGTGAGTAATGCCCCATACATATAGTAATGAAGAGCAACATCTAAGTGTTTTCCCCTATTTCTGTGGGCAAAAATCTATTGAGAGCAGGGTATCAGCGAGAATTGCAGGTATAGGATTCTTAGAGTATACATCCCAGGCGAAGAATGCATCTTTTGCAGTGTGATCCACAATGTTTGTTAAATGTAGACTAGTCTTTCTTTTTAGCCAAAAAGGTTAAGTGGTCTTCTATTTTCAGCCAAAAAGGTTCCCTTTTCCCTCTAGGACGAATTGATGAGATGACAATTGTATAATAGTAGCAACTTTACTCACGACAATATAAACTCTTGAGCAGATGTAGACCCCAACTGACTGAGGCCATCTAACCATGAGTTCGTATTCTTCTAAGGTTGGTACTAAGTCAAACTGCGAAAACTCAAAGCAGTGTAGATTGGGATTCCAGAAGTGGACCAATGCTCTAACAAAGATAGGATCGACGCTGGTTTTCAGGAGGTCAAGAATCCTTCCATAAGATTTCTCAAAATTAGCATTGACCTCTGGCGGCATATATGAGCACAACTGCCTTAACCTCTCTACACGACATAGAAGGATTTCCACTTTCTTTAACTGTCTATTACTGGACCCCTCCATTATCTAAAAGAAAACAAAAATGCATGTTATGAGGATGGGTCTTTGTAAATGCATGCGTGTAGGTGTTTGTTTTTCTTAAACATTATCATGTTTTATTCTCTAGTATGATACATGGTAGTGCTTGATTTTTCTTTTTTGAAAAAGAAACTACCGATATGGATGTTTATGGGTTTCAATGAAGAGAGTCTTATTTTCTCCTCTTATTGTTATTTATTCTTTATCTTTTTTATGGTTTTTAGAATTTTTTGTTATTTTTTTTCTGTTGTATGATTATCCTATGCTAACGTATCAATACAAATGTAGCAAACAAATGCACACACAATTCATTCATCCACGAGAAGAGTCACACTTATTTAATCACGAGGTAGGGTTTTCCTGCAGAAACGTGCTTGGTTAAGGTGGTTCTAAACTGTTCTCACCAAGGCCAAAGGTCCCCAAGGTTCCCCCATTATAGGGACCTCTCAATCTCTCAGTCTTCGGATCATGCACGAAACTCCGTGTCGACATCCTTGGACCAAAAGAAGAGAGTTATCACCTTGATTTGGTGGTTTTCCGACAACGGTTGTAGCCCCATGTGCCAACAAGCCGGTCGTATCTGCCACCCACTCCCTATAGGTATTCACTCTCGCCCCCAGGTATAGAGGGACTGTAGTGTGCAAGGGTTTTTGTGTACAGTTTGTATTTCAGACAATTTGTAGAAAATAATCATACAGTAGTTATTAAAGCCATACAATAAAACACACAAAGAAGGGTAAAGGCGTAATTTCAAATCTTTACTTAGTTTGAATTTATCCATCACTAAATGGGATCAACTCTCTAGCTTCCCTAGTGGAGTCGCCATCTATCACCGCCGTCCATTCCGACGTCTAGGGACATCTCGAACGTTTATGCAAGCGGTCGCGATAAGATGGTTTAGACTCGCATTTTATTAAAAAATGTGATCATTTCTTCCGAGGTACTCAACAACTGAACTATCCTCTAATAAAAGCAAGATTTTCGCAAAAAGGTTCTTATGGAGTTACCACCAATGTTTTGACCATGAATATTGGAAAAGGATAAAAAGGCGTTGATTTTAAGAAAAACCAAACTTGGCCATTATAACCAGAGTTAGGTAAGGGAGTTAGTTACGCGTGGGGAAGGTGTTAACACCCCCACAATGCCCCTTCTGGGTTCCCTATGACGGATTAATTCATAAAGTAAAGATTAAGAGAAATTACGCCATTACCCTATTTTATTATGCAATATTAGGAATAACTATATTTTATATAGAAAGTAGTAAATAAAGCAATAAAATAGAAGGATAGTGAAAAGAACCTCCGTAGCAAGCTTTTATTACCATTCTTCAACTGTGAGGATGCATTTTGGCAATCCCCCGCACTACACAGACTCTCCTCCTGAATACAGGAATGAAACTAAAGAAAACTTTAAGAAGAATCGAATGCCGAAGATACTTCCTTAACCGATTGTTACCTTATAGGCAATCAGAGAGATCATTCGAAAGAGGGAGAGAAGAGAAGAATGAGGTGTGTCTAAAAACGTCACCTAAGGTCCCTATATATAGTATTTTTCAGCCAGAAACTCGAGATAGCCGTCTCAGGCCCAAAAAATAGGGACAATGGTCGAAACAACTTGGGATGACTATCTCAAGCCATTTTGCACGTTGAGATGCGCGTCTTAGATGTGGGACGTGCGTCTCAACCTGTTTGGGAGGAATGTCTCACTTCTGAGATGGTGGTCTCGAGTGTTCTGGTCAAATCTTGTGTTTTGTGGTTCCAGGGAAGCTTTCCTTTCTTCAGAGGAAGCCGGTTGATGCCGATGGACATCCACTGAAGCTTTACCCTTCTTCAGAGCGAAAGTCTCCTGGTCTTTATTGAAAGGCCGGGCAAAATTTGGGGTCTACAGGTCCATCTAGGATAAAAAGTTTTGGTGGAAATTATTATGCTCTTGTGATTGTTGATGATTTTTCTAGATATACTTGGACATTTTTCTTAACATTAAAAAGTGAAGCTTTTAAAGTCTTTAGGAAGTTTTCCAAGCAAATACAAAATGAGAAAGACTTAAGAATTAAGGTGTTAAGACCATGGTGGAGAGTTTCAAAATGAATGGTTTGCAAATTATTGTGAGGAAAATGGTATTTTGCATAATTTTTCTGCACCTAGGACTCCCCAACAAAATGGTGTAGTAGAAAGGAAAAATAGGTCACTAGAGGAACTTGCTCAAACAATGTTGAATGAATCAAATGTTCCTAAGTATTTTTGGGCTGATGTTGTAAGTACTGCATGTTATGCGTTGAATAGGATGCTTATTAGGCCAATTATAAAATCAACTCCTTATGAATTGTTAAATGGTAGAAAGCCTAATGTTGCTCATTTAAAGATATTTGGATGTAAATGCTTTGTTTTAAATAATGGAAAACATAACTTAGGAATATTTGTCTCAAAAGCCGATGAGGGCATTTTCTTAGGTTATTCACTAACTAGCAAAGCATATAGAGTGTTCAATAGTGTTAGAATCGCGCAGCGGAATGTTTGCATTTCTGGACAAAAACCAAGAGGGGGGTGAATTGTTTTCTTAACAAAAATTAGGGTTTTTAAAATTTTTCCCAAATTTCACCGATTAAATTGTTGTGTAAAGTATATAGAGTAAGGATAGAGTCTTACACAGAAGATTTATACTGGTTCGGATCAAAAGACCCTACGTCCAGTTGCTAATCACTCAAATAGAGGATTAACGTTGTCACTATAATCACAGTTTTACAAACAAATAACAATTGAAAAGATAAGGTAACGAAAACACCTCTCTTGAGTCACACAAGAGATGAAGAACAACTTTTCCTAGAGACAGTACACCACACAATCCACCAAGAAACCCACTTAGTGATTCTTATCGCTTCTAGCCCACACTAGGTTCCAAAAGCCCCTTTTTCCTCCAACAAACAGTTCTCTGGCAGTCACAATACTCAACTTTTGTTTGAAAAAGGTTGTTCACTTTGCAGAGAGCCTTAGAGAACCTTAAGTAGACAGATTAAGGTTTGGGAATTGGGGATTTTCGAAACTTGGTGAATTCGGACTAGGGTTTTCGAAACTTGGTCCAATTTTGAAATTTAAAATGCATATCTGACTGAAATAATCAATTATCTTGAGTGTTAATCGATTATTACAGAGCCAAAATCAATAGGAACCCATAAACACGTGTTTTAATCGATTAATTGACCTGATAATCGATTAACAACCCTGTTAATCGATTAACAGGAGCTTTATGTAACACCCTACCTTATAAACCCTCAATCGAAGAATTAATAATTTTTAGTAGAAATTTTTTTTTTTAACCGATAATAATTTTTCCCTTGTACATAATATTAATATACATAAATTTTCAATAATACATTCCTGCATTTCATCATTTTAAAAAGTACTAAAAGTAAACATTCATAATTACATATAGATAAAATACTAGTACAATCCTCCAAAATATTAAGGACAACATTGAGGATACTTCCTACAGAGCAGCAAACTACACAAAAGAGTAACTACTACTCACTACCCTGTAGGTCTATATACTATAAAAGACTATCTATAAAAGTTTGGATATATTTATCCCAATACATGTTGCCATCATTGTGGCTCCCAGCTAATGAGTATGAGTAACATATTCATCGAGTGTGGAATCTGTGTCATCTCCCCTTTCTTCAAACAATGATCGATCAGGTCCAACGAGTACCGCAAGCACAAAGGAAATAAAGAAAACAGAAATACAAGAGGGTGAGCAACAGTTCATACATCATTTTAAAATCAACATCATAAACATTCACAAGTCAATCAAATTCCAAACGATTGATGTTAATGATGCATGATCCTAATATGTTTTCTAAAATGTTTATGCATGCGGGCCCGAATCATTTCTCAAATCAGTACTGGGGTAGCCAGGAGTTGACACTACTAGGCATGGAAAATCCACCCACGGGATTGTTGAGACCCATGCTCAAATATAAACCCAGTAGCTCACTGACCATTGATATACGGTAAGAGCACAGTCAGGTATAGCAGAGTTTGTACAGTGGGATCCCCGACAACAGGTAGCGAGCCTGGGTCTTTTGGGGCCTCCAACCACTACCCTTCCTATCCTCAAGTCCTCCCTCAGGGCCTCCCTATCGTATTCTCAGAGTCCATAATCTCCGATTCCCCAGATTTCACAAATTACCATTTTCAAATGAGTAATGTATGAGTCCCTAAGTGGTTTTTCTTAGAAATTCACATTTTTCCAAAAATTTGACAGAGTTTCCCCTGTAATACAGACTTCCCAAAAATTTCCAATTACCTGTTACAAGCAGAAAACTTCCAATACAGTTCAAAAATGGTTCACAACCCATCATCCTATTCTTTCAATTTAATTTTCAATGAACTTTCTCATGAAAAACCACCATGCATATAAATGCTCACTCAAAGACCATACATATCATAATAAAGTACCAAGCATATATTTTTCACCATTGTACACGTAAGCAATTCATGATCACTTTCACAACCAAGCATATAATAAAATCAAAATGATCAATCATAACAAATTTAGACAAATTCAACAAATAAGGTCAAACAAGTTTATGATGTAATCCTTACTATATAGCTCACCCCTTACCTGATACGTTCACACTTATTCCTTTCAAAGCTTGATGTTGTGTTTCAGCAAAATCTATATACGTAATAAAATGCTAGTTAGAATCTTATATTTCTATGATTCTATCTCATGAGAATTTAAATTCACTTTGTATTACTAATCCATTTCTAATAATATTTTAAGCTCACATTCAGCTTACAATTAACTTAGAAAATTATCCTATTTTATAGGCACTTAGAGTAGAAAGAATTCTAATAACTACCATGGACAAGGTTCAGTATTTCAAAATTTTCTACAGTTATATAAACTGTTTTGGCATGAGATTTGAGCCAAAATTTCAATAACTTAATTACCTACAATATTGATGAAGGAAACAAATTCAAATACCCTATAGAATAGATGCAGTTTTCAGTTTTCAGTGGTTATTTCCAAGTAGGCTCAACTACAATAACACTCTGAACATGCCTTGGTAATTGGATTATAACTCTTGCTACACATAAGATATTAACATGAAATAAATTTCTAAATTTCGGGGATATAATTTCCTACAACTTTTATGAAGAAATAAAGTCCTAATTTCACACGTATCAATCTCAGTAATTCAAAAACCTAGGCTGTTGAAACAGGGTTACCTCTTAACGTCACAGCTAGAACACTTGACAGTAAAATGTGCATAACTTAAGTTATAAATATCCGTTTAATGTGAAATCAGTTTCTAAATTTCGACAACTTAAAGAGCTACAACTTTCATGAAGATACCAATTCCTAATTCTGTTCACACAAGTCCCAAAAATTCAATTAATAGTACCTACGAATTAGGACTCTTAAAGTTTTTAGCTTAACAATTTCTAATCCTCAATTTTAAGCATCATTCTAGTATTCTAGGTGTAAAACCTACAATAACCTTCTTCCTACATCCATTCAAGTTGAGCCAAGTGAGGAGAAAAATAGAAAATGCACCGTTTTGAAAAATAAAATGGTAGAAATGTAGAGGAGATTGAGATAAACCAACTTACCTATTGGAGCTTCTAAAGAAAACCAAGATTTCTCCCTCAAAATGACGCTTGAAGGTAAGAAAACGTTTGAGAGAAAGAGAGAAATGAGGAACTAGGTTACAGATTACAGAATAATGACACTGTCCTTTTAAAGTCAATATTTCACCTAATAATCCGCTCAGCGCATTTCTGATGCGCCCAGCGGATTACATGCCGCAAGTAAGCAACATAATTCGAACCACAATCCGCTCAGCGCATTTCTGATGCGCCCAGCGGATCCCAAAACTCTCTTTTAATCGATTAGAGAATACCTGTTGATCGATCAGCAGACATAATCCGCTCAGCGGATTTTCGTGCGCTCAGCGGATTATATTACAAAAATGTTACCCATTATTTTCTTCCTTTTTACTCTAGCCAGGATTTGAACCCACAACCCCTAAGACTCCAACATCACTCCAAACCATATCAACCATCATATGTTTCTTGTCAATTTATACACATAATAAACTTTTAATGTATCTACACTCAATGCATACAAGAAAATAATAATTTCTAAATGTGACAATTAAAATTGTTAAGTCCATACTCTTTCAATTCCAACCCTAAATCATAGAATTACTATCAGGCGTCCAGTTGCCCGCGAAACGGATCAATTTTAAGTATTTTCTAAAAATTCCAGAAAAATTCTAGAAAAACACAAATAATCTAACAAACATAAAACTCTACAGTTTCTTTACCCAATTCCTAATAATTTAATTATTAAAATTTTGACAATGATTTTGTCAAAATTTAACAAACCAGGG